>JBBPBO010001985.1:50640727-50786523 GCA_037974295.1 Cicer cuneatum | reverse complement strand
ACAAAAAAAAAAAAAAAGAATGTGTTGGTGCTTTGTTGGAAACAAGCAACCCTTCATTTTTCTTCAAGATCCAAACCTTATTTAAAGAAACTCCTTGAAGAGAAAACTTTCCTCTTTTCATTGTGAAGCTTTCAAACAAGTTTACTTGAGGTAAACTTTCTCTTCTCTTCCCCATTTATGTCAAAATAGAGCTTAATTGCTATGGAGAAAGAGTAATTTTTAGGTTCTTAAACAAACTATTGATGATTCTTGTTATTGTTAATAATGGTTAGAAAAGAAAAAAAAAAAAAAAAAAGAAACCTCCAAATTTTTGTTGGAGTTGGCTGAACCCTATTTTTTTTTTGTCTATTTGAGTTATGTAATGAGTTGTTTTCAAATCAATGAGTTTGAACTGAAATTGAAACTTTACAAGAAAATTGAGAGTTGTTATAGTTGGGAAAATATCAAATTTTAACTAAGTTAAAGAGTTTGAGCAAATAGTTTGACTGTGAAATTAATTTGTTTGGAGTTAAAAATGTTACTCTTTTAGTTACTCTTGGATGGAACTTAAAGAAGAAGTTTAGAGTACCTTATTAACTCAAATTTTTGTGCTCTAATGGTTGAGTGATAGAACTTGAAACATAAAAAGATTTTTTTCCATAAAGATTTGAATTGTCGAGTGTGTGTATGTGTGGTTTCGAAAATATTCATTTTTATTTGGTTTTAAATAAGTAGTGTATCAATTGGTTTTAAAATTTGTGTGTGTGAAAAATATTTAATTTTGGATTTATGATGTGGTTGGATTAATTTTGGTGGTGAACAAATTTTTATGTTTATGTAGTTAGCTCCTTGAGTCTCGAAAAGGAATCGAGACCGTTAACAACGAGTTAACGGTGGAGAGAACTCTGAAATATTAATGTTGTTATGGTGAATAAAGAAAAATGATTTTCTTAGTTTTTTCCTTTCCAAAGGTAGTTGTTATGGTTGATGATCAGGAATGTATACATGTTTTTAACAAATCTTTGAACTTGTGTTTAAAAGAAATTAGTGAGTTGTGGGTTCAAGCTCTATATGTATACTTTCAATTTTTAGAAAGGTTTGCAAGATTTTAATTAAAGTTTCAAGTTTATTAGGTAAAGGTTTTAGTCTTTAGTTAGAATTTCAATTTTTTTTTAAAGATACCAAGTTTCATGAATTAAAATACAAGCTTTGTTGATAAAAAAAATATATTTTGAAAGGAATGAAACTATTTCAAAGAGTTAGAACTTTGAATCTAGAAAAACATTTATTGATATATATTTTTGTTGGTTATGTTGTCATGAGGTAAATACTTTTATTGAACACTAATTCTTTAAAAATATAGTAGATCAAACTTGTAGTTTTTTTAAAAACAAAAACAAATGAGTTATGGCAAATTTGAGAAAATTTATGGTTGTGTGAAAAATTTTGAGAAAAATAATTTAAGACGTTTCAAATGATTATTGGTGAATTCTATGAAAAATTTGAAAGATGTTGATTTCTAAAAATATGTTGTTATATGTTGAAAGTGTGTATCGTGAATAATAATACTATTAATTCTTACTAGTTTCAAAATCTTTTGGAAAAATATACTCTAAGGGGATTAGGAGTGAGAATGGGTCTGTAAGGTAATTAAAGCCTCAAGGATTAATTTGACCAAGTCAAACACTATTTGGTTGAAGGTGTTGGCACGAGCGAGATTTTCGTTGTATTTGATTGTGGTAGCGATAATTGTTGAAAAAACTATAACTAAGGTAAGGGCTCATTCCAGATTTTTAGTTTGCACATAAGGACCTTATATGTGTGATTGATGTGTGAATATGTGATGGTTAATATTGACATGATTATGCATTCATGATTGATAATATGGGTTGCTACATGATATGAATTTTATTGGTGAGAATATGTCTCAAGTGTGCTATGTGAAAAGTATGAAAAGTTATTAGTGTTTAATGAGTATAAAAATGGGAGTCTTTTAATAGCTACATTTACATAATGGTTGTTGTGAAAAAGTTAAAGTATACTCATGCATTTCATAGTTAGTGGTGACTGTGATGGCCACTGTGTTAGTGGTGACCGCGATGGGCTACGGGGTGGTTGAAGGTGCAAACACGAGAAGGGGAGGTTGAATTGTGTTTGACTAACTTGAATACTTTTTAGTTTTAAAAAAAAAACCTGTTATGTATGAATTAAAACAGAGTTAGCAGTGAATATAAAGTAAATAAAAACTCAGAATTGTATACTAGATCACCGTTAACTAGGCTACGTCTTGTCCCTTCACTTTGAAGGATTTCACTAATTCAAAAACCTTGAATTACAAAGTACCACTGACCCTCCAAGTCAGTCTTCTCAAAAAGTCTAACAACCCTAGACTTTTGAGGAAAAGAACCTTGAATCTAATTGCTAAGTAATTTGCTACTCCTTCTCACTCACTCAGATTGTAGACTCTACTTCAACAACTTAGACCTAACACAAGGGAAAGAAAGACATAGAGTACTTGCTTCTAGAAAGCGGATACTCACAATTGACCTCACTGAAAACTCATGTATTTTGCTTTTGGAAGTGTATGACTCTCAAGTATTTTCGATACAAAGTCTTCTGCCTTGAGCCTCCTTTTATAGATGAAGATTAGGGTCTCTTCCATGATTAAATTCGAGCTGTATCTTGTCTAGATTCTCTTGCAAAAATATCTTGGCCAATCGGGTTTCACTTAAATAAAAAACATATCCTTTTAGCTCCAGATATGCATTCGAAAATAACTTTGGCCAATCCTGTTCTTGATTAATTTTGGATCAAATCTTTCTTCCCGCCAATAGTTTCTGAATTCCCACAAGACTTCAATTTATTTTTGTATCAAATCCTCTTAATATTTTGATCAAATATCTATTAAAATTTAATCATGTCTTATTCGAATTTAATCAAGTCTCCACTGATTATCATCATGATTAAATCTGGACCGTATGATCATCTGATCTCGACCATGATACTTAAGTCTGAACCATTTTACATTTATCCTATGAAATTTATCATTTAATCAGGACATGAATTTTACCTTTTGATCTGGACACTTATCCTCTAATCTGGATCAAGTCTGGATTAAATATGAACAATCATTTCTTCTGATCTGGACTTAGTTTTATACTCTAGACCATGCTATCTTCTGGTCTTGACCAAATCTGAACCAAGTCATTTGTTCTGGACCAGTTATCTGAAGCTCTGATTAAGTTTGGACTGATTCTTATAATTACTGTCAGGCTATCTTCTGTCAGAATTAATTCTGGACCAAGTCTGACTTATGATTCCTTCTGGTCTGGAACAAGTCTCCCTCTGCCAGACTTCCTTCTGGTCTGCACTAGGTCTCCTTCTGATCTGGGCCAGGAAAGATATCCTCTGATGATGTTTTGACATCCTCTGATATCCTCTGGAGGTGTATCCTCTGGTGCCTTCTAGATGCATCCGCTGGTATCTTCTGGAGGTGTATCGTCTGGTATGATTTTATCCTCTGGTAACTCATCTTCTGCCTCTGGTGACTTCATCTTCTGGTGGCATTTAAAATAATAATTCTATGTACAAAATAAGATTACATGGAGTGATTTTGTAAACATCAAAATTGTAAGTACTTAGAACCAACTTGGTTCCAACAGTGGTTCCATGAGTTGATTGGTCCATCTTATCCTTACGAAGATTGTTTTTAGTCGTGTAGGTATGTGATAGACTGCACTCTGGTAAATCGTGTTGATATGTGATAGGTGACACCTCGGTAATTAGTACTGGTATGTGAGAGACAATACATTTATGATTTACGCCCCTCAAGAAGGGTTTAGAAATTCTGGAATCATGTCCACTGCCATATAAGCATTGCATCAGGGTGTTTGGCAAGCGAGTCATGTTTGTTATGATATGATATGTGTATATACATGCTCTGTTATTGTCTATTACCATGCCATAACTGCTAATTGTTTATTATTTGTCTTCATGACATATTTGTTAAATGTTAATTGTTAATTTCGGTTGCTGACCTTTTACATTATTGTGGAAATTGGGCTTTGCCCTCAAATGTTACCCGAATTTGTTCTACCGACTGTTACCCTAATGACGGAAACGTTGTTAGACTTCCCTGATCGGCACTCGCCGACTACTTGGGTTTACGACCCCATCTCAAGCAGGGCTACATATACGAAGAGAGTAGTGATGACAAGTAGGAGAGCTAGGGCAGTATTTCACGTGGGGCTCACAACGAGAGGATCAACTATCTTGTACCCTCTAGATTGGTACTCGGGGCGAAGGAAGCATGGCCAGATGCAGAGGACACTTCCATTAGAGGTGGGACATAGGCCATCGTAGGTGTGGTGACTCCCACAGTAGGAGCAGGCGATGTAGTGCTTGGACTGAGGACTGGCGAGAAGGGTAAGGGGTCGATGTTGGTGGGAAAGGATATTGCAGGACCGCATAGGCTGGTCGGGGACTAGGGTTTCATTGATGGATCGTAAGTACCTTGGTTGGTGCCACCTCGGGTCGAGTTAGAGCTTCCACTTCTGGTGAATGATCCTCTACCGATTGTCACTGAGGTAGTGAGCTGTTTTGAGAATCCAACACCGTCGAAGCCACCAATCTTGTGGGTGGACCTGACCTCCGAGGAGACTGATCCCTCTATGACTGATGAGGAAGATACTGCCAGAAGGAACTTGTGCAATGTGTGGAGGTCACACTTATTAATGTAGTTGTTAGTGGATGATCAGATTAATTTTTTGTTGTATAGGGCTTTAATGTATTTCTTTTGGTGGTTGTACTTATTTTGTTTTGGGATAACTGTATCTATGACAAACCTTGATAGATGACTTTTGTTTAGTGGGTCCATATTCCATTTTTATGACGCGACCATGGCGCGAATAACATTCTTGGAGCAACATTTATGCATAGGTGTCTGTCGAGAATACCCAAGGGTATGAGTGATGTCTGATACATCTCATGGCCCTGGTGTATTTTCTTGTTGTATACTTTGAATTAATGTCCCAAAAACTATCTTAGCTTGTTCATATGTATGATGTAACTATTTATGACTGTTGTCGTTTTGTATTACGACGTATTACTTTATTAAGTTGTTTTACAAGAAAATGCACTCGCGCTGTTTAAAATTGGGGTGTTACAAATTATTTTTATTGAAAATTTGAATCAAATAATAATTCTATCAACAATTGTTGTTTTAGCTAATCATCATAGTAAAAAGAGATTGGTACCCATAAAAAAGTCCTTGTGGGAACGATAATTTTTAAGACGAGATAATATCGTACACTTGCGGGCTTATCACGAGCATAATGAAAGGTACCAGTTTAATTTTAGGGAATGTCACTAAATTGTAGTCAAGAATATCCTTTAGTATCTAAATGACTAAAGACATATTCTTGATAGGTTGTAAGGATAAGGTCATTGTAAGGTCTTACATTTACACTACTTCCAAATCGATAAAAGTAATTTAAGGTCATAGTTTGGATTATGCTTTGCATATATTGTGATACTTTAATATGGAAGATTTCTAAATCAAGGATTCTTTCTTATAAAGTTGATTATATATACTTCTAATTTAATTAGATGGGTGTTTAGATGACGAAGTTCTTTTGAACTTGACATATTTTCTACCTTTACAAACTTCATTGATCTCGTTGTGATGATGATAAAGTAATTGTGCAAGGTAAAAAATCTTGATCTCACCAATGATCCAAACATATACTTAGTTGCTTATATCTCATTCGATAGATGATCGAAAAAAGTGAAGTGAACATGTGCATAATGAATACACGACACATTATTGGCTCTAGTGCTAGTGGGAGATTGTTGGTGTAAGCCCTAATGCAAATCTATTTTTTTTAGATCATTATTTGTATCATCAATTTAAATCATATATCTATTTTTTCTCTCGATATATGTACAAGGCATCATTTATTATTTTACTAATGATATAATATAAAAAGTCCTTAGAATATATAGTTCGTTCAATAGAACTTCAAGTGTAACTTGATCGGGAGACCCTATTGAACATTAATAACACTAATCTTAAATTATTTGTAGTCAAAGTATTATTGTTAAGTAGGGCGACAATGATACATTGAGACTATTATGTGAGTAGATTGATGATCACATCTCACGAGTAATGGATATAAGATATTAAGTCGTCACATAGGTATAAATATTAGAGGTAATATTTATACACGATTGACCCACCATGAGAATGCTACATAATTGTTGTGTAAGTTATAGCTATCAAAATGGGCTACCCGGCCCATTTAGGGCCGGCCATAACGGGTTGTGGGCTTCTTCGGACCAGGCCAAAAAGCCCTATTTTAATACGGGATGATAAAATATTACCCGAGCCCGATTCTAGACGGGCTACGGGCTGGAGGTAACCCGCATATTTTTTATAATTTTTTTTATTCATTACATTTTTAATTTCTTTGCGACTCTTTTAATTTGAAAATTTTCTTTATGCCCATTTGAAACTACCATTGTTATTTTCCATATCGCAAGTAGACACAAACTATAATACCACTGCTATTTTCCATATTGCAAGTAGACATAAACTATAATACTTAAAAATCATAATCTCAAATCAGAACAAACGAACAACATGAAGATAGTAAATCAAAATAAACAAACAACATGAACTACTTCAAAGATCCATGGTAAAATATTTGATAAAAAACAAATACACATATACACATTAAAAAGAGCACAAGTAAAAATTTGTCATAGATTGAGCAACAACAAAAAAAGACATAAGTAATAATTAAATCTGCCATAGCAAAAACACAATCGTAGGGAGAAATTTTTTAAATAGCAACAACACAGTCAAATGGAGAAAGTTGAAACAGAGTATAACAAAAAGAACCTAAGTAGAAGTAACGATGAGATCGACGATGCAAGGAATGATGAAAAAGTGAACGTGAAGAAGGAGTGATGTTGTGAACGAAGATTGACGTTGAGATGGGTGTCATCACTGTTGTAGTGTCGTGGAGTGAATGAAATTATCGAAACAATTAGAATGAAACTAGGGAAACAATTAGTCACCGTCGTGTAGTTAGATGGGTGTTGTCACATATCCCTTCAAAAATAAGGTTTAGGTTTTTTTGAATTCTTAAAAAATTTGGACCGGTCCAAATTTTTGTTTGATTGGGCTTTTTTTTAGGCCAATTTTACTATTTTTATTTTTTAAAATTGATTATGTGGGTTGCGAGCTACTTGGTACCCATACGAGCTAACCCGAATGGGTAATGGGTTTATTCGGATCGGGCTTAAAAGCCCTAAAATATTTAGGCTGAAATTATTAGACCCAAGTCATGTGTTTTAGGGGGCTGGGTGGGCCGGCCCATTTGGGCTAGCCCATTTTGACAGCTCTAGTGTAAGTGTCATCAGCGATTCTCATGCGACCATAGTGAGTAGTCATTCAACTTGAAGTTACTATGATCCCTACATGGGGAGGACCATCAAACATTGTCTGTAATAGGACAATCATAAAAGTGATTATTGGATCTACAATAAACCATGTGGAGTGGTATAAATGATGTAGATAGAATTCGTCTCTCCTACATAACATGAGTTATGTCTTGGGCACTCGATAGAGTGAGACCCTAGACATGCATGGTCATGCTAGAATGGACCAATATGTGATGTTGGGTTCATTGATATTTATGTGTCTACTCTTGTGTTCAATTAGACATTTCGACGACGAGACAATTACTCCACGGTAAATTATGGTTGCAATATAGTTAAATTTAGATCACCGGTTTTTCCATAAATTAGATAATAATGATGTATTGCTAGATGTCACTCATTGTTTATAATATTTAATATTAATTTAATATTTTATATTATTGCTAGTTTAGTGGAAATCTATATGGTCACACACATAGATTAATCAAAGAAGAAATATTTAATTAAATATGATTTAATTTAATAATAGTATTTATTTAATTAATAAAGATTTAATTAAATAAAGGGATATGGGCTTGTAATGTACGAGAGTCGTTAGGGTTAAATGAGAGGAAAGATCATCATAAAAGCATATGTGTTGCTTCTCCCAAGTGGCAGATTAGACATAACACTCACTTATGCCTCCATATTTGTAGCCGCTACCAAGATGTTCTCTGAAGGTGAATCGTTTACGTGGACTGAGTAGAGGCACTGCTCCTTTGCGGTACTAGTGATCGTCTCTTTGACGCTTCAAGCGATATACACATAAACTCATACGATTCTTGTAGTTCTAAGCGATCTTGACAAGCGAACTTTTTTCACTTGAGATTGATTTTAAAAGTCTATCTCTTGATTCTTCCCCAGATATACTATTTAATGATTTTGAACTAACAAATTAAACCAAAGATTAGTGATTAATTGATTTATAACCAATTTACAAAGAGTAAATACTACTAAACTTTATAATGAGAAAAGAGTAGGAGATAAGTTTCTATTTGATTCCAACATTTATTATTAATTTGACCCTAGTTACTAAATAACTTCAATAAGTTGTTATCAATTTCCAAGAGTGTTTTAATCCTAATCTCTTAACGATTGAATCTTTAATTTTAATTTAATCCTTAATCTCTTAGCAGATTATAAAAATAAGAATAAACATTAGATAACAAAAATTGTAAATGGTTTCATGCTTATGCATCTATGTCTAGAATACAAAGTCACAAATTGAATCTCAAGCATTCAAATATTACATTCTCATTTCAAACTTTGAACCATACATCAATTAATTGGTGATGAAGTGATAAAAAAAACATTAAGAATAGAGATTAAAACACAACTCAATTGAATTCATTCAAATAACCAAATATCAAAGCAAACACTAAAAGTTTCGATCTTGTTCTACTCATATCTAACAATGGATAGTTTAGCTACTTATTCTAAACACATAAAAGCAAAATATATAAAGATGTCACACATGAAAAATAAAAAATAGAAGCTAAAAGCCCAACTTCCTAGGTTGAAATCTTTAAGTTTATGCTCCTTAGATGCAAAAATTTGTCTCCTTAGCCTAAAAAAAAAAATCAAAACTCCTTTTCATATGCAAAAATCAGCTTAAATGTTGCAAGGTTCATAATGGCATTGCCAAGCGAGACCTCCATATCATCAAGCGGCGATGCCCAAATATCCAAATTAAATAGAAAAATTTGAATTCTCGCCTTGCACTATGATTCCATCGCCAACAAGATTTGGCCGAGTCGAACACAAGCGATAAAGTTGATTAATGCATTCTCTGAACGAGATTTGGCAATGATGAGCCCTTCAGAAAATACTTAAAATTGGCTTTAGCTTGCCATGCGATTTTAACTTGCGCCAGGAGAGATTTAGCACAATACTCCAAACACCATTCTCTTGAATAATTTGAGTTCCACAATTGAGATTCCCAAACTTCTTAAGTTAGAAAACATTGTATGATTTACTGTTTATTTCTCAACTTTCTGCAATTTCTCTTCTACCATCACTTGTTGATTCAATAGACCAAGATTCTCCAAAGGAAAAGATTCGATATCTAGAGATGAAAAATTACCAAGAATGGTTTTGATATGGCCATTTTTTGACGATTCTTGTTGGAGCAGCGAAACATCTTCCTCAAACAACCAAGATAGAATATCGTCTTTTACATTGTTGAAATTTCCATCACAATCTAATGGATACTCTTCATTATTGAGTGAATCAAATTCATATTGATCTTCATCAGTATAACCAAAAACTCATGATACCATGTTAGTAATCCATGACTTAACGAGAGGAAGATCATACTGATGAGCAAGATAGAGAGCATATCGATATTCTTGATAATTCATGTCGAAAACATATTGAATTAATTGAATAAATTGCATTAAATAAATACATGATACTCTGTTTATAGAATATATGAATGATTAATTACTAACTACTTGTTAACAACTCTTAAATAAATGAATTGCAACTAACTCATCTAATTAATTACCCAAACTCTTGAAGTGGCTAGAATATCACTAGAAGGGGGGTTGAATAGAGATATTCAAGGTTTTAAAAATCTGTTACTGTTTTAAACTGTTGTCCTCTTTCAGAGGATGATTTATCAGATGTAGTAGAGTTGAGAGAGAGAATAATGACACACGAATTTTATATTGGTTCACCCAATGAAGGCTACGTCCAGACCTCACACTCAAGTGAGTTTTTTACTAAGTATCAAAAGCTATCAGCCTCTCACTGAGGTTGATTACAAACTGTGTATTCTTTAGCTTCACCAAGCTTACAATTCTTTCCTTCTGATTTCTCTTCAAGTGTTACTCACTTGAAGGTCTAAAAATGATATGGAGTAGTTTGACAGGATTTACTTTCTATAAAGATGAAATAAAGATCTAGTGAAATATTATAGAAAGCTTTGTTGGAACCAAGTTGGTTCTAAGTCTTAGGATTTTGATGTTTACAAAAGTACTCAATGTAATCTTATTTTGTACCTTGAATTATTAAATTAAATACCACCAGAAACTGAAATAATCAGAAGCAGAAGATCAAAGGATTCCAGAAAATGAATTCTGGAATTACCAGAAGATACTCCAGGAATGTTAAAACATCACCAGAAGATATCTTTGCTGGCCCAGACCAGAAGGAAGCAATGTCAGAAGAAGACATGGACCATACCAGAGGAAAGCCTGCCAGAGGGAGAGTTGTTCCAGACCAAGAGGAATCAAATATCATATTTATTCCAGAAGTTATTCTGACCAGAAGATGGCCTGGCAGTGAGAAATTAAAACAGCCCAGACTTGTTCTAGACTCAACCAGAAGATAAGTTTATGAGTCCAGAACAAGAGAATCAATCCAGATTTGACCCAGACCATAAGATAGCATGATTCAGGGCATGAAACTAAGTCCAGACCAGAAGAAATGAATTCCAGAATCAATCCATACCTGATCCAAAATCAAAGGTAAAATGTCCAGACTGAAATATTTTTTCTCAAGTTAATTTAAGTTCATTCCAGAACAAGTCTAGAATTTGTCCAGATCAGAGGAAAAATATTCAGTTTAATGGTTCAGAATAAATTATTTGGCCCAGTCATGGCTCAGATCAGAAGATCAGACCATGGCCAGTGTTGGCCGAAATTAGAGGGACAGGATGTGTAGTCCAGCAAAGGCCGAGTTCAGAGGATTATAGCATATCAGGTGCGAGTCCAGGATGGCCGAAATCAGAAGATCAGAGGGTTAGTAAGTGTGGTCCAGGGATGGCCGAATTCAGAGGATCACAGCATATCAATTTATTTGGTCCAGATGTGGACTGGCGCAGAAGAATCTAATGGTCCAGATTTAATCATGAGGATTAACGGTGAAGATCTTAAGTTATTTTAATCAAAGTATTAAAAAGATTTGTTACAAAAATAAATGTGGAGTAGTGTGGAATTCAGGAGCTGTGGTGGGAACAAATAAAAGATTTGATTGGCCAGTTATTTTTGAAAGAAATCTGAAGATATGTTTTTTATTTAAATAAAGCCCAATTGGTCAAGTTATTTTTGCAAGAGATTCCAGCAAGATTCAGCTCGAAATTAAGGTTGGAAGAGGCCCAAATTTGCATCTATAAAAGGAGGCTCAAGGCAGAATACTTAGTATGGAAAATCACAAAAGAGTCATACACTTCCAAAGCAAACACTCAAATTTTTAGAGAGGTCAATTGTGACTTCCAGCTTTCAAGAAGCAAGTACTCGTGTTATTTTCCTTCCACTGTGTCAAATCTAAGTTGTTGAAGTAGAATCTACAATCTGAGGGAGTCAGAAGGGGTTGCAGGTTACTTGGCAATTAGATTCATAGTGTTGTGTGTTAAATCTAAGTTGTTGAAGTAGAGTCTACAATCCGAGGGAGTTAGAAGGGGTAGCAGGTTACTTGGCAATTAGATTCATAGTGTTGTGATTTCTTCTACAATCTGGGATTGTCAGATTGGCTGAAGACAAGAGCTGCATTCCTCAAAGAAGTCTAGGATTGTTAGACTGTTTGAGAAGACTGGCTTGGAGGGTCAGTATAAAGGTTGTAATTCAAGGTTTGAATTAGTGAAATCCTTCAAGGTGAAGGGACTGGACGTAGCCTCGTTAACGGTGAACCAGTACAAAAACTGAGTTTTATTTTTACTTTTTATCCGCTGCTAACTCTATTTTTAATTATACATCAAGTTTTGTTTTAAAAGTATAAAAACAGGAAAAGTATTCAAGTTAAGTCAAACACAATTCAACCCCCCCTTCTCGTGTTTGCACCTTCAATTGGCATCAGAGCTCGGTCTCAAGGCTGAGCACTTAATAGTGTTTGAGGAAAGGTCCAAGGGGTTCAACATGGCAAATTCTAGAGAAGAATTGGGAGGCAACATCAACAGACCACCACTGTTTGATGGAGAAAGGTTTGAGTATTGGAAGGACAGAATGAGAAGTTTCGTCATATCTCAAGATCCTGAACTATGGAAGATGATAGTCAAAGGATACACTGCACCTACTGATCCAGAAGATCCAACTAAAAAAATAGACATGGATGATATGAAACCAGATCAGTGCAGATTACACAAACTTCATCACAAGTACAGAAACATTATGATCAATGCCATCACATTCAAGGAATTTGACAGATGCACAGATAAAGAAACAGCAAAGAGCATATTCGACAGTCTGGTTCTGACCTATGAAGTAACACAGCAGGTTCAAGAAGCAAGGGCTAACATATTGGTCAGACAGTATGAGGTGTTCAAGATGGAAGAGGATGAAGACATTGAAGCAATGTTCAGCAGATTTCAGACTCTGGTATCAGGTTTAAAAGTATTAAAGAAAAGTTATACCACTATAGATCATGTCAAGAAGATTCTAAGAAGTTTACCAAAAAGGTGGAGACCAAAGGTTACTGCAGTATAGGAAGCTAGGGATCTGAATACCTTGAAGCTTGAAGATCTAATCAGCAAACTCAGGTCTCATGAAATTAAACTAGAAGCAGATGAACCAAAGAAGAAGAAGAATCTGGCTCTAAAGTCGAAACAGAAGAAAGCTGCAAAGGCAGCATCAGAATCAGAGGATAGTGACAGTGACTGTGATGATATGGCTTACTTAACCAAAAAGATGGTTAAAATATGGGAAAACAGGAAGAGAAGAAACTTCAAGAAGAAACATAACAACAAAGGAAAGGAAGAATCTGACAAGAAGAGTATTGTTTGTTATGGATGCAATAAATCTGGACATATCAAGTCAAAATGTCCAAATCTGGAAAAAGATAAACAACACAAGAAAAGTTCCAGATTCAGAAAGAAGGGTCTGATGGCTGCCTGGGATGTATCAGAATCAGAGGAAGAATCGTCTGATGAAGAAGAGGCAGAAACAGCAAAGATGGCTCACATCAGGTCTGCTTCTGGACCTCATAAAGGAATGATTTCAGGAAGGAAAACAGGCGAAAGGAAGAATGATCGAAGCAATCATTCAGGCAAGTCTGGAAGCACACCAGAACAAGCAATTATGTCTCTGATGGCTCATACCAATTCAAGTTCTGGATACAGCTCAGGAACAAAATCAGAAGATGAAAACAATGAGGTATTTTCTAATCTTTCTAAATCTGAATTAATTGAGACTTTAAAAGACTTGTTAAATGCAAACAATAAGATGTCTTTAAAACTGAAAACTCTTAGGGAAGATAACAAAAATCTAACCAAAGAAGTCCAAGTTTTAAAGAATCAAAATTCTGAGTATGCAACTGAAAACAAAGATTTTAAAACTGAAGTTGCAACACTCAAGTCTGAAAACCAAACTCTCAAAAGTAATATTTGTTCCACTTCTGAAACTGTTTGTAAATCTGATATGCATGAGCAATTTTTTCAAAACATTTTTTCTAATGGAATGGAAAGAAGTAAATATGCATCTATGATTTATGGAAACAGTAACTTTGGAAGAGAGGTCTTGGTTTTACAGAAACAATTACTGAAAATAAGGTTGTTCATTTTGATGTTTTATGTATTGTTTGTGCTAAGAAAGGTCACTCTGAATTATCTTGTCCAATGGTAAAATCTGAACAAGATCAGAGATCTGTTACAACTAACAAACCTGGACCCAATCAGTTCTGGGTACCAAAAGATCAAATTGTCTATGTTGCAGATGTTCTGAGCAACCAGAAGGAGACACCAACAATGGTGCCTGGACAATGGATGTTGGCAATGCAAAAGCAGAAGAAGGTTTATGTTCCTACTACAACAAGACAAAGGCAATCTGAGTCTGATGGAAGAAGGTCTAGTAAACTCAACTAGAACCAGAATCGGAATCAGAACCAAAACTGGAACCAGACTCAAAACTGGAACCAGAATCAAAACAGGAACTGGAACCAGAACTGGAACAAGTATCAGAAGCACAGAAACTGGAACCAGAACCAGAACTGGAATCAGTATCAGAAGCACAGAAACTGAAACCAGAATCAACTCTGGAACCAGAATCAGAGTCAATACTGGAAACAGAATCAGAATCAACACTGGAACCAGAACCAGAGTCAAATGAGAAATTACCAGAATCATCAGAATTACCAAATTCATCAGAATTACCAAATTCATCAGAACTACCAGATTCACCCAAATCACCAAAATTACCAGAATCAAAACATGTTCCAGAATCATCAGAGGAACATGGTTTATAAACCAATTCAGAATCAAGAAAATTGCTCAAACAGGCCAGAAGAAGAACTGGCTCTAATGGCTCGAACAGAAGATAAGTCTGAATCTGAGTCTGACTCCGACTCTGATTCTAACAGAGAAACGGCAAGGTCTGATCAGCAACAAAAAACTTGGTATCTTGACAGTGGTTGCTCCAAGCACATGACATGAGATAAATCTATGTTTCTCGATCTGACTATGAAGAATGGAGGCAAAGTTTCCTTTGGAGGAAACCAGAAAGGTCAGATTATTGGTACAGGAACTGTTGGTAACACTTCTTCTCCCTTGTCTATTAAAAATGTTCTGTTTGTTAAAGGTCTAAAACATAATCTTCTGAGCATAAGTCAATTAAGTGACTGCAAATATGATGTTATCTTTAATCAAAAAACTTGCAAAGCTGTTAGTCAAATTGATGGGACTGTTTTATTTACTGGCACTAGGGAGGATAATGTTTATAAAATTGATCTTTTTAGTCTTGCTAAGCAACAGGTTAAATGCCTATTATCTGTAAGTGAGCAGAATCTGATTTGGCACAAAAGGCTAGGGCATGCAAACCCCAGACTCATATCAGAGTTGAGCAAACTCCAGTTGGTAAGAGGGCTTCCCAAGGTAAGTTCCAAAACTGAGATTGTGTGTGAAGCATGTCAAAGAGGTAAACAAACTAAAAGCTCTTTTAAAACTAAAAAATGTGTTTCTACCTCTCAACCACTTGAACTGCTTCACTTAGATCTGTTTGGTCTTGTTCAAACAGCTTCTCTCAGTGGTAAGAAATATGGTTTTGTGATTGTTGATGATTACTCAAGGTGGACTTGGGTAAAATTTTTAAAGAACAAAGATGAATCTCACAAAGTATTTATTTCATTCTGTAAACAAGTTATGAATAAACAGGGCATTAAGATCATAACCATCAGAAGTGATGAGAATGGCATCTCTCACAACTTCTCATCCCCCAGAACACCTCAACAGAATGGAGTGGTAGAAAGGAAGAACAAATCACTGCAGGAGATGGCCAGAACCATGCTGAATGATATGAAGGTTGCCACCTACCTTTGGGCAGAAGCTGTCAACACAGCTTGCAACATTCAGAATAGAGTCTATATCAGGTCCATCTTAAATAAAACTCCCTATGAACTGTGGAAAGGTAAGAAACCCAATATTTCCTACTTTAAGCAATTTGGCTGCATCTGTTTTATGTTGAACACTAAAGATAACCTAGCTAAGTTTGATTCTAGATCTCAAAAGTGTATCGTTATTGGCTACTCTGAGAGATCAAAAGCTTATAGAGTGTTTAACAAAGAAACTAACACTGTGGAAGAATCAACCCACATTAAGTTTGATGATAAACAGCTTGACTCTGAAAAGTCAAAGCAAGATGAGGAAATTGCAGGTGAACCAGAGGCACAGGAACCAGAAGCTGAATCTGAGAAAGATCAAGATGAAGAAGAACATGCTGACTCTGAAAACAAGTCAGAGGGAAAGAATGGATGGAAGTACAAGTCTTCACATCTAGAATCTCTCATTATTGGCAGTGCAGCAGAACCTTTAAAGACCAGATCATCAAGTAGAGAAACCAGTCTTTTTGGTTTACTCTCAACAATTGAACCAAGCAATGTTGATGAGGCTTTGGCAGAGGAAGGTTGGATACTTGCAATGCAAGAAGAGCTGAATGAATTCCAAAGAAATGATGTTTGGGATCTGGTACCCAGACCAAACAAAAACATTATTGGAACCAAGTGGGTTTTCAGGAATAAACTCAATGAAAAAGGTGAAGTGATAAGGAACAAAGCCAGACTTGTAGCTCAAGGATACAGTCAACAGGAAGGTATAGAGTACACTGAGACTTTTGCTCCAGTGGCCAGGTTAGAAGCAATTAGAATTCTTTTATCATTTGCTGCTAATCATGATATAATGTTGTATCAAATGGATGTTAAAAGTGCATTCTTAAATGGCTATATAAGTGAGGAAGTCTATGTCAAACAACCCCCTGGATTTGAAGACTCTAATTTTCCAGACCATGTTTTTAAACTTAAAAAGTCTTTATATGGTTTAAAACAAGCACCAAGGGCATGGTATGACAGACTTAGTAACTTTCTGCTTAAGAATGATTTTAATAGAGGCCAGATTGATAATACACTATTTAGGAAATCCATTAAAAATGATATTATGATTATCCAAGTCTATGTTGATGATATCATATTTGGATCCACTAATGGCACTTTGTGCAAAGAGTTTTCTGACCTAATGCAGAAGGAGTTCCAAATGAGCATGATGGGAGAACTTAAGTTCTTCTTGGGAATTCAGATTCATCAAGGTAAATCAGGTATACTCATTCACCAATCTAAATACACCAAAGGACTTCTTAAAAAGTTCAAGATGAGTGACTGTAAGCCTATGGCCACCCCCATGCACCCAACCTGCTCACTTGAGAAAGATGAAACCAGCCAAAAGGTAGACCAGAAAACATACAGAGGTATGATTGGATCCCTTCTTTATTTAACTGCTTCTAGACCTGACATCTTGTTTAGTGTTTGTGTCTGTGCCTGATTTCAAGCTGACCCTAGGGAATCCCATTTAATTGCTGTCAAACGAATTTTGAGATACCTTAAAGGAACCACCAACCTTAATTTATTATACAAGAAAACCCCCACCTACGAACTCAAAGATTTTTGTGATTCCGACTATGTTGGAGACAAGCTGGAAAGGAAAAGTACAAGTGGGAACTGCACTTTCTTAGGTGATAACTTGATCTCTTGGTCAAGCAAAAGACAAAGCACCATTGTCATGTCAACAGCTGAAGCTGAGTATATATCAGCAGCAGGATGCAGTTCACAATTACTCTGGATGAAACACCAACTTGAAGATTACAACATCTTTGAAAACAATATCCCTTTGTTCTGTGATAACACTTCAGCCATAAACCTAACCAAGAACCCTATCTTACACTCTAGAGCCAAACACATTGAAATAAAACACCATTTCATTAGGGACCATGTTCAAAAAGGAACATTAAGCATCTAGTTTGTGGATACTGATCATCAATGGACTGATATCTTCACCAAGGCATTACCAGAAGATAGGTTCGAGTTCATTAAGAAGCATCTCAGCATTACCTCCATATCTGACTAGCTCAAGTAGTCATCTTAGGAGTTTTTTTAATTTCTTGTAATTTTAATTTCTGTCTTTTATTTTCTGTTTTTACTTTCTGTACTTTGTAAAGAGAAAAACAAAAACAAAATACAAAAATAGTAGGACCACTTTTTGGTTGATGACAAAAAGGGGGAGAGAGAGAGAGAGAGAAAGGAGAAACATGTAGAAAAGGAGAGATAAAAAGAAAGGAGGAGCGAAAAAGAAAGAGATGAAAAGAGGAGAAAATAAGTAGAAAAGGAGAGGAATCTGGGAGAGAGAAAAAGAAAGAGTGAAAGAGAGAAGGAGTTGAAAAGGAGAGGAAACAAGGAGAGAGAAAAACAAAGAGAGAAAAAGAAAGAGTTGAAAAGGAGAGGAAATGTGAAGAGAGAAAAAGAAAGAGAGAACAAAGAAGGAGTTGAAAAGGAGAGTATCAGACTTAGGGGGAGAGATTGGTCTGAGGGGGAGTAATTCAAGTTTTCGAGTTATAAGTTAGCAAAATAAGTTAAGGTTTTGTCATCATAAAAAGGGGGAGATTGTTGGAACCAAGTTGGTTCTAAGTCTTAGGATTTTGATGTTTACAAAAGTACTCAATGTAATCTTATTTTGTACCTTGAATTATTAAATTAAATACCACCAGAAACTGAAATAATCAGAAGCAGAAGATCAAAGGATTCCAGAAAATGAATTCTGGAATTACCAGAAGATACTCCAGGAATGTCAAAACATCACCAGAAGATATCTTTGCTGGCCCAGACCAGAAGGAAGCAATGTCAGAAGAAGACATGGACCATACCAGAGGAAAGCCTGCCAGAGGGAGAGTTGTTCCAGACCAAGAGGAATCAAATATCATATTTATTCCAAAAGTTATTCTGACCAGAAGATGGCCTGGCAGTGAGAAATTAAAACAGCCCAGACTTGTTCCAGACTCAACCAGAAGATAAGTTTATGAGTCCAGAACAAGAGAATCAATCCAGATCTGACCCAGACCATAAGATAGCATGATTCAGGGCATGAAACTAAGTCCAAACCAGACGAAATGAATTCCAGAATCAATCCAGACCTGGTCCAAAATTAAAGGTAAAATGTCCAGACTGAAATATTTTTTCTCAAGTTAATTTAAGTTCATTCCAGACCAAGTCCAGAATTTGTCTATATCAGAGGAAAAATATTCAGTTTAATGGTTCAGAATAAATTATTTGGCCCAGTGATGGTCCAGATCAGAAGATCAGACCATGGCCCAGTGTTGGCCGAAATCAGAGGGACAGGATGTGTAGTCCAGCAAAGGCCGAGTTCAGAGGATTATAGCATATCAGGTGCGAGTCCAGGATGGCCGAAATCAGAAGATTAGAGGGTTAGGAAGTGTGGTCCAGGGATGGCCGAATTCAGAGGATCACAGCATATCAATTTATTTGGTCCAGATGTGGATTGGCGCAGAAGAATCTAATGGTCCAGATTTAATCATGAGGATTAACGGTGAAGATCTTAAGTTTTTTTAATCAAAGTATTAAAAAGATTTGTTACAAAAATAAATGTGGAGTAGTGTGGAATTTAGGAGCTGTGGCGGGAACAAATAAAAGATTTGATTGGCCAGTTATTTTTGAAAGAAATCTGAAGATATGTTTTTTATTTAAATAAAGCCCAATTGGTTAAGTTATTTTTGCAAGAGAATCCAGCAAGATTCAGCTCGAAATTAAGCTTGGAAGATACTCAAATTTGCATCTATAAAAGGAGGCTCAAGGCAGAATACTTAGTATCGAAAATCACAAAAGAGTCATACACTTCCAAAGCAAACACTCAAATTTTCAGAGAGGTCAATTGTGAGTTCCAGCTTTCAATAAGCAAGTACTCATGTTATTTTCCTTCCACTGTGTCAAATCTAAGTTGTTGAAGTAGAGTCTACAATCTGAGGGAGTCAGAAGGGGTAGCAGGTTACTTGGCAATTAGATTCATAGTGTTGTGTGTTAAATCTAAGTTGTTGAAGTAGAGTCTACAATCTGAGGGAGTCAGAAGGGGTAGCAGGTTACTTGGCAATTAGATTCATAGTGTTGTGATTTCTTCTACAATCTGGGATTGTCAGATTGGCTGAAGACAGGAGCTGCATTCCTCACAGAAGTCTAGAATTGTTAGACTGTTTGAGAAGACTGACTTGGAGGGTCAGTATAAAGGTTGTAATTCAAGGTTTGAATTAGTGAAATCCTTCAAGGTGAAGGGACTGGACGTAGCCTTGTTAACGGTGAACCAGTATAAAAACTATGAGTTTTATTTTTACTTTTTATCCGCTGCTAACTCTGTTTTTAATTATACATCAAGTTTTGTTTTAAAAGTATAAAAACAGGAAAAGTATTCAAGTTAAGTCAAACACAATTCAACCCCCCTTCTCGTGTTTGCACCTTCAAGCTTGAAAGGAGATTAATAATTGCTCTTGATTGCCTCTTGATATTTTTCTGTATTTTTTGCTCGTGTAGTTGTGTGTGTCTGGCTGAAGAAGCCTTCCTTTTATAGAGAGAAGGAAACTTTCTCTTCAAGAAAATTTTCCTTTCTAACCTTTTTTTCAAGATGTAATAACCTCACTGTTGTTGCGAATTTACAGCCTTGCCATTCTGTCCTTTTACAGCCTGGCACATGGGAGGTTACTTCTTTACTTGGCTTTCCAAGAGGATAGATCATTCCATATGTTTTTAACAACTGGTCAGTGCTCTTTTCTAGTTCCAAGTCATGACCCTTCTCTAGTCGTGGATGATGCTTTGGAACTATTAGTTGTTCTTAATGTGAGAGGATGAATTAGCAGCTAGAAATTATCCTCTGGTAATTTCCTTTGGGTGTCTGAAGTTCACCTTATGGTATCTGTCTTCTGATGTTTACCTTCCAGAGTTCATCTTCTGATATTTATCTTCTGGTGTGTATTTTCTGGAATTCATCTTCTGATATTTATCATGTGAAGTTCGTCTTCTGAATTTTATCTTCTGGTATTCATTTTCTGATGTTTATCATGTGAAGTTCGTCTTCTGAGTTTTATCCTTTGATGTTCATCTTGTTATCCTCTGATATGTTTCTTTTGAAATTCATCTTCAGATGTATATCTTCTGATATTCATTTATGATTTTCATCTTCTGATATCGGCCAATCTGGACTAGCAAGCTGGTCTGCTGAGATCCTCTTATCTCGGCCAACACTGGACCATTTATTCTAACCTTCTGGTTTCGACCAACACTGGGCCATTTATTCTGACCTTCTGATTTCGACCAATACTGGGCCATGGTCTGATCTTCTGATATTGGCCAACACTGTACTGGGTCTGGATCAGTTCTGGACAAATGATATTTCAGTCTGGACCTTTTAGCTTATCTTCTGATTAATTCAGGACGGTTTTTCACTTCACTGTCAGGCCATCTTCTGGTCAGAAGAACTTCTTGAATAAGTCTGACTTATGATTTCTTCTGGTCTGGATCCAGTCTTCCTCTGGCAGGCTTCCTTCTGGTTTGGTCCATGTCTCCTTCTGACTTTGTTTCCTTCTGATATAGGCCAACAAAGATATCCTCTAGTATCTTCTGGATGCATTATCTGATGTTTTCAACTCTCAGCTTTTCTGCTTCAGCTTCTGGTTTTCGGTTCCAGATGTTTTGCTTCTGGTTTCCCAGATGTTCTGCTTCTGATGTTTTCCAGATGTCCTGCTTGTTGGAACCAAGTTGGTTCTAAGACTTAGGATTTTGATGTTTACAAAAGCACTCAATGTAAACTTATTTTATACCTTGAATTATTAAATTAAATGTCATCAGAAACTGAAGATTAGAAGCAGAAGATCAAAGGAAAATGAATTCTGGAATTTCCAGAAGATGTTTCAGGATGACAAAACTGAACTAGAAGATAACTTTGTAGGCCTATATCAGAAGGAATAAAATTCAGAATCAAACATGGATCATATCATTGGAAAGCCTGCCAGAAGGAGAGTTGATCAAGACAAACAGGAATCAAATATCAATTTTATTCCAGAAGTTATTCTGACCAGAAGATGGCCTGGCAGTAAAAATTACACAGCCCAGACTTGTTCTAGACTTGACAAGAAGGTATGTTTATGAGTCTAGAACATGAAGATCAATCCAGATTTGGCCCAGACCATAAGATAGCATGATTTAGGGCATGGAACTAAGTCCAGAACAAAAGAAATGAGTTCCAGAATCAACCCAGACCTGGTCCAAAGTTAAAGGTAAAATGTCCAGACTGAAATATTTTTTGATCAAGTTTATTTCAGTTTGTTCCAGACCAAATTCCAGAATCTGTCCAAATCAGAGTAAAAATATCCAGATCAATGGTTTAGAAATAATTTTTTGAGTCCAGTGATGGTCAAGATCAGAAAATCAGACCATGGCCCATAAGTGGCCGAAATCAGAGGGACAGGCTGTGCAGTCCAGAAATGGCCGAATCCAGAAGTTCATAGCTGATCAGGCGCGCATCCAGGAAGGCCGAAATCAGAAGATCAGAGGGGTATGAAGTGTGGTCCAGGAAAGGCCAAATTCGGAGGATAATAGCTTAGCAATCAGGCTAGTCCAGCTGTGGAATATCGCATGGTGCAAATTTGATCATAGGAATCAATGGTGAGGATCTGAAGATATTTTTATCAAATTATTGTTAAAGATTCGTTTTAAATTAAAGCGGAGTAGCATGGAAGTCAGGAGTTGTGGCGGGAAGCAATGCACAAATTTGATTGGCCAGTTAAGATATGAAACAAATCTAAGGCTTAAAAAAAGATATGTTTTGGAATTAATTGAAGCCCGATTGGTCAATTTATTTTTGTCAGAGAATCCAGCAATATTTAGCTCGAATTTAAGGATTGGAAGAGGCCCAAATCAGCATCTATAAAAGGAGGCACAAGGCAGATTATTGAGTATCGAAAATCACAAAAGGGTCATACACTTCAAAAGCAAACACTCTCAAATTTTCATATAAGTCAATTGTCGAGTCTTAGTTTTTAAAGCAAGTACTCTTGTTGTTTTCGTTCCACTTTGTCAAATCTAAGTTGTTGAAGTAGAGTCTACAAGCTGTGGGAGTCAGTAGAGGTAGCAGGTTACTTGGCAATTAGATTTGTAGTGTTGAGAATTCTTCTACAATCTGGGGTGTCAGATTGGCTGAAGAACATGAGCTGTTTTTCCTCAAGAAGTCTAGGATTGTTAGACTATTGAGAATACTGACTTGGAGGGTCAGTAGCAAGGTTGTAATTCAAGTTTGAATTAGTGAAATCCTTCAAGGCGAAGGGACTGGACGTAGCCTCGTTAACGGTGAACCAGTATAAAATCTGTGAGTTTTTATTTTTATTTTTATCCGCTGCTAACTCTGTTTTAATTATACATCAAGTTTTGTTTTGAAAGTATTAAAACAGGAAAAGTTTCAAGTTAAGTCAAACACAATTCAACCCCCCTTCTCGTGTTTGCACCTTCACTGCTTCTGGTTTCCCAAATGTTCTGCTTCTGGTGTTTTCCAGATGTTCTGCTTCGGGTGTTTTCCAGATGTTCTGTTTCTGGTGTTTTAACTTCAGATTTTCTTTATGGATTTAACAGCTTTGTTTCCTGCATGCATTCATTCTTCTGGACAGGAGGTTGCGATCTTTGGATCCTGTTCCTTACTTAGTACAAAACTTAAATGCACGCATTAGTGTAATCATAATCTTAAGATAATTTTGTTATCATTAAAAGAGATTTTTTCTCAACAACTCTAACTATCTTCTATTTTCTAACAAATATGTATGCCTTATTAATAATTTTTTAATTGAAAATAGATCACAATAAAAAGAACAATTATATCGTTACAAATAAAATTCAAGGATAAATTTGGAAAAACCACTTTAAACAAAATAACGATAGAGTAAGAATATTTTTTATAAAAAAAATAAAACTAAATAGGAGATGGATAAACCTTCGTCATCAACTTAAACCCCAAAATTCCAAAATCATCATCAAAATGAAACCAATAAGTTTCTCCATGTAGAACCTAAAAATCCATCAATGGATCTCATAATTTCACACACCCCAAACCCATTTCTTCTTTCCTCATCATTACTAACCCCGACTCTTCAAAATTCAAACTTTTTCACGTTAACCGCACCGTTCAGTAACCGCAAAAAGCTCAAGCTTCGAGCTTCATCTACGTCAGACTCAAATGGCGCTGACGGGTCTTCTTGGTCACTGTCATTGGAACGCGCTTCGAGGCGGTTCTTGCTGAGATTCGGAGATATGGTGAAGAAGGAGACGGGTGTTGATTTGGGAGATGGTGTTGTGAAGGCAAGTGAGGTTGTGGATGGTGTGAAAAACGTTGGGAGTGAGTTTGGAACTCGTTCGCTGTCCGAGTTTGTCGATTGGAATCGTGTTGAACATTGGAAGGTAACTCAAATCAAACCAGTAGCTGTAATGAGATTTATTTTTGTTAATTTCATTCATAGTCACATGTCAAAAAACTGTTTTGGGTTTTGGTTGATGGAGTAGTGTTGGATTTAATCTAAGTGCTTATAGCATAAAAGCATTATTTATAAATTATTTCTACATCAAAAGATTTAATAAAGTTAAAATGTTTTCATTTAAATTATAAACTGTTTTGATAAGTTATCCGAAAGAGCTTAGGGAAATAAGCTAAAAGTAGGTTATAACCATGTCATAAGCTGTTTCCATAAGCTCTCTCAAAGAGTTTCACATATGCTTAAGCTTGGTATGTTTAAGATTGTTTTGTTTTCATTGGGGTGAGTGTGTTTTGTTAGGGACTGTTATTTTACAAATAGTTGCATAAATTTTATTTTTAGTATCTGTTGTATTGAACATGGAAACATGAATAGGAAATAAGGTGACATTTTTATAATTATCAGTGAAATTAGAAAATGATAGCTATAATAAAACCACACACTGGCTTTGTTCTTCTCATTTTGTATACGTCGCTCTCCAATTATTTTTGTGATTGTTATGTATATTTTAAATGTGAACTAAATTGACACTTTTTCTGGTACTAGAATATCAAGAACTGGGAACCTAGGCGAATCGGTGCTTTAGTTTTGTATATATTTGTGGTGGCATTTGCTTGTAGAGGAACATATGTAGCAATTAAAGCACCTTTCGTAAATCGCCAGAGGAAAGAGTTGACTGAAGCCTACATGGAAGCGTTAATTCCCGAGCCGTCCCCGACTAACATTAGAAGGTAAGTCAATCCTCATTTATTCACATACACTTTTAATATGTTTCACATTTGCTTGTTATTTATATACACTTTTGACATATCAAATTGTAATTGTCATAATTCTCTTGGAAATTGAATGGTTCATTTATCAAACTTTTTGTTTTCTGAGTGTACAATTTTTGTTCACTAGTTTCCTACTAAGATAAGATTTTGATCAAATTGAAGGAAGAAGTTCCTATCGTTAATAGACTGAAAATTATTAAAACAAGACAATGACAATGACTGAAGCCTGTACATGTACCTATACCTTGAAATATTGAACTACGAGAAGTGCTGCCAACACTTTCTCCACTGTTGATTGTTGGCTGAAATTCATGCGAGTCCCATGAATTTATGTAGTACTAATATAAAAAATGGTGGAATCCACATAAATTTCAACTAATAGTATAGAGAATGTTGAAAAGAGAGTGTTGATAGACCTTCACATTGAACTACAAGCATGCTTGTTGATTTGACGAAGGCATGTATGATGTTTTGTGTTCCATTATCTTGGCCTTGGGCTATCTAAGAGGATATAACATTCGACGGATGATGATGTATTTAAACACATGGTTTCAAATTGAGGACTGCATTACTTGATGCAGCCTTAATAGTAGTTGAGGAGTTATAACAAAGAGGTCTAGAATTCAAACACAGGAAACTAACATAATCACTTATTTACTTCTAACAACATTTGCCTAAAAAAATTAGTAATTGAGGCATCACCTCACAGCTGGGGGTGATCCTTATCCGCAAAATATATCCAACATGTATTTACAGTGACCTATCTGAAGACTAAACTGAAGACAATTTCATGTACTGAATCGTTTAATGCATCCATTTTTACACAAGGTTTTTGTCATTTAATTGTAGATTTAAGAAGGGTCTGTGGAGGAAGACAATGCCAAAAGGCCTGAAAATGAAAAGGCTTATTGAAAGACCTGATGGAACACTGGTTCATGATACCACTTATGTTGGAGAAGATGCATGGGAGGATGATCAAGAATCTTCTGAGGAACATGTAAAAGAAATTATAGATGATGAAGAAAGGTTAAACAGTGAAGAGAAGAAAGAAATAACCAAAGACCTGGGCATTTCAGGTTCTCTTTAATTTGTACAATTTATTTTTATTATTTGTGTTTATTTAATTTTCTTTATCCCATCATCATTGTTTTTTCGGATATATATTGAGAAGATGTTATTATGACTTTAGAAGTAATTGTTGATTATGAGATCAAAAATCAGAATCATAAGATTTTGATCTGTATAGTTATTAGTATGTATTAATTAGGATTTCAGTTTAATTTTTTTTTCCTTTTAGGCTAACATTTATAGGGAATTAGTTTCCTAATTACCAGCTCTTTTATTATTATACATAATTAAATTACTTGTACTATTTATACTCCTTATGTAATCAGTTTCATCATCAAGTGAATAAACAATCGCTTTTCCTCATGGTGTCAGAGCTAGATCTGAACCATCCCTAGTCTCTTTCATCGACCCAGCCACGGAAGAAGACAAAACAAAACCTCACCCACAGAGACTGGCACAAATCTTGCTGGCTCAATCGTAGGGACTAAACTTCTCATCACTGGCCACAAGTTGAATGGCCAAAACCACCTTCAATGGATAGATGAAAATCATTCTGCAACAGGGACATCAGAGACAATGCAACACACAACCCACAAGAAATGGAAGAGAAACATGATCCATCTCCATTCAGAAAAGAACAAATAGAGGCGATGCAGAAAATGCTCTGGCAGATTGTTCTTACTGCATAAAAATATGGTGCAACTTTAGTAGCACAAAAAGGTAATTTCCTACATGCTTTACATACTAGCAAAGGAAAACCAAACCAAAATCATGGATCATAGATTCAAGAGCCTCGGATCACATGACTGGAGATATAACAATATTTGACAATTATTCTCCCTGTCATGATAATTCCTCTATTCGGATTGCTGATGGTACCTTGTCAAAGGTTATTGGTATAGGTTCTGTTATTATTTCAAAAAATATTACTCTCAATTCTGTACTGTATGTGCCCAAACTTGATTGCAACTTGCTGTCTATTAGCAAACTGACCAGAGACTTGAGATGTGTCGCTAAATTTTTTCTCAATCTATGTGAATTTCAAATTTTGGAGTCACGAAAGATTACTGGTAGTGCTAAAGAGTGTGATGGACTTTACTACTTGCAAGTTGAAGATTCCTCCAAAGAACTCAAAGCCAATTCTTGTGCAGTGGTTTCTCCAAATAGTGACGAGTCTGTAATGTTGTGGCACTATCGATTAGGTCACCCAAATCTCAGGTACTTAGAGAAATTGTTTCGCTCATTATTTAGTAAAAACTTAATGAGTTTTCAATGTGAATAATGTCAGTTATCCAAGCATACCTGAAACACATACTCACCTAAACCATATAAACCCTCTCAACCCAGTGATGTATGGGGGCTATCTCGGGTTAGCAACATTACTGGTGCTAAATGGTTTATTACATTCATCGATGATCACACAAGAGTCACATAGATATTTCTCATGAAAGAGAAATCAGAAGTTGGAAAGTTATCTGAGTTTTTCCACACCATGGTGCAAACACAATTCCAAACAAAAATTAAGGTGCTCAGAACCGACAATGGTCGTGAATATTTTAGTTCAGCACTAGAGTCTTACCTTAAGATCCATGGAATTGTCCACCAGAGTTCATGTGTAGATACCCCCCAACAAAATGGGGTTGCAGAAAGGAAAAATAGGCATCTACTGGAAGTAACAAGATCTGTCATGATAGCGACAAATGTACCAAAACATTTTTGTGGAGAAGCTGGCCTTTCAGCCACCTATCTCATAAATAGGATGCCTTCCCACATCCTTAATTTTGACACACCCTATTCCACTCTCCAAACTATTTTTCCAACCAGCAGAGTTCTCACCTCAATCCCATTTAAAATCTTTGGATGTTCAGCCTTTGTTCACAACCTAAACCCTATCCGCAGCAAACTTGACCCAAAATCTATCAAATCTATTTTTCTTGGCTACTCACCTCACCAAAAAGGATATAGGTGTTATTCCCCAACGATCAGAAAATTTTACCACACTATGGATGTGACATTCTTTGAGAATCAGCCATATTACTCCAAAGTTGGAATTCAGGGGGAGAATACCATAATCCCGAAAGAAACAACCGAATTTCAATTTTTGGGTTTTGAGATGGTCGAACAAACTGCAGTAGCAGAAACAGAATCCTGCACCTACAGAACCAGCCGAAACGGTAAATTCTACAACAACAGAACCAATAAATTCCACACCAACAATACCAATAAATTCCACACCAATAGAACCAGAAAATCCCACCAAACCATTTGAACCTATCCTTGAAACTGCACTAGTAGAAAGTACTGCACAAGAAGCTGATTGGAAAGTTTACACTAGGAGGAAGAAAAACAATTTGGTGGTAGAGTAAAAAATTGCTCCGGTGCAAAACCATGAATCTATTGCATTAAGAAAAGGGAAGAGAACTTGTACTCAACATCCAATTGAAAGATTTGTGTCATATGGGAAACTATCACAAAAATATAGGGCATTTGTAGCAGCACTTGATAAAACATATATTCCAAGAAATGTTCAAGAAGCCCTTCAACAACCTGAGTGGGCAGCAGCCATAACAGAAGAGGTTCATGCATTGATTAAAAATAACACCTGGGAAATTACTGCTTTACCAGAAGGAAAAAAGCAAGTTGGAAGTGGATATTCTCTATCAAATACTATGCTAATTGGAGCATAAACCGGTACAAGGCTCAATTAGTAGCAAAGAGATTCACCCAATCATATGGCATAGACTATGAAGAGACATTTGCTCCGGTGGCCAAACTTAACTCAGTATGAGTCATACTATCCGTGGATGCAAACTTGGATTGATCACTACACCAGCTAGATATTAAGAATGCTTTCCTAAATGGTGAGTTAGAAGAGGAAGTATACATGCAATTTCCCCTAGGACTTGAATCACCCAACACCTTAAACAAGGTGTGCAAGCTCCGAAAATCCTTGTATGATCTCAAGCAATCCCCAAGAGCGTGGGTTGAAAGATTGACTCGAGTTGTCAAAGAAGATGGATTCATACAAGGCTAATCAGATCACACTATGTTTGTCAAACATTCCTTTGAAGGCAAGGTAACTTTATTCATTGTGTGTGTTGATGACATCGTTATCACAAGTGATGATCATGAGCAAATCAAACACTTGAAAGAACTCTTGGCTAGGGAGTTTGAAGTTAAAGACTTGGGGCAACTCAAGTATTTTTTAGGGATGGAAGTAGCTCGTTGAAAGGAGGGAATATATGTTTCTCAAAGAAATCCAACTAGACTTTGGTAGCTCTCTTTGTCAATTAGAGGACCTTCTTCGAAGTTGCTTCTTCTTACTGATTTCATAGGAGTATTGCCAGCCTTACACCCTAGACTTACTCCAAGAAACCGGAATGCTTGGGTGTAAGGCTGACAATACTCCTATGAAATTGGTAAGAAGAAGCAACTTCGAAGAAGGTCCTCTAATTGACAAAGAGAGCTACCAAAGTCTAGTTGGAAAATTAATATACCTGACTCATACTCAACCTGATATTAGATTTGCCGTGAGCATAGCAAGTCGCTACATGACAAGTCCTACTGAAGTTCACATGAAAGTTGTGAACAAAATCCTACAATACCCTAAAGGTATACCAAGTAGAGGTCTTCACTTCAAGAAAAACTCAAATAGAGGTATTGAAGTAAGAAACTCAAATTGGGCTGGATGTACATCAGACAAAAAGTCAACTACTGGCTATTGCTCTTTTGTGTGGGGAAACATAATCACTTGGAGAAGTAAGAAACAGTCTGTGGTAGCTAGAAGCAGTGCAGAAGTTGAATTCAGAGCCATGGCACAAGGCATTTGTGAAGGGATATGGCTGAAGAAGATATTGGATGAAATCAGAGTTGCAACCAATTACACTATGAGGTTATATTGTGACAACAAAGCTGCCATCAGCATCGCAAAGAATCCGGTTCACCATGATAGAACAAAACATGTGGAAATTGACCGGCATTTCATAAAGGAGAAAATTGATAATGGTACTATAAGTATTGATCATGTACCATCGTGCAATCAAACAGCAGACATCCTAATGAAAGCTCTCCCAAGAAATACATATGAAAATATATAATCTAATTTGGGCATGATAGATATCTACCACCTAGGTTGAGGGGGAGTGTTGATTATGAGACCAAAAATCAGAATCATAGGATTCTGATCTGTATAGTTATCAGTGTGTATTAATTAGGATTTCAGTTTTATTTTTATTTCCTTTTAGCCTAGCATTTATAGGGAATCAATTTCTTAATTACCAGCTCTTTTATGATTATACATAATGAAATTACTTGTACTATTTATACTCCGTATGTAATCAGTTTCATCATCAAGTGAATAAACAATCGCTTTTCCGCAGTAATATTGTATAGCTTGATTACTGATTATAATTTATTTAATTGTGTCCTCTGCATTAAAATAAGATGATACCGATAGAAGTGTATGCAGCAAGTATTGGACTATCACTGTCTTTTGTGCAGTTTGATGTTATATACAAAACATGAACTGGTATTTGTGTGTTAGAATGTTAGAAAATATCTTATAATATCTTTTATATTATATTAGAGTATCTTAAGTTATTTCCTAGGGTCAATTTATATTCTTAGAGTATATATTAAGAATAGATTTTATATAACTTATTATCATAATTATGATTTGTTTTGATTTCCTATTTATTATTATGGAATGAGTCTATGTATCCCTATAAATAGACATTAGTGTTTAATCTTTTGTATCAAACGAGTATTAAGTTTATCAATAATATTCAAGGTTCTTATTATTTTGTGTCTTCTGTTTATCTAAAATTCTATAAGTTCAACATGTGTGTTTTTATATATACGCATGTTTTTTTTTTCATCGTTGAAAAGGGCAAAAAATCTAAAAAATGTAAAGAATGAAAAATACGAAAAGTTTCTTAATGAAGAAGATCAAGGTTTGGCTTCACGACTCAAAAACTAATCTGTTATATTGTAGTTTTAACAAATTTATTACGAGACAACACTATCAACTTCACTGACTTGCCACAGAATCTAAAATTAGAATAGTTGTAGAAAAGGTTATTATGCCCTGTTTCATGTAAAGTTTTAGATGTATATCATGATTATAATTGTCTCTGAAGTCTTATTTGATAATGCAATCCTCCTGAACTGCCATTTCAATCTACAGTTGCACAGTTGTCTCAGGTCTCCAAAATCTAGAATATCCTTACATAAAGGCCTGAATAACTTTTGTGTATCTGCACATTCTTTCCTTGCTTTAAACTTTGTAATCCTCGAGTAAAAAAAAACTTCTTAATCCTCTTGGGTTAAACTTTTTAAAGGAAATAGTGGGTAAATAACCACAATATTTTGAATCTTGTTATGTGGTTGATATAGCATTTTATTTTTTACAGTCCATAATGACATCATTTGATCCATTTCTTATGGAATGGGAAGCATATTTCCAAATTTTCATCCTTTTTATTCTTAATGAAGTACATTTTCATGGTCCAAAGCAGGCAAAGTTCAAATTGAGGGCACATGGCGTGAGAGACTTCATAAATGGAGGGAAATCCTTGGAAAAGAACGTATTGTTAAGCAATTAAATTCCTCAAATGCCAAATATATTGTTGAGTTTGATATGAAAGAGGTTGAAAATAGTCTTCGCAAGGATGTGGTAGAAAAGGCGACAACCACTCAAGGAACAAGGAGTCTGTGGATAGCTAAGAGATGGTGGCGCTATCGTCCTAAACTTCCTTACAATTATTTTCTTGACAAACTTGATAGTTCCGAGGTAGGGGTTTATATATAATTCTATTGCACTTTATATTCTCTGTTCCCTACTAGAATATTCATATATCATCCTCTCAAGAATTAGGGTAAAAATATATTTTGTTGAATTGAAATATGTTGACAATATATCATATAGACACACACACGCACTAGATTACTATACAATCAAAACCCTATTAGTACTCATATATAATTAAATCCCTACTAGTACTCCTATACAACTGAATATTTTGATACTCCCCTCAAGCTGGTGAATAGGTGTTCTCTATTCCCAGCTTGGATACAATTCTTTCAAAGTTGCTGCTGTTAGCCTTTTAGTTAGAAGATCTGCAAGGTTGCCTTCGGAGGAGACATATGGAGTGCAGATTAGGTCACTATCAAGTTTTTCTTTGATGAAATGTCTGTCGACTTCAATATGCTTGGTTCTGTCATGCTGTACTGGATTATGTACTATGCTCATAGCAATTTTATTATCACAATAGAGTTTCATTGGTTCATCCCACTTTATCTTCAAGTCCTCCAAAATGATCTTGAACCATAATAACTCGTATATCCCTTGTGTCATTACCCTAAATTCTGCTTCAGCAATGGATCTAGATACCACACTTTGTTTCTTACTCTTCCAAGTCAGAAGATTACCCTATAGGAAAGTGCAATATCTTGTGGTTGACCTTCTATCTACAATTGACCCTGCATAGTCAGCAACAGTATATGCTTCAAGACCCATGTTTTCATTTCTTCTGAACAAAATTCCTCTTCATGGAGTTCAAAATATTGCACGATTCTGAGTGCAGCTTGCAAGTGTACCTCCTTTTGTTGATGCATGAATTGACTAACTAGGCTTACAACGAAGGCAACATTAGGTCTAGTATGTGACAAATATATGAGTCTTCCAACTAATCTTTGGGCACATTTCCTTGTCAACTGCAATGTCTTCTGCATTTTCCAACTTTAAATTTGGATCGATTGGTGTACTTGCTGGTTTGCATGTTGTCTTGTGCGTTTCTTGTAGAAGATCTGTGAGCCACTTCAATTTTCAAGAAATAATTCAATTTTACCAAGGTTTTAATCTCAAATTCCTTGGCTAGGTGTTGTCCTAACAATTGTTGCTCCTCAAATTCCTTGGCTAGGTGTTGTCCTAACAATTGTTGCTCCTTTTCATCATCACCAATCACTATAATGTCGTCCACATATACTAATAACAATGTTACTCCTCCTGACTCAAAGTGTTTGACAAACAAGGTATGATCTCATTGGCTTTGTTTGAAGCCTAGACCCTCCATGACTCTAGCAAACCTCCCAAGCCACGCTTGTGGCGACTGTTTAAGCCCATATAGCTTACAAACGGTGTTGCCAGCATTATGCTCACTATATCTAGGGGATAAGTCCATATAAATCCCTTCTTCTAGATCTCCATGTAGGAAGACATTTTTTACATCAAATTGGTGCTAGTTCCAACTGTAATTTGCTGCTAGAGATAATTTCACTTAGACTGTATTCATTTTTGCAACTGAAGCAAGTATTTCCTTGTAATCTACTCCATACGTTTGAGTAAATCCTTTAGCTACCAACCTTGCCTTGTATCTCTCAATAGACCCATAAGCTCTGTACTTTACAGTGTATATCTATTTGCATCCTACAGGTTTCTTTCCATTTCATAGAGGGACCAAATTCGAAATACCATTCTTGTCCAGTGCTTCCATTTCCAAGTCCATGGCTTGTTTCCATTTCCCGCCAGACAATACTTCAGATAAAGAGGTTGGTATAGTGGTAGTGTTTAGACTTGTGAGAAAGGCTTTATGGGTAAGTGAAAATTGTTCAAAGCATAGGTAGTTGGATAAAGGGTAGAGTGATTTATTGGTACATGTCCTAGTATTCTTCCTAAGGGCAATTGGGTTATGAAGGTCATCATAAGTTGGTGGTGTGTTGGATTCTAATTCCTGTGCATAGGAAGATTCATAGATTGGATCACTAGAGTTTGAAGCGTCAAGGGAAGTTAACTTATGTAAGGTCGAATTGGAGTCATGGATGTGAATAGATTTAGGAATGACCTTTGTTCTTCTTGTATATACTAGATTCTTCCTATATTTTACTTTAGTGTCATCATTTCCATCTTTCTTAGAATCAATTTCAGTCTCAACATTGTCATTTCCATTTTTTTCAAAATCAATTCCAGTCTTAATTTCTAGTTCCAGAGTCAACTTAGTAAGTAGAAAAGACTCATCTTCCTTACTTGTATTCTCCCCTTGAAGATGAGTTTGACTAAAGAAACTTTCTTGTTCATGGAAGGTGACATCTCGGGAGATCGAATTTTTGGAATGGTGGGTGATAACATTTGTAGCCCTTTTAGGTGGAAGAGTACCCAATAAAGACACATTTTAAGGCTCTAGGATCAAGTTTCTCTCTACTATCACTCAGAATATGGACAAATGTCGCACACCCAAATATTCTAGGAGTAAGATTACTACAGGTGGACACATAAGGGTAGAACGAGGACAGGGCCTCCATGGGAGTTTTGAAGGCAAGGACACTAGAAGGTAATCAATTTATGAGATATGATGTAGTTAAAACTGTCTCACTCCAAAATTTATTGGGAACTTTATTTTGAAATAACATCGCTGGAGTTTGATCTAACTAGTGCTCATTTTTCCTCTCAGCAATTCCATTTTGTTGGGGTGTTTTAACACACGAGAACTCATGAATAATACCTTCCTTTTGACAGAAATAATGAAGTTCGTGATTAAAGTAATCTTTGGCATTATCAGACCTAATCCTCTTAATACTCACTCCAAATTGGATTTTTATCATGGAGAAGAATTGTACAAACACATAACTGACTTTAGTTTTTTGTTTTAGTAAGTAAATCCAAGTAACTCGAGTACAATCATCAATAAAGGTTACAAACCAACAGGCTCTTGCCAACGGGCTCCTGATATATTTGGAACATTAGAAGGACCCCATACATCAATATGAACTAAACGTAATGGAGAAATACTCATTTGGTTATTAACTGGAAAAGGTACATGCTTGTGTTTAGCAAGCTCACACACCTCACAATGAAGACTTTCTACCTCTAATTTTTTAAAGAGGGAAACAACAGTTTTATGACTCTAAATGAAGGATGACCCAGGCGGTAGTGGTATAAAATAACCTTGTCCTTGTTGGTCTTTATTGATTTAGAAAAATAGAGTTGCTATTGCTGAGTAGATTTGAAGGAAGATTTTGATTATCCTAGTAATAAAGACCATTCCATTTTCTAGCATTACCAATTGTTCTCCTTGAATTCTTGTCTTGAAGGACACAAGATTTGTTATAAAAAACATTACATGATAGGTCTTGAGTTAGTTTTTGTATGAAAATTAAGCTAGTGAACAATTTAGGAATATGCAGGACATTTCTTAGAGTTATGGATGAGCTTATTTGGACATCTCCTTGACCTGCTGCAGTTATAAGGGTACCATTTGCTGTGGATATATTCTTGTTGCTAGGGCAAGGTGAGTAAGTGGAGAAGTGTGTAGGTAAGGGTGTTATGTGGTCAGTGGCTCAAGAATCCCGTATCCAATATTGATTATAGGTTGTGTCTGAAGCATTAAGTCCAAAAGAAAATTGAAACTTACCAAGAGGAAATGTAGTTGTATATACTAGAGAACTAGTACCTGTTGGTTTCTCCAACTTATGAAGAAGTGATCTCATCTTCTCTATTTCATCTTCATTGAGTCAAGCCAATCCACTTTTGCTTTCTTTAACTGCCGTATCCGTAAAATCAACAGACAAACGATATTAGAGACGAAAGATTGATCTATCAAACAAAACAAATTTCAAACGTTAAAAAAATATCTCCAAACTGTAAGTGAGCTATAATGCCGCAACAGAAAAGTCCGAGCAAAAACCATGTGAGTTTCAAATAACCCACAAACAAAAGTGCTGTGATTGGAAAGTAAACCCCCAAAATGAAACGAGAAACGGCCGATTTACAATCTGGTTGAAAACGGTGGTGAAAGGAGTTTCCAAGGAGTTTGTAATATTAATTAGTTCAAGTCTAATGGTGGTAGCGGTTCATATGTACAAAGTTATAGGAAATTGCTCTGAAACTTAAAATTATTCACGTTAAGAGATTACAGAGTGATGATTCTATTTATAGAGGTCTAATCAGTTAAACTTGAAGTAACTTTAAGTGATGACAGAATTCTGTTATACAGCTCAACAATATGCAACTAATAGACACTGTAAGCTGCTCGAGCCAAATAGCTCTTCCGCATTACACTCTTAACATTTAAAGTCAAATTAGTAATTATAATGACTAACTATAAATTTGGAAGTTGAGGTACATTGTCTCTGTTTTCTAACTAACATACATGAATCCTTATATCTAGTTAAATTTTATGTCCTTAAAATTTTCAACAAGTTGGATCAAGAGGAAGTTGCTAAGCAATATTCTTTTGGACAGGTAGCAGCTATTGTCTTTACAGAAGACTTGAAAAGATTATATGTGACAATGAAAGAAGGTTTCCCATTGGAATATGTTGTAAGTTACTTAATAATTGATACTGCTAATCAGAAATATCAAATCTATAAGGTTCTCTTGCTGTTGTTCCTCTAGGGGCATCTGATTGATTAACGTGATTCTTATCTGTAGGTTGATATCCCTCTTGATCCTTATCTTTTTGAGATTATTACAAGTTCTGGAGTGGTAGTAGATCTCCTTCAGAAGCAACAGACCCATTATCTTTTGAAGGTTGCAATTGCATTTTTACCAGGAATACTTATTCTATGGCTTTTAAGGGAGTCTGTGGCCATTCTGCACATTGCTTCCAGTCGTTTTCTTTACAAGAAGTATAATCAACTCTTTGATGTGGCCTATGCAGAAAATTTCATTTTGGTAAGCTTTCTATTCCTTACAAGTGAACTGTAGGGAAAAGATCAGGAATCAAAATTACAGCATTTAGTTGATTTTTTTTTTCATAAAAATGTTGTTTGTTTGATCATTCTTAGCCTTTGAAATATTCTTGTAAATACTATTGCTATATGGGTATTTTATGTCCAAAAGATTTTATTTTGAGAGGAAAAGGATATGCAAGTTCAACATTAGAAAACTAATTTGGTGGATCTATATTTAAATTTGGTGTTCTTTTCTTTTGGGAAGAAACACATATTTACTTCAATTTCCATCTGAATACTGTGTCCCCCTGAAATTTTAAAGGCTAATGCATGAAATCTAAATTTAAACCCAATATCTGGTTCTAATTTACTATGCAAGTTTCATTACTAGTTATGTTCCTGTGTTTTTCAGCCAGTCAGAGATGTTGGTGAAACAAAATCTATGTCCAAGGAAGTTGTGTTGGGAGGTGATGTTTGGGATCTGCTCAATGAGTTGATGATCTATATGAGAAATCCTATGCAGTTCTATGAAAGGGATGTGCAGTTTGTTCGGGTAAAATATTTGATATTTGCATAGCCAGTCATTGTCCTCAATGCTATTTTTCAAGTGATGTACGATACTTGGTAAGTTGTTTGATGAACAAACACATTGCAGGGTGTTCTACTCTCTGGACCTCCAGGAACAGGAAAAACACTTTTTGCAAGGACACTTGCAAAACAAAGTGGATTGCCTTTTGTTTTTGCTTCTGGTGCTGAGTTCACAGATAGTGAAAGAAGTGGAGCAGCTAGGATTAATGAGATGTTTTCCCTTGCTAGGAGAAATGTAAGCAACTTCTAATATCAAATGCAATTTAAAATTGCAGTGATGGTCTGGGGTACATTTGTTTTTGGTTGCTCTTGGTTAGAGATGATCCGGTTGTGTTTTGTTTGATCCATTTTTACCATTTGTCAGATAAATGGAAATTAGATATTTTTAATATGTTGCAAATCTTTGATTACAATTTTGAAAATGAGACATTATTTTATATCAGTTTGCCTCGAGTCCATTCCACTATAGTCGTGTGGCAGAGGATGGTAATGTTGATAATTGTATATATCTCTAAATATATGTTGTAATTACAGTTTTCATCAATAGGAAAATGAAAGTTTTAACATTTTTACTCCCCTCGATATATAAGCTTAACATTTTTGGCTCTGCACATTTTATTCAAAGAGTGCTGTTTTCATTTATAACTTGAGCAAAAGATAGGTCATGAGTATTGTTTTTTTCTTTTTCTGCAGGCACCTTGTTTTGTATTTGTGGATGAAATAGATGCCATTGCTGGTAGGCATACTAGGAAGGACCCACGTAGAAGGGCAACTTTTGAGGCTCTTCTTTCACAGCTTGATGGAGAGTAAGTTATTAATTTTTGTTGAAATTTGTTTAGAATATTGAAATTATTGTATAGATTTAATATAGGCATATCATATTATGTAAATAGGAACAAAATCTCCAATATTTATTTTGTAATTATTATTGCTTTAAGCCTATATAAAACTAACTTTGTTGTGTAGTTTAAACTCACGGTTTCAACATCATATGCCTCTATTTTCTCTTATTGAACATGGTATCTACAACCTGACATTGGTGATCATAAAAACTGTGCCTTCTCGATGGATCCACTGCTCTCTGACGACAATTTTTCGGCAACCGCGATCCTTTCCAGTTTTCGCATTGTTACACTTTTCCAGTCTGTTGTTTGTCCATTATGTCGCTGGAAATTTTTCAAGCAAGAATCTCATGATCTACCATACCTATGATATGCCTATTATTAAATCTATACAATAATTTCAATATTCTAAACAAATTTCAACAAAGGCTTTGTCTCTCCTAACAAATTCAGAAGGGAGGAAATATCGGATGAAAAATAATTAGCCTTTAAATTTAAAATGTGGATGTATAGTGATGAATCCATACTGAGGCAAACAGATATGATGCTTAAAAAAATAGCTCAAGATACCTTAGTACAAGAGTCCCAAAAGAAGAAGCATGATTTAAAACTTTCACAGAAGCTTGCCTCTTTTCATTTTTCTCAATTTACTATGGCCGATTATAGCTAAAGATAATTAATGATGGAAGCCCACTTCTGGTATAAGCATTTCTAGAAGGTGATTGTGTGATAAATAGCATACTCTGTCTGCAAGATGAAATTATGATCATGTTTGTATGGAAAAATCGAAGTGTTCATGTGTGATTGGACTGCTTTGACAGCTAGGATAATTGCCCTGTAATTAAGAGTATCTTCTCTTTTGTTAGTTTTAATGCATTTTCTTGTTTAGTTAAGTTCATTTTGTTTTCCTTGTTAAACCTGGAAAATAGAACCAGTATTTTATAATATCGAGGATCTAATCCTTGAATATGTTTTAATATCCTGTTTTGATTTCCTCCTGATGATATTACATACTTCTCATAACTGTTGCCATTTAAGTCACTCTTGGAGGTCTATGTGTTGAAGAACTGTCCAATTAGCGACTAATTAAGCCACCCTGTATATGTGACGTCATCTTAATTTCTTGTACTTTCATCTGACCCTTTTGCATGAAGATCCATGCTAAATCTAATTTTGCATCTTGATTATATTTTCTTGTTCATGAATATAGGAAGGAGAAAACTGGTGTTGACCGTCTATCCCTCAGACAAGCGGTCATATTTATATGTGCCACAAATAGGCCAGATGAACTAGATCTTGAATTTGTTCGACCTGGAAGAATTGATCGTCGTCTATACATTGGTTTGCCTGATGCAGAACAAAGAGTCAAAATTTTTGGTGTGCATAGTTCTGGAAAGCAACTTGGAGAGGATGTGGATTTCACAAAGGTATATTGGGTTATCTATCTATCTTTGGTTGACTGCTATTTCTCTAACCCTCTCTCAATTGAACTTCAGTTGATTTCTTATCTTCTCTAAATAAACGCATCATCATTTAGAGGAATAGTTAAGTCTCTTATCTTCTCTACATAAACGTATCATCATTTAGAGGAATAGTTAAGTCTGTTGAGTAAGAGAAAATAGAGGCGTAGTGTTGCGAAACTCTGTGTCTCAACTACACAATAGAACAGGTTTTTACATAAACTCAAGGCAATAAATACAAAGTGATTATAGGAGATATTTATAGAACTGATGCGAGGATCTGTTAGAGCTTTAGTGTAGGCATTTGCCAGTTGATCACTAGAGTTGACAAAGTTCAAGCTGATGTCTCCAGATGCGATCTTCTCCTTGACGAATATGAAATAGGACTAGAGGCAATATGAAATGTTTTTGTATTATCACATATTTGCGCCATTTGTATTGTCTCTTCAACTGAAACTCTCTAAGTAATTGTTTCAACAAAATAAGTTCACAAGTCACTAATGTCACTGTCCTATATTCATCTTCGGCATCAGATATTCCAACTACACTTTGTTTATTGTTATTCCAAGATTCCAAGTCGCCTCTAGTAAGCACATTAGCCAGAAGTGGACTGCCTATCAATGAATGAGTCTGTCCAATCAACATCTAAGAAACCAACTATCTAAGTGTGTCTTGTGTCTTCATAAATGAGACATTTTCTTGGAGCACCTTCGATGTGCTTTTTAGGATCTGTGTCACAGCATCTCAATGGTTCTGGCAAGGAGAATTTAAGATCGAGCTTAGCACTCTGATTGCAAAAGAAATGTTTGGAAGGGTGACTGTGAGATAGTTCAGTTTTCCAACTAATCTTCTGTATCTCTCTCAGTCTAACAATGGCTCCCACTGGATTAGGTAGAAGTTTAACGTTTGAATCCGTAGGAATGTCAACTGGTGTGACATTCAACAATCTTGTCTCATCAAGAGTATTTATAGCTGTCTGTCAAAATCTGTTTTTTTTTTTTTTATTAAAAAATATCCCTCAATTATAGGGATTTGATTGTATAGGAGTACTAATTTTTTCAGTTGAAATGCACCTTTTTCGATCAGAAACTTGATTCTAATTTTTTTTTTCATCCATGGCTAGAGAAGGAATAGTGATTAATAATGAAACTGAGACTGAAACGAGGAATAATAAATCCCCAATTGAATTGCCAAACCTCTCATGTGTTCACAAGTTGAATGCGAAGAACTATTTGAAGTGGTCTCAACTTGTGAGGTGTGTGAGCTTGATAATATTTGGGTGTGCATCGTTTGTCCATATCCATAGTGATAGTAGAGAAAAACTTGATCCTAGAGCCTTAATGTGTCTTTATTGGATATTCTTCCACCCAAAAGGGCTACAAATGCTATCATCCACCATCCCATAAATTCTTTGTCATGTCACCCTCCATGAACAAGAAATTTACTTTGGTCAAGCTCATCTTTAGGGGGAGAATACAAGAAGGAAGATGAGTCTCTTCTACTTTCTGAGTTGACTCTTGAACCAGAAATTGAGACTGGAATTGTTTTTGAAAAAGAAATGACAATGCTGAGACTGAAATTCATTTTGAGAACGATGGAAATGATGGCACTAATGTAAGATATGGGAAGAATCTAGTATATACAAGAAGAACAAAGGTCATTCCAGAATCTATTCGCACCCAAGAGTCCAATTCGACTTTACATGAGGTAACTTCCCTTCAAACTCTAGTGATCCAATCTACGAATCTTCCCATGCACAGGAACCAAAATCTAACATACTAGCAACTTATGATGACCTCCATTTCCAATTGTCCTAATGAAGAATACTAGGGCATGTACCGACAAGCCACTCTACCCTATATCCAACTACCTATGCTTTGAACAATTTTCACCTACCTATAAGGCCTTCCTCACAAGCCTGGACACTACCATTATACCTACCTCTCTATCTGAAGCATTGTCTGACAGGAAATGGAAACAAGCCATGGACTTTAGAAACCACTGGACAAGAACAATACGTTGGATTTGGTCCCTCTACCAAATGGAAAGAAACCTATAGGATGCGAGTGGGTATGCACTGTAAAGTACAAGGTTGATGGGTCTATTGAGGGGTACAAGGAAAAGTTGGTAGCTAAGGTATTTACTCAAATATATGGAGTGGATTACTTGAAAACATTTGCTCCGGATGCAAAAATGAATACCGCCAGGGTGATATTATCTCTAGCAACTAATTACAGTTGAAACTTGCACCAATTTGATGTGAAAAATTCCTTCCTCCATGGAGATCTAGAGATTTATATGGACTTACCCCCTGAATAGGGTGAACATATTGCTGCCAACACCATTTTTAAGCTAAATAAGGTTCTATATGGGCTTAAACTACCACCATGAACGTGGTTTGAGAGGTTTGCTAGAGTCATGGTGGGCCTGTTTTAGGTTCTTTTGAAAGAAGTTAGTGGCAAAAGGGTTTTATTTAATAAAGAAAGGATAGCTAGAGCAGATATGTTCTTCAAGGGCGAATGCACCCTTCAACCAAAATGCCAATTGATGAAAAATTCTAAGTTTGACAAAAGATGCTTTCTAAGGGGAAGGGAACCTTTATTTATAGGCTCTCTGTACAATAGGATAAAAGGGATAAAGATCAAACAGCCCTAACCTAGGAAATAAGAAAATGGAAACAGAAAGTACTAACAAACCTGAAACAGAAAATTTAAATAACTAACAGACCTACCAAAGCTCCTACCTCTTAACTAACTAATTACCCCATTAATTAATTTCTAACTTCTAGAACTAATTCAACTAATTTGAGTCCCTAACATGCTGGGCTTCAAACAGAGCCAAGGAAACCATACCCTCTTTATCAAACACTCTGAGTCAAGGGAGTAACAATGTCATTGGTATATGTGGATGACATTATAGTGACCGATGATGATGAAGAGGAGAAACAACTGTTAGGACAACACATAGCCAAAGAATTTGAGATTATAGCCTTAGGAAAATTGAAGTATTTCTTGGGAATTGAAGTCGCTCACTCTAAGAATGGGATTGTCATATCCCAACAAAAATACGTCACTGATCTTCTGTAAGAAACGGGCAACACAACATGCAAGCCAACGAGTACATCAATAGATCCAAATTGAAAGTTGGGAAATGCAGAAGAAGACATCGCAGTTGACAAGGAAATGTCCCAAAGATTAGTTGGAAGACTCGTATCTGTCACATACTAGACCTGATGTTGCCTACGTTGTTAGTCTAGTCAATCAATTCAGGCACCAACCAAAGGAGGTACACATGCAAGCAACACTCAAAATCGTGCAATATTTGAAAGGAACCCTAGGAAAGGAATTTTGTTTAGGCAAAATGGAAATGTGGGTCTTGAAGCATATACTGATGCTAGGGCCAATTGTAAATAGAAGGTCAACCACACAATATTGCACTTTCCTAGGTGGGAATCTCGTGACTTAGAAGAATAAGAAACAAAGTGTGGTATCCAAATCCAATACTGAAGTAGAATTTAGGGCAATGACACAAGGGATATTTGAAGATCATTTGGGAGGACTTGAAGATAAAGTGAGATGTACCAATGAAACTCTATTGTGATAATAAATATGCTATTAGCATAGCCTACAATTCAGTGCAGTATGACAGAACCAATCATATTGAAGTTGACAAGCATTTCATCAAAGAAAAACTCAACAGTGGCCTAATTTGCACAACATATGTCTCCTTCCAATGCAACCTTGCAGATCTTCTAACTAAGGGACTAAACAACAACAACTTTGAAAGAACTGTATCCAAGTTGGGAATGGAAAACACCTATTCACCAGCTTGAGGGAGAGTGTCAAAATCCATTTCTTTTGTATTATTAGAAAATATCCCTCAATTATAGGGATTTGATTGTATAAGAGTACTAATTATATTTTTCTTATTTATCTTAATAATCTTGTATGTATATCTGATGTATTGTAAGCATATTTCAATTCAATATAAATTATTTTACCCTAATCCTTGAGAATAGCATATTTTCTTTGTGAAATCACTATATCATACTTAGAATGAGTGACCTCGATACCCAAGAAATAATGGAGCTTGCCAAGGTACTTAGTCTAGAACTGATGAGAGGTATGTTGTTCCAATTGTAGTATGTCATGTTGATCACTACTAGTTATAACCATTCCATCTTCATAAACAATCAAATAGATACACCCTTTGGCTGAATGGCAATTGAAAACATTGTGGTCAGCCTCGTTGCAAATCATACCAAACAGTTGCACAACAAAACTGAACATGTTGAATCAGCCCCGACAAAACTGAACTATTCCTATTTACTTGATGTGATACGATACGATATGCCTATACAATAATCCTATACAAAAATATGAACATAGACTAACTAATTAAATGAAAAAATGTATAAATTAGAATTAGGTATGTGCTTGATGAGAAATATTACAGTATGTGTTAATAAGAATTGACATTCTGTAAAACATGCCATTTTGTTAAAAAACGCATGTTCAAGGTGGCTAGCTAGCTCCACCCAAAATAAAAAACAAACAAATGGGCTGCTAAAAGATGTTTGCGTTGAGCAATAGTGTAGAGTACACCGTAAAAAGTTTAGTTTCTTACAAGTGTCTGGATATGACATGCAGTTCTGAAATATGGGTCAGTCTTGGTATTATTACTCAACCAAATTACCTAATGGTCAAAACAGAATCTGTATAAAGGGCATTGACCAAAAGAATTGCCACAAATAGGACAGGATGTTTGTCATATTCATGCTTAGCCTAATATGAGTTAGTATATTGTTAGAGTCAAGTCCATTTATTTACAATTAGGATTAAAATCATATATTAGAATTTGAATTAGCAAATGATATCACTTGCAGTTATTGTATTATTTGAACATGCTATTATAAATAGAGGTGAATGTGGCCTAATTTAGATACACAAATTCGAAATAGTAACATTATTTTTTTTGCTGACTCTGCTATTTCTCTGCGTCTTAACAGCTTGTCTTCCGTACTGTTGGATTCTCTGGAGCAGATATAAGAAACCTTGTCAATGAAGCAGCCATAATGTCGGTAGGTTTATACTGCATAGACAGTTAGTTACAGCTACTAATCTTCAAATTTTCATCCTCGGCTTTGTATAAATCTTGCATACGCTACCTCCCCTTGGTGCCTTCGAAATCATAAAAGGGAAAGGAAGATAAGATTAACATACTTAGGGTTGTAAATTATATAAGGCAGTAAGATTATTATTTCTCGATCACTTTCTGTTTTTACTTTTCTTCCATGTTTAGAGACGATAAAGTATGTATAAAATTCTTCTTCGATTTAATAAAATTATTGTTCTTCAACAAAATATAAAAGAGTAAAATATATTGATTTCTTATAGTTACAAAGTATTTCTTAAAATTTAGGCCAGACGGAACTCAACCCTACAAAACTGGCTTGTAAGTGAGAGATGCTAATACAGACTTGGGTATTATGAGGTGCCCAAGTCCCACTTCAAGTAGTATGGAATGCTAGTTGGAGTATTTAAGTGGCTTGGTTCTTCCCCTTGGATACCTAGTTTTTAAGGGAGAGTTTCCCAAGTGCTTGAATACTTGTCATTGCATAACATTTTCATTTTAGATTATTTTTTGAGAAGCTACTGAAAATCACATTTGTGTTTGCTTGAATACTAAAATCAGTTTTTAGATAATTTTTTTAGGTTTTCATTTTTTTAAAAAGCTATAACAAACAAACAAATACAAACTTTTGAAAAGTGATTATTTTACAAAAAAAAAAATTGTAACAAACGCACCTGAAAATTATAGCTTTTTTAGGTTTCCTTTATTTTAATCATTGAAAGCTGTTGGGTGCAGGTTCGAAAAGGGCATTCCAAAATTTTCCAGAAAGACATTGTTGATGTTTTAGATAAACAACTGCTTGAGGGAATGGGTGTTCTTATCACTGAGGATGAGCAACAGAAGTGTGAAGAAAGAGTATGTCTATCTTTGGTAGTTATTTTGACTGTGGATTAATATAGTGAAACATTCCATATTGAATTTGTTGATGTACTATAGGTATCTTTGGAAAAAAAGAGACTGCTTGCTGTTCATGAAGCCGGTCATATTGTGCTTGCTCACTTATTTCCTCGGTTTGACTGGCATGCATTTTCACAGCTCCTGCCCGGTGGTAAGGTATGATAAGATATCTGTTTACATCAATACACAATGATGATATTTGATTACTCTTATTATTGCTTTGTATGAACTTCTGTTTGCCTTAAGCAGGAAACTGCAATATCTGTTTTCTACCCTCGAGAAGATATGGTAGACCAAGGTTATACAACTTTTGGTTACTTAAAGATGCAAATGGTAGTGGCACATGGTGGTCGATGTGCTGAATGTGTTGTATTTGGTGATGATATTACTGATGGAGGAAGGGATGATCTAGAAAAGATAACAAAGGTAAATTAAGATCAGTTGTTACCTAAGCAACTGATTTATATTGCAGATGATGTTGTGAGTTGAGTTTAGGATATGCTGTTAGGTTGTAGAACGAAGGGAGTTTAAGACATTCGGTTAGGAAGAATGTATTTTTAGAAACTATGAAAAATAGTGTTTTGGCATTTTCAAATTTTTTGAATATGTTAGAACTGTTTTATAAAATTGTAAAAGAAAATGGTGAGGGAAATATATGATCTATATCCTCTTTTGTTTAGTTGTTTATTAGTTGAGGTGAAGATGAAAACAAGAAACGTCGAAAGTACATAGACATTTTCAATTTGTTTTATGTTTTCAAAGATTTGTAAAAAAAATGGTAAAGATAAAAGAGTTTTCATTATTTCCTATTCAAATTTTGAAACTGTTGAAGAATCAAGGGAAATTAGATTTGATTCTCTTTTATTTTATATTATTTTGTGATTCTGTCAATATTATTTAGTATTACTATTGTAATTTCTTTTCCTATATAAACAGCTTAGAGCTGTAGTAATAAAATATAAAAGTATTTTGCCTTTTACTTTCTTCATGGTATCAAAGCTCTTAGTTAGGGTTCTGTGAAGCTTTCCATAACTCAGTGGAGTTTGGGGCTCTAAACATAAAAGACACCAACATTTTGTTTTTAAATTGTGAACGACCCGTTGTGCGACTCGACCCTTTTTTTTTGTCTACCTAATAGCACACAATACCCCATGGAAGGCAACTCTTATGGGTAGCGGCGGCGGCAGCAATGATGGTTTAGATAAAAAATCAAGAGTAGTCAAGAACGCGGTAATATTTGTTTAGGCAGCGGCTGGAATGGTTTATCTAACAATAATTTTTCCAATTTTTTTGGCCATAAGGGAACTTCTAATGCCCTCAAGATTGAAATTGAGAAACTCAGTGCAAAAAATTATGTCGAATTGGTCCCAAACTGCAAGATTGATACTAGACGGTAAGGGAAAATATGGTTTCCTCACAGTAGAGGTGCAAATGTCTGCCACCACTGATCCGAATTACAGGTTTTGGAAATTTGAGAACTCAGTTATTATTGCTTGACTGCTTAGTAATATGGAATCAACGATTAGAAAACCTTTTATATTTTTGCCTACTGCGAAGGAAGTTTGGGAGGCTGTCAAAGAAACATATTCTGTTATTCAAAATTCTTCTCAAATTTTCGATCTCAAATCACGATTGTGGCATGCCAAACAAGGAGATAGAGATGTCACTACCTATTATTATGAGTTGATGACACTGTGGATATAATTGGATCTCTGCTATGATGATCATTGGAAGTGTTGTGAGGACAGTGTTTTGTTTTTTAAGACACAGGAGAACGACTGAGTATTCATGTTTTTGGTTGGGCTTAATAAGCGGCTTGATGAAGTCCGAAGTAGAATACTGGGAAAGATTCCATTGCCATCACTTTGGGAAACGTTCTCAGAAGTTAGAAGAAAAGAGGCGAGACAAGGTGCTATGATGGGTAAGTCACCTTCTGTTGTTGAGGTTGAAAGCTTTGCCCTAGTCACTAAAGAAGACGAGAAGAGAGATGGCAAGAAACCATGGTGAGAACATTGCAAACGTCCATGGCACACATGTGATACATGTTGGAAGCTCCATGGAAAACCCTCTAAATTAGAAGAAAAAGGGAGAAAACGAAGGTCATGCCCTCCAAGCTGGTACCTCTGATCAAGAGAAGCAGTCTCCTTCAGTTAGACCAATTGTACAAACTGCTTGAGTTTCAAACCCCTTCTTGCTCGATAGCTCAGAGAGGTAATTTTGCAAATACTGCTCTACTTAGTGTCACTCCCAGTCATACTTGGATTATCGATTCTGGTGCTATTGATCATATGACTGGAGAGTCGAGTCGAGTCTGTTTTCTTCTTATAGTCGTTGTGCAGGTAACCACAAAATTAAAATTGCAGATGGCTCTCTTTCAGCCATTGCAGGGAAAGGTTATGTTATGCTGTCACATGTGTTAACCTTAAAAGATGTCTTACATGTTCCTAATTTATCATGTAATATGTTATCCATTACTAAATTAACAAAGGAATTAAATTTTCAAGTTAACTTCTTTCATTCTCATTGTACTTTTAAGGATTTGAGCACAGGGAAGATGATTGGCAATGCTAAGGAGAGTGGAGGACTCTACTATCTTGACAATGGACTCGACTTCAAAGACCAATCTCAAACGAGTATCTGCTTTAAATCTATTTTTGTTTCTTCTAATAATAATGATATGTTATGGCATTTATGGTTAGGACATCATAGTTTTCTGTATTTGAAACATTTGTTTCCTAAATTATTTTCTAAGAATGATTCGTCTTCATTTCATTGTGAAAATTGCGAATTTGCTAAATATCACCGTTCTTCTTTTTCTACACAATCGTATAAACAATCAAAACCATTTACAGTTATTCATAGTGATGTTTGGGGTCCTAATAGAATAAACACCTTTTCTAATAAAAAATGATTTATAACTTTTATTGATGATCATACTAGAATTTGCTGAGTTTATTTATTGAAAGAAAAATCGGAAGTTGGAGAGGTTGTCAAAAATTTCTTTAAAATGGTGCAAACTCAATACCAAACAAATATTCAAGTTTTCAAAAGTGACAATGGTAAAAAATATTTTAATATACTTTTGTCCGATTTTTTTCTTGCAAATGGGGTTGTTCATCAAAGTTCTTGTGTTAATACACCCCAACAAAATGGAATTGCAGAGAGAAAGAATATGCATTTTCTTGAGGTTGCTACAACTTTACTATTTGCAAATAAGGTTCCAAAATATTTGTGGGATGCAGCTGTTTTAACTGTATCATATTTAATTAATTGTATGCCATCCAAAGTTTTAGATTTTCATACCTTCTTGATGTTTTTTGAAATTGTTTTCCTTTGACTAGTGTCTCTGCTGATTTGTCACTAAAAGTTTTTGGTTGCACTGCTTTTGTTCATGAACATAAATAAACTTGACAAATTCAAGCCACGAGCAATAAAATGTGTATTTACCGTTTACTCTCAAACTCAGAAGGGGTATAGGTGTTTTGAACCAAAATCAAAATGAATTTTTGTAACCATGGATGTTACTTTTGTTGAAAACCAACTATTTTTTGTTGACATTCATCTTTAGGGGGGAAATTTTAAGGAAGCTTCATCTTTTGCTTTTGAAAACATCATTATTTTAGGTTATATAGTGTTGTCACAAAATTCTGAGACTTATATTGATGCCCCAAAAGAAAATGCCAAAGAATCCATATTGGAACTCAATCCACTTATGAATGAGGTTCCGACAGATTCGGGGGCGACAATTTCAAATCAAAATCACAATGATCAAATTCTTGATCTCAATAATAATGAAGGACCACCTGAAATGCCATAACATAATGACTCGGATAAAGAGACACAAAGCAGGTTTACTACCATTAACCCTACTTGGAAGGGAAATGTCTTTGAAAGAAGAAACCATAAATAGATAAATGAAGGACCCATTCTCCGACCCTTCCAAGATTCTGAACCAATAGATAATCCAACACACCATCTTGATACATGTAAGTCTTCTTCTGTTCTTAAGAGTCATGTCGAGTATCCTGATATAGACCTTCTTATTGCAATTAAAAAATCCGTTAGATCACGCACTAAACATCCTTTGTCTAATTATGTGTATTACTCAAAATTGTCTTCTTCATTTGCTGCGTTTACCTCTAAGTTGTTTGCTTTAGAAATTCCAAAAAATGTACATGAGGCTCTAAAAATTCCAAGTGGAAGGAAGCTGTTCTTGAGGAGATAAAAGATCTTGAGAAGAATCAAAATTGGAGAGTCATGACGTTACCTACCGGAAAAAATACTGTTGGCTGTAAATAGGTATTTACTGTGAAATATAATTATGATAACACAGTTGAAAGATACAAGACACGCTTGGTTGCTAAAAGGGTTTACTCAGACATATGACATTGATTACTCAGAGACTTTTGCTCCTGTTGCCAAATTAAACACTCTTAGAGTTCTCTTGTCCTTGGCGATGAATTAGATTGGTCTCTTAACCAACTTGATGTAAAGAATACTTTTTTGAATGGTGATTTGGAGGAGGAAGTATACATGGATAGTCCACCTGGCTTTGAAGATAAGTTTGGTTCAAATGTGTGCAAACTACAAAAATCCCTTTATGGTCTCAAGCAGTCCCCAAGGGCTTGGTTTGAAAAATTCACTCAGTCGGTTAGACCATACTCTTCTCATGAAGTTCTCTAATGTTGGTAAAATTGCAATTCTAATTGTATATGTAGATGATATTATTCTCATAGGAGATGAAATTGTTGAGATGGAAAGACTGAAGAAAAATTTGACAAAAGAATTTGAGATCAAAGATTTAGACGCGTTTAAATATTTTCTTAGTATGGAAGTTGCTCGCTCAAAGAAGGGAATTGTTTCTCAAAGAAAATACATTCTAGATCTCTTAGAAGAAACTGAAATGAGTGGGTGGAGACCAGCAGATACTCCTATGGAATTAAATGCTAAATGTTGAAGAATTAAGGAAAATCATATTTGATTCTCTTTTATTTTACATTATTCTATTTATTTTTTATGATTCTGCCATCATTACTTAGTATTACTATTGTAATCTTTTTTCTATATAAATAGCTTCGGGCTGTTATAATAAAATATGAAAGTATTTTGCCTTTTACTTTCTACATGGTATCATAGCTCTTGGTTAGGGTTCTGTAACTTTGTTGTGATTCTGTCATCATTACTTAGTATTACTATTGTCATTTTTTTTCTATATAAACAGTTTAGGGCTGTTATAATAAAATATGAAAGTATTTTGCCTTTTACTTTCTACATGGTATCATAGCTCTTGATTAGGATTCTGTAACTTTGTGGTTAACAGCCATGCACTCTAACCAACTGAACTAATAACATTAACAGCCGCTCCAACCAACTGAGCTAATGACACACAATACCCCATGGAAGGCAACCCTTACGGGTAGTGGCGGCAGCAGCGACAATGGTTTGGGTGAAAGATCAGAAGTAGTCAGTATTGGTTTAGGCAGTGGCAGCGGCGCAGGCGACAGTGGCAGCGGCGCAGGCGACAGTGGCGACGGCCCAGGCAGCAGTGGCTGCTAGAATGATTTATCTAATAATGGCTTTTCCAATTTTTTTGGCCATGAGGGAACTTCTAATGCCCTCAAGGCTGAAATTCAGAAACTCAATGGAAAAAATTATGTCGAATGGTCCCAAACCGCAAGATTGATACTAGACGATAAGGGAAAATATGGTTTCCTTACAAGACAGGTACAAATGCATGCCACAACTGATCCAAATTACATGTTTTGGAAATCTGATAACTCTGTTATTATTGTTTGGTTGCTTAGTTATATGGAATCAGTGATTAAAAAACCTTTTATGTTTTTGCCTACTACGAAGGAAGTTTGGGAGGCTGTCAAAGAAACATATTTTGATATTCAAATTCTTCTCAAATTTTTGATCTCAAATCACGATTGTGGCATGCCAAACAAGGAGATAGAGATGTCACTATCTATTATAATGAGTTGATGACACTATGACAAGAATTGGATCTCTGCTATGATGGTCATTGGAAATGTTGTAAGGACAGTGTTTTGTTTCTTAAGAGACAAGAGAACGATCGAGTATTCATGTTATTGGTTGGACTTAATAAGCGGCTTGATGAAGTCCGAGGAAGAATATTGGGAAAGATTCCATTGCTATCACTTCGGAAAAGCCACCTTCTGTTGTTGATGGTAAGTGTTATGATGGTAAGTCACCTTCTGTTGTTGAGGTTGAAAGCTCTGCCCTAGTCACTAAGAATGAAGATGGGAAGAGAGATGGCAAGAAATCATGGTGCGAACATTGCAAACGTCCATGGCATACACATGATACATGTTGGAAATTCCATGGAAAACCTCTAAATTGGATGAAAAAAAGAGGAAACGGAGGTCATGCCCTCGAAGCTGATACGTCTGATCAAGAGAAGCAGTCTCCTTCAAGCCCATCTCCTTTCACCAAGGAACAATTAGATCAATTATACAAACTCTTTGAGTCTCAAACTCCTTCTTGCTCTATACCTCTGATCAAGGGAATTATTGTTTCTCAAAGGAAATACATCCTAGATCTCTTGGAAGAAACTGGGATGAGTGGGTGTAGACCAGCAGATACTCCTATGGAGTTAAATGCTAAACTTTGGGAGAAAGACAGTGTTCTTGTTGAGATTGGAAGATACCAAAGGTTGGCAAACTTATTTATCTAGCCCACACTAGACCTGACATCGCTTTTTCTGTTGTAAGTAATTCATGCATTCTCCCTATGAAGAATCAAGAGAAATCAGATTTGATTCTCTTTTATTTTATATTATTCTTTTTATTTTTATTTTTATTTTATGATTCTGTCTTATTACTCTGTATTATTATTGTAATTTCTTTTCCTATATAAACAGTTTAGGACTATAGTAATAAAATATGAAAGTATTTTGCCTTTTACTTTTTTCAAAAACCAAGAGACAAAGGGAAAAGTAGATGGCAGTTTTATAATTAAAAGTGAAATAAAAGAATGTTAATAGTTTTCCATCTCCCAATGCCGATAGGCTCCAATTCACTCAGATTATACGTCTTATTTCTCCTATCTGCCACTAATTAATTCTTACAGACTAACTCAGTATCATGCCCTCAAGTTACATATATGTGTTTGTAATACTTGTAATCTCTAATATACTTTTGCTTATAAAAAAACCAACTAACATATATGCATCAAATTTTAAATCATGGTATGTAATATGTATAGGTAATACATTTACTAATTGGATTAATCAGTTCACATCTTTCTCTTAAATTTGATTTCAGATTGCTAGGGAGATGGTAATCAGCCCTCAAAATTCAAGGTTGGGGTTAATAGCTTTAACAAAAAGGGCTGGCTTAGCTGATCGACCAGACGCCTCAGATGGCGATTTGATAAGATACAGAGTATATCTTCCTTTGAAACTGCAATTTTGTTGTGTTTACCACTCTTAGTACTGTGAAAGTAACGTTTTTTTTTTCCTTACATTCATGATTAGTGGGATGATCCTCAAGTAATTCCTGCTAAGATGTCAGTAGAGTTATCTGAGCTCTTTACACGGGAGTTGACAAGGGTAATACTGATTTACTTTCTTTCTATCTTTGTTGCATGGCATTTGAAAGGAGATCTAAACTTTTTCGAATTTTTCACTCTTGAATCTAATAAAGCCTCCTGTTCTTTGTAAACGGTGCTTCATGTTATACAGATGTTCATACACTTTTGTGATCCATATTACTTCAATTACTTTTCAAGAACATATGCAATGATTTAAAGTTGTTTGATACACCGTGACAGTACATTGAAGAAACTGAAGAACTTGCGATGAATGCTTTGAGGGATAATAAGCACATCCTGGATTTGGTTGCAAGGGAACTATTGGAGAAGTCAAGAATAACTGGTTTGGTAAGCTATGCTCTTATATCTGCTGTCAGTTCCCCCTTTGCTTCCTCTTTTTTTTAATCGGCAAATGTTAGTATCTTATGTTAGTATCTAGGGTTTAAAATAATCATTTTTTAAAAAAAAATTATCACTTTAGGGGTTTTCATTTGTTTGTTATAACTTTTAAAAAAGTCATATTCTAAAAATATTCTTAAAATTGCTTCAAATGAGAAGTTGTTTTGAGTAACTTATCATTAAAGTCATTTTTGATTTTGATAACTGATTATTTTAAAAATTGTATTTTTCATTACAGTAAACAAATACATAAAACTTATGTTTTTTTTTTTTTTTAAAAATCTCTAATAAATAATCTCTAAATTATGGAATGCCAAAATAACTATTTTTATAAAGAAAGAGAAAGAGAAATTAGTTATGAAGAAAGAGAAATTAAAATTATGACCAAGTCATAGAGTTTCTGATGCCAAGCCAAGCCTATTTTTCCTTTCTGTTATAGTTTGATGCTTTTGGCCTTACTTTATCACTTCTTTTACCTCTCTTCTCTATTATGAAAAGCTATTTTTATGTTTCCCTTATCTTGTATTGTATGCAATGCATTGATAGGAGGTTGAAGAAAAAGTGAAAAGATTGTCTCCAGTAATGTTTGAAGACTTTGTGAAGCCATTCCAAGTAAATGTTGAAGAGGTACTTTCTCCCTTACTGCATTAATTGGCTGATATTTTCGACAATAAGCAAGTGTTAAACTATTAATGCAGGAGGGACCATTGACACATAATGATCGTGTACGGTATCGGGCACCTGACTTATACGCGGCTCCTCTCCATAGATGTTAATACATTTAGATCTTTGTATTGCAACCTCACTTTTGATGCTAGCTTCTCCGTAGAAAGTCCACACTTACTACACATTATTGAGGATAGAACATAGTGGAGCTTTAATTCAACCAACTCATTTTTCTCTTCAATGGCAATTGATGTCTCTCGATCGATGAAGTCTTTATGCTGATTAGTGTTGGAGACCTTTCAGAAATCCTCATCTATTTTCTTGCTAAATTGATTTAGTTGAGGGTGCATACTTGCCTTGTCATGTATGTATGTCACCATGTTGTAATTCTATATTCATTCTGGTTGTATAAATTTTATATATAGTTGAAAATGAAATTTTAAGCATAAATTTTGCAGTTGCATTCAGTTTGAAGCTAACATGAACATGAACATATATGCATACATTTTTTTTAACAGAAACAGAATATATATTAGAATGGGTTTTACATTTCTGTCATTAGAATACTGGTTCACACTGCAAAGGCATTAAATCATGAACTATTGACACATTTAAATTTGTATTCTTTTAGTGTAGTCAATAAAAGTTCTGTTTATGAAGTGTTTATTCTTTTAGTTTATCTATTCAAAGAAAAGTAATTGCATGTTGCACAAATTCACTCCTTTTTTCATTAGAAAAATTTGAAACTGGATCTTTATTAATTTTTATTTATAAATGATGCTTGAAAGATAAAAAATTAACATTCTACTTGGTATTGTTATTTTATTAACATTATGAGAAATAGATGTATTGTCCATGTAAACTAGTTTTACTCTACTTTGATAAGGATATTTGGAAATTGGTGGTATACACTATTTAACATTGTCGTTATGTCCATTAAACTATAACATTATTGTATATATTCTAGTAGTAAAAAGTTTTTCACAAATTTGTAAATTCATGAACCAATTCCATAGACGAAATGTCACAAATGATTATCTGTTGTGAATAACATAAATTTATAATTATTTCATTGTACTCTAGAAATTAGGTTCATTAGGTTTGGAATAGTCTATTTAAATAAATTGGTATAAAAAATTAATTTAAGCATTTATTGTAAATAATTTACTTTCCTTGGAATATGTTAGATAAATTAGACAATAGAATATTTGTCATTATAAATTGTAATTATCTGTGATCATTGAAAATATTATATATAGTATGGAATGCAATAGAGAAAGGAATAAAAGCCAACACTTTTGCTACCTACACCTCCCCATAATGTTGTCCACACCCACCAAATTTTTTAAAAAATCAAAATTCCGAATATACCTTTCTGTTTTTAAGAAAAATTTTAAACATCTTCACCATTTTAAACCCAAAACTCACAACCTAAAAATCATCCATAGCTCACCCACCATAACTCATTATCATTAAAAACTCACAACATTCACTCATAGCTTACAACCCATTAATCTCGTATTCTCATTATGGTTAAAGTGTCCAAAGAAGGTAATGTTGTTCTGTATTTGCGTTAAATTTTTCTTTGAAATCTGGAAATGTTATGTGAACTCAGTTCACGTACGTTGTGATCGTACCTGAACTGAGTTTACGTACGTTGTGATCGTACCTGAACTGAGTTTACGTACGTATCAAATGTTTATAATTTCAAGAAAGTAAATAAACGTACGTGAACTGAGTTTGCGTAAACAATGGATCATTTTGTGAGTATGTGAACTCAGTTCACATAAAGGTCTTTGTGTGGCAAATACGTGAACTGAGTTTACGGAAGTTTACCTGAACTCAAATCAAGTAGAGTTACTGCATATTACTGAAATTTTTATATATTTTTTGGATACAGGTAAATGGATCAAGGGGGATACCATAGTGACGAAATGTATGAGGGTTTGGAACATTTAGAGGAAATTCAAGATGGTGTGGAACCCGTAATTGAAGACGCCATGAATGAAGGAGTTGAACCAATTATGATTGATTTGGCTGATGTGTTTACCACCGACATGATGTTTGACACGATAGAGGATTTATTAAAATGGGTTAGAAATGTTGGAAGGGAAAATGGAGTTGTCGTTGTCATTTTTAGATCTGAAACTGCGACAGCACGACCAAGAACAAAGACAAAATTAATTCTTGGTTGTGAAAGAAGTGGTAAATATAGACCTTGGAAAAATCTTAAACCAATGAGGAGTACTGGTACTAGAAAATGTGAATGCCCATTTAGATTGAGAGGAACACCATCAAGTGTTGGTGAAGGATGGTATTTGAATGTAATATGTGGTATCCATAACCACGAATTGGCAAAAAAACTGACTAGTCATCCTTTCTTAGGTCGATTGTCTCGTGAAGAGAAAAATCTACTTGGTGATATGACGAAGAACATGGTAAAACCAAGAAACATATTGATGACGCTAAAGGATCATAATGTTGAAAGTTTGACGACAATAAAACAAGTTTATAATGCACATCAAGCATATCGATCATCACTTAAAGGAAATAGAACAGAAATGCAACATCTTTTGACATTGATGGAATGCGACAAATACATCCATCGATATAGGAAGGTAGATGGTTCAAATGAGTTGAGGGACATTTTTTGGGCCCATCCAAACGCTATCACTCTAGTGAATAATTTTCACATAGTATTGGTTATTGATAGCACATATAAGACCTGTAGGTATCGAATGACATTACTTGAGATTATTGGTGTTACATCTACTGAAATGACATTTTGCGTGGCATTTGCATACCTACAGTCTGAGCGTGCTGATAATTTTGCATGGGCACTACAAATGGTGAAAGAATAGATTACAAGTGGAGAAGTTGAAGTCGTTGTAACTGATAGAGACATTGCTTTGATGAACACAGTTGAATATATTTTTTCAAAGGCGGTCAATTTATTATGCTTGTTTCATGTATACAAAAATGTGAAAGCGAAGTGTAAGATGACCGTGTTTCCAAAAGAGAAGCAGGTGCAAGTGATGGAGGCATGGGAAGGTCTTGTATACAGTCATGATGAGTCTCAATACTACACAAAGTTGGCTATGTTTGAAGGAATTTGTAGTAGTTGTTCTATTTTTTCTGATTATGTACATGAACAATGGTTAAATCCCCATAAGGAAATATTTGTTGCAGCGTGGACAAATAGAGTTATGCATTTTGGGAATACCACAACACAAAGGGTTGAGTTGGCGCACTGGAGTTTGAAACAAATATTACAAGATAGTGTTGGTGATATATGCAGTGTTTGAGAAAACATCAATAGCATGATTATATTACAACACAACGAGATAATAGCATCCTTTGAAAGGAGCATCATTCAAAAGGTGCACCGACATACTAACAGATTGTACGCATATTTGCGTGGTATTGTGTCAAAAAATGCAATTGATCACATTACCCCAGAGTATGATCGGGTGAAATATGTGGGTATTGATAAGTCTGAATGTCGTTGCACGATAAGGACGACACATGGTCTACCTTGTGCATGTGAAATAGCGAAGTATAGTATGGTCCCACATTACATTCCATTAGAAGCTATTCATGTTTGGTGGAGTAAATTAACTTTTCATGATAATGGATCTAATAAAACTTCAGAGTTATCTGTGAAACATGAAATAGATGTGATAATGAAAAAGTTTGAAGAACTCGATGTACCTGGCAAAATTTCACTTAAAGGTAAATTACGAGAGATCGCGTATCCATCCACTACGTCGATGTGTCCACCTGTTAATAAGGTTAAAACTAAGGGTGCACCAAAAAAAGGCAAAAGTAAGGTATCAAAAAGAGGTAAAAATCAGATGATACTATCAGAGGGTATCATCAGAGACAGAAATCAGAGGATACCATCAGAGGATATCATCAGAGGCAGAAATCAGAGGATACTATCAGAGACAAAAATCAGAGGATACCATCAAAAGATATCATCAGAGACAGAAATCAGAGGATATCATCGGAGGATACCATCAAAGGATATCATCAGAGGCATAAATAAGAGGATGTCATCAGAGGTAGAAATCAGAGGATATTATCAGAGACAGAAATCAGAGGATATATTTAATAATTATCACGTATGGAATTTATCACATATTATATTTAATAATTATCACGTATGAAATTTAATATTTAATATCACGTATGAAATTTAATATTTAATATCACGTATGAAATTTAATATTTAAAATTGTATGATATTTTGAAATTTAATATGTACAATTGTATGATAATTAATATTTATAGTACATAACCATAACTAGTACATAATCCTAATTCCCTCTACATCTCCTAGTAAATGGTACTACATTTGTCCAATCTCTACATCCACCACCCCTCTGATTCCTCAGCATTGTAATTAACTTGTTAATGAGTTCGATGCCATCAGGTAATATCAAATTACGACCGAGAATCTGTTCCGCAATTTCTATTGCTCGAGCTTACATTTAAAATTACATTACATAAATTAAAAACAAATTAAATATTTAAGTAATTAATTTATTTATTGTGTAATCAACAGAAGGTGGACCATCGTCGGGTAGTCCTTCATCAGTAGGTTTAGCAATCGAAGGACCTACATGGACAGGTTCTCTATATATGATGTATGGATGTGAAATCCGATGAAACCAATCCATGTAACCATTCACACAGCCTGCAGCTCCCTGTACAACTATGCCAACGTCAACAACATGCACAACATATTGCGTAAACATAATGTCCATTTCCTATAGAGTGGTCGTCTGACCTATTATCTCCAAAGGTGAACCAGGAATGGTCTTGACATGTCCATATTGACGCAATACTCTGTCTGGCAGGTGAACGTACATCTTCAGACCCCAACGTATCCACCCTCTAAATAACGAAATACTCTGAAATGGCCGCCTCAATCGATGCTCTCTATAAGGTGTCCAACATACCTCGTAAGCATCGATCTCATCAAGAGCTTTCCTAAATGGAGCAACCAACCCCTTATCCCTCTTTGGCCTCTATTTAAGTGCTATATGGCTGTCATCCACGTAATTACGAGAGAGTCTACAGCAATCTCTACATAATGTAGGGAAATGCACGTAGACCCAAGCTTGAACATACAAAATAACATATCATTAATTAACAATTAATAATAGAAATTAAACAAAATAAACAAAAATAGAATTTAACTGTAATAGTGTCAAATACCCTTATACCTTCCTGGTCTGATGCATGCTCGCTTCTCCAAGATTGTCATACAAGTAGGCAAGAGTGGCATCACCCCAAGCATATCCACCAGAAACATTCAGATCTCTAAAGCTGTCTAAATAGGCAACGCTGACTGCGAAAGCACTCTTGTCGCTGAACAAGGTGCAACCGACCAAAAATAGCAAATATGCCCTCGCAGCCATATGCCACTGCTGCTCACCGCATAGCTGATGGTATACGTCAAGCAACCAACTGAACCTCACAGTGGCTGTTTGCGTGATGTTAAACTCAACATACGCAACAGCATGACTAACTCCAAGAAGATCAGCCAATATCCCAACACCGTCATCCTTTTTAAATACATTGACGCTTAAGAATGCACCAATGATGAGAATGTGTAACAGAGAAGCGACATCATCTAAAGTAATCATCATCTCCCAATTGGAAGATGGAAGCTGTTGGTGTCACGTTGCCACCTCTCTACAAATGCAGAAATGATCCCTTTTATCAATCATTTCGTAGCTGCATTTTATCAGCAAATACGATCCAGAGGTTTTAACCAGTTGCTCAACCTCTGGATGTTCAATGACAGCTTCTTTTAGTTTTTTCCCGTTGCTAAATACACTTAACTCCCTGCGATCCTGAAATAAATTATGCAAATAAATATAAGTCAAATAAATTATGCGAATAAATATAAGTTAAACAAATATAATTTAAATAAATTATGCGACTAAATATAATTTAAGTTAAATAAATTATGCGAATAATTATAATATAAGTTAGATAATTAATAACTTATAAAATTACCACGCCATTCCATAGATTAATCGCGACATGATCTACAAATGTCCTAAGGACTGACGTGTCAACCAGACCACCAGGAAATCCATCATCATGTGCCTCTTCCTCTTCATCATGTGCTTCTTCTTGTTGCACTTCTTGGGCCTCTTCCTGTTGGGCATGTTCTGCCTCTTCCTGCTGTGCCCGTTGTGCCTCTTGCTGCTGTAATCGTCTTTGCTCTCGTCTAGCACGGTGAGCCCGTGCGGAAGCCGTTGGTCTTACACGACGACCCTCCTCGTTAGAAGTACCCTCATCCAATACAACACGACCCTCCCTGTCGGTAAACATAGTGCGCACCATTCATGCAAAACCAAATCATAATCAAAATCAAAACAATCACAATTTTACAACAATTCCAGAATTCCAGCATGCCCTATGTGATTTAAGTTCACGTACGTGAGCTTGCCATACCTTACATGAATTTAGTTCACTTACGTGAACTCAGAGTAAAAAACCCAGATCCTTACATTAACTGAGTTTCAAAATCCCAGAACCTTACGTGAATTCAGTTCACAAACGTGAACTCAGTAAAAAAACCCAGATCCTTACGTGAAGTGGTTTTCAAAATCCCAGATCCTTACGTGAACTGAGTTCACGTACGTGAAGGGTTTGCAACTTTTAAAACCCAATAACAACAACATCAGTGTACAAAAAACAACAACATCAACATTGTACTTACTTGTTGAAAATGTGATAGTGAAGAAGATGTTGAAGATGATGATTGAAGGTGTTTGAAGAAGATTAAGATGATTGATGATTTTCGTGTGGACTTTGATGAAGATTATGGAGTTTGGGAATTAGGTTTATGGAGAGATGAATGAAGATGATAGAGATGAATTAGTTTGGGAATTAGGTTTTGGAAATACAGAAGGGTATATTCAGAATTTTGATTTTAATTTTTTTTATGGGTATGGGTAGCAATATGGGGGGTGTAGGTAGCAAAAGTGAAAAGCCAATTCTGAAGGTGCAAACACGAGAAGGGGGGTTGAATTGTGTTTGACTTAACTTAAATACTTTTCCTGTTTTAATACTTTCAAAACAAAACTTGATGTATAATTAAAACAGAGTTAACAGCGGATAAAAATAAAAATAAAAACTCAGATTTTATACTGGTTCACCGTTAACGAGGCTACGTCCAGTCCCTTCGCCTTGAAGGATTTCACTAATTCAATCTTGAATTACAACCTTGCTACTGACCCTCCAAGTCAGTCTTCTCAATAGTCTAACAATCCTAGACTTCTTGAGGAAAACAACCTTGTCTTCAGCCAATCTGACAACCCCAGATTGTAGAAGAAATCACAACACTATGAATCTAATTGGTAAGTACCTTGCTACCCTTTCTGATTCCCTCAGTTTGTAGACTCTACTTCAACAACTTAGATACAACCCGATCTAATTGCCAAGTACCTTGCTACCTCTACTGACTCCCTCAAATTATAGACTCTACTTCAACAACTTAGATTTGCCAAAGTGGAAAGAAAATAACACGAGTACTTGCTTCTTGAAAGCTGAAACTCACAATTGACTTATATGAAAATTTGGGAGCGTTTGCTTTGGAAGTGTATGACTCTTTTGTAATTTTCGATATTAAGTTTTCTGCCTTGAGCCTCCTTTTATAGATGAAAATTAGGGTTTCTTCCATGATCAAATTCGAGCTGAATCTTGCTGGATTATCTTCCAAAAATAACTTGACCAATTGCGCTTTATTTAAATAAAAAACATATCTTCAGATTTTCTTTCAAAATAACTGGCCAATCAAATCTGTTGGTTGTTCCCGCCAATGCTCCTGAATTCCATGCGACTCCACTTTATTTTTATAACCAATCTTTTTAACACTTTAATTAAAATAACTTGCAATCTCCATCGTTGATCAATTCTGGACCATCAGAATTTTGAGCGCTAGTCCATATCTGGTCCAAGCTAAGTGATATGCTGTGATCCTCTGAATTCGGCCATCCCTGGACCACACTTCCTGACCCTCTGATCTTCTGATTTCGGCCAACCTGGATGCGCACCTGATATGCTGAATTCTTCTAGACTCGGCCATTTCTGGACTTGCACATTCTGTCCCTCTGATTTCGGCCAACACTGGGCCATGGTCTGATTTTCTGATCTGGACCATCACTGGACTCAAAAAATTATTTCTGAACCATTGATCTGGATATTTTTACTCTGATCTGGACAGATTCTGGAATTTGGTCTGGAACAAACTGAAATAAACTTGATCAAAAAATATTTCAGTCTGGACATTTTACCTTTGATTTTCGACAAGGTCTGGGTTGATTCTGGAACTCATTTCTTTTGTTCTGGACTTAGTTCCATGCCCTAAATCATGTCATCTTATGGTATGGGCCAAATCTAGATTGATCCTCTTGTTCTGGACTCATAAACATACCTTCTGGTCAAGTCTGGAACAAGTCTAGGCTGTGTAATATTTCACTGCCAGGCCATCTTCTGGTCAGAATAACTTTTGGAATAAAATTGATATTTGATTCCTGTTTGTCTGGAACAACTCTCCTTCTAGCAGGCTTTCCAATGGTATGATCCATGTTTCATTCTGATTTTTATTCCTTCTGATCTGGGCCATCAAAGATATCTTCTGGTCATGTTTTTGACATTCCTGGATATCTTCTGGTCAATCCATAATTCATTTTTCTGGAATCCTTTGATCTCTGCTTCTGTTTCCTTCAGTTTCTGGGGTATTTAACTTAATAATTCAAAGTGCAAAATAAGTTTACATTGAGTACATTTGTAAGCATCAAAATCCTAAGTACTTAGAACCAACTTGGTTCCAACAAATTCTTCTGACATGGCATCAGTTTGGTAACGATCAATACCCCAGCCCTCTTCATTGCTCTTGGTTTGTGTTGCATTTTTTTGCGATTTCTGTGCGTGCGATTGCTTATGTTCTTTTTTGCAATCGTGTCTCTATGATTCTTTTTGCACGCTCGATCGTGGTTTTTAGGTTCATTCTATTTGCGACCTGCTTGTGGTTTCTGGTTTCAACTGAGTTTGTCATTTGTTGCTTGTGGTTTTTGTGGTTTGCGCTATTGGTTTCTTTGTTAAGAATCGATTTCGTGTTTGCTCCGTGATTTCACAGTTGGTTCTTGTTGTTTGCTGCTTCTCATCGATTTCTCTGGTTCGTATTTTCTTGTTCAGGCACACTGTGAGTTTGTTGCTATTTGATTGCTTATTGTTATATTACTACACAAATATTCTTATGTATTGCCCTAATGACAACTTCATAGAAGGATCATTTTTATGTTCACTTCATCGAGAAAAATTACCCTACTTGTGAATTTTAGTTTTGTCAAAGGGAAATGACTGTGGGTCACCTTGATGGGATTTCTAAAGCACCAGGAAAGAAAACTACCTTAGATGCGTGGGAAGTAAAAAATGCTCAAATTATCTCTTGGATTCCCAGTACTATTGATCCTTTGATGATCAATAATTTGTGTTGTTTTACGATTGGTCAGGAAATGTGGAATTATTTGAAGTGTATTTACAACCAAAATAATACGGCCAAACATTTTCAATTGGAGTTGGAGATAGTGAACTACAAACAAGATAATTTGTCTATTCAAGAGTATTATTTTGGTTTTTTAAATTTGTTGATAAAACATTATGCCATCTTATATGCTGTTGTTCCCAAAACATCTCTTCTGGCTGCACAAGAAGTCTATGACATCAGTAAGCGAAATCAATTTTTCATGAAACTCCGTCTAGAGTTTGAGGTCGTTCGAGGTGCCTGTTGCTTCTTTCGATACATGTGTTGGTGAATTTCTTAGGCAGGAGAACGTCTACTTACACAAGGAACTATGTCAAATGATGCTTCCCATTTTGAAACTATGATAGTTGCTTAAGCTGCCCATAGTAGAGGTAAAAGTCGTGATATGTGACATGTCTAATGTTCTTCTTGCAAACAATTTGGACATGTTTCTCGTAGTTGCAGTAAAATGTTTTGCAATTACTGCAAGCAACAAAGTCATATCATCTTTAACTGTCCCACACGTCTCCCACAATCAACACAATGTTATGTACAAGTATTTCACGCCACCACTAGAAAAGCGAACAAGTACTTTCAACAAATGGTACTTTTTGCCCTTTCAGCTTTGGGCATTCAGGGTAAGTCATCTAATGTTTCTCATTCATGGTTTCTTGATTCTGGTGCATCCAATCACATGACAAGTTCCTTTGAATATTTGCACAATTTACATTCTTATCATAGTAATTAGAAAATTCAAATTGTTGATGGTAATACTCTCTCAATCACTAATGTTAGTGACATAAACTCTGATTTCGAGATGTGCTTGTATCGCCTGAACTTGCTTCCAATTATTTTCTATTGGTCAATTGGTGGATAACAATTGTAATGTTAATTTTTCTCCCGTGTTGGTTTTTCATGTACAGGAGCAGGTGTTGAGGAAGGTGATCGCAAAGGGGCCTAAATTGGGAAGATTGTTTCCACTCCAGTTTATTTCCAATCATTTATCGCTTGCTTGTAACAATATTTTGACTACTTATGAAGACTGACATAGAAAATTGGGTCACCTGAACTCTACTGTTTTGTTTCATTTATTTAAACTAGTTTGTTGGGAAATAAAAATGTTGTTTCTAATACCTTTGATTCATGTTTTGTTTGCAAATTGGCTAAAAGTAAAACACTTTTTCTAAGTCTGGTGCTCATCGTGCTTCCACTTGTTTTGAGATTATTCATAGTATTGTATGGGGTATGTCTCTTATAGTTTCTCGTGCTCACTAAATATTTTGTCACATTTATTGATGATTACAATTTTTTACTTGGATAGATTTTATTCGGTCTATGTCTGAAGTGTTTTCTTTGCAAGTGTTTAAATTTTTTGCTTTGATTTTGGTGGTGAATGCATGTCAATGAATTTCAGGATTACCTTCAACAAAAAGACATTTTGTCTCAACTATCTTGTCCTAATACCCCCAATAAAATGGGATGACAGAACGCAAGAATTGTCATTTGCTTGATGTAAAATGCACATTACTTCTTCAAGCTTCTATACCGTCACAATTTTGGGTCGAGGCTCTTTCCACAACTGTCTTCTTGACCAATCATCTTCCTTCTACGGTTATTGATTTTGATACTCCTTCCTTTCATCTTTTTAAAACAAAGCCTGATTATAGTGATTTGCATACTTTTGAGTATGTTTGTTTTGTTCACCTACCTCCGTTTGAAAGACATAAGTGTATAGCACAATCTATTCAATGTGCATTCATGGGGAATAGTCAATCTCATAAGGGCTTTGTGTGTTATTATATCTCTAACCATAGCTTCTGCATTTCTTAGAATGTGGCATATTTTGATAATCAATTAATGTTTCCTTGCTTTACTCATGGCGTGAATGATATTGATATTCATCCCAACTTTACTATCATGCCTTAATTTATGAAACATTTTTAACTAGAAAACGTATATGTCATAATACGAAGACAGTAGGTTACCACCCCTTTTTCCCAATGCTGATCTACCACCTGATCTTGTACTTGTTGCACCATAGAGGTCTGGTAGAATATCTCATCCACCTAATAGATATTCACCAAAAAGGTATGATTCCTCACATATTTCTCTATCTGCTTCACACTCTAGCATAACTATTCCTACTTATTACTCACAGGTTGTTAAAGAAGTGTACTTGATAAAAGCAATGAATGAAGAGCTTTAGGCTTTTCAAGAGAATTTCATATGGGATATTGTCTCTTGTCCTCTTGATGTTAAAACTATCGACTTCAAATGGATGGATTCTGTGAAACTAAATTCTAATGGGTCTTTCAATCGTTATAAGGTTTGATTGGTTGCCTTAGGCAACAAGCAGTAATACGTAATAGATTATGATGATACACTTGCACCTATTTCCAAAATGACAATTGTTCGTACTGTACTCTCGATAGCTGCTTCTAATGGGTGGTCTCTTCATCAAATGAATGTGAATAATGTTTTTCTTCATGGTGATCTGACTGAAGATATTTATATGACTCCTCCTCAAGAATTGTTCTCTTTGTCTAAAGGTGTATGTGCAAGCTCAACCGCTCCTTATACGGTTTGAAATAGGTGCTTAAAGCATGGTATGATAAATTGGGTTCTCCTTTGCTGAAAGTCAGTATGATTCCTCACTATTTATTCATCGCACATCTATAGGAGTTGTATTGCTTCTTCTGTACGTTGACGATATGGTTATTACTAATTCTGATCATGCTTCCATTCAAAGACTTAAACAACAGTTATATGATTCATTTCATAAGAAAGATCTTGGTAACCTGAATTATGTTCCAGGTCTTGAGGTTCGTCCTACGTCCAAAGGAATCTTCCTCCATCAACATAGGTATACCGTAAATTTGATTTCTACGGCTTGTCTCTAATTGGCTAATCAGATTGATACTCCTCTTGAGGTTAATGTTAAATACCATCGTAATGATGGTGACCTCTTACCTGATCCCTTATTGTGTTGGCAGCTTGTGGGTAGTCTTAATTACTTGACTATTACTCGCCTTGACATATCTTTTTTTGTTCAACAAGTAAGTCAATTTATGCATTCTTATCATCATCATCACTTGGTAGTGGTTCGTCATATAATTCGGTGCTTAAAGGAACCTTTCACTATGGTGGTACCCACTGGAATAGTCCTTAAATTGAGTGCTTATAGTGATGTTGGTTGGGCAGGGTATCCTGATACTTGTCGATCTGTCACTGATTGGTGCATGTTTCTTGGATCCTCATTGATCTCATTGAAGAGTAAAAAGCAATAAATAGTCTATAAATCTTCTATTAAATTTGAGTATCGTTCCATGTCCGCTGCTTGTTCGGAAACCATTTGGCCTCATGGTCTTTTGGCCGAACTTGGATTTCCTCAAACAGAGTCAACATTACTCTATGTTGATAATGCTAGTGCTATCCAAATCGTTGCAAATCCTACTTTTTATGAACGAACAAAGCATATCAATGTCTATTGTCATTAAATTTGTGATACTTATGATGACCAACTAATCTCACTTCCTTGTGTCAGTAATCAGTTTCAAGTTGCATATATTTTTACCAAGGTTGTTCCACATCCATGTCATCAATTTCTTGTTAGTAAATTGACCAGCGTCGTCAATTTGAGGGGATGTTATTTAGGAATTGATTTAAGCATTTATTGTAAATAATTTGCTTTCCTAGAATATGTTAGATAAATTAGACAATAGAATATTTGTCATTATAAATTGTAATTACATGTAATAATTGAGATTATTATATATAGTATGAAATGCAATAGAGAAAGACAAAAAAGCTAATTCTTCTGACCATATTTTTTACATGGTATTATGAGTTCCTGATTTAGTGGTCTTGCTTCCGCATAAACTCTAGCAACCGTCGTTGCAGTTTGTAACACCCCGAGTTTAAAACACAGCGCGAGTGTATTTTTTTTTTAAATAAATAATTAAAATGATTTTCCAATTTATTACATCGAAAGAATTGGAATAAAGTTTCCTTTAATTCGTTTCATAAAATGGTACGTCGTAATTTTATCGACGAACGTAATTAAATAACTTTATCATAATATTACTAAGTACTTAACTTTGGGAATTAATAATAACATTAATACATTTCAAAAGAAGAGCAGTGTCATAACATCTCAGAAGAAAATATTAGAGTGCGGAATGTGTGTTAGCCGAAAAATGGTTCAATAATTCCCAAATTGAAAACAAATTACATTTTCCAGCTCAAAATCCTATACATCAAATCTAACTGATCATGCACTAAGCTACAGTAGCCCGGTCTCCGCCGCATCCTCTACAAGTCTCGTCTTCAGCCAGCTGTCCGTCCCTCTGCGTTGTCCACAAAGACTCCGTATACGAATATCAAGGAAAAATAACGACGTCTCCGTCGTTAGTGTAACCGTCGGTGGGACGGGTTTGGGGTTCATCTGAGGGCAAAGCCCAATTTCCACAATAATAGTAAAGGGTCACCGACCGAAATTAACAATTAACAGATAGCATATATCTCACAGTAGCAAACATATCCATGTCATATCATATAATAATGATGAAAAATAGAGATGCTTATTTTGAAATTTCATGACATGTAAGTACAACCAACACTTTAACAATCAAAATCACTTATCAGAAATTCATATTTTTATAAAGTACTCACACACATCAATTTCCAATCATAAACATATATTCAAATCGTAACCCACCGGTCAATCACCCTGATGCCATATGTATATGCTCATGTATTCAACTTCTTGGAATTACCAAGGTGCAATCGCTCAACAGACCAGCACAATTTAAATATGGTTGACTTTAACGGCCCTCAAGACCAGGGTGCAATCGCTCAACAGATCTACACCAGTGCAGTCGTTCAACAGACCAGCACGTTTTTACGTATTTGAATGGACCACCACGAACACGCGGCCATTCTGTAGCCCGGATAGAATGGACCACCACGAACACGCGGCCACTCTGAACCCAGATAGAATGGACCACCACGAACACGCGGCCACTCTACAACCCATCACGGTTACTACTTTCACGTGTATTAGCCTCTCACAGGCCAAATACACTGAAGTTAAATCCTCGCACGGATAGAATGAACCACCACGAACACGCGGCCATTCCGTAGCCCACTACTGTGGTTACTACTTAACTTCGCGGACCATCACGGTTATCGCATTACTCTGTGGCCCATCGTGGTCACCACTTGACTATGAAATGCATGGACATGCAATGTTTTCTCTTCACTGAAAACAGTATGCAATATCAGAAAAACTCAGCCTTTCCAGCATTCTCCCAAAATATCTCAACACAATTAATTTCATCATCAACACATCAATGATTAAACATTCAAGCAATCATTATCACTTTACATTATCTCAAAATTCCATTCTTAATTATCATAAGTCTTTCCCCCAACTCTTAAAATTCATGAAACAATGTTTAAAACTGAGATTTCTGGAAAATACGAATTTGTATTCGAATACAGCTTCTCTGTATTCGAAGACATAAGCCAAAACAGTGCAGAATTAACACTCTGTATTCGAATACAGCCCCCTGGTATTCGAATATAGAGGCAGTCTCAGTGCACAAATCAACATTTTTCACTACATCAGTAAAGCCCCAAAAACTTCATCACCACCACTTCAAATTATCACAAAAATTCCATTTTAATTCATCACAACCTTTCTCAATATTCCCCAACACTTAAAGTTTATAAACCATGTTTAAAACTTTGATTTGTATTCGAATACAGAAGCATAAAACTGCAATTTCAACACTCTGTATTCGAATACAGCATACCTGTAGTCGAATACAGAAGACAAAACAGTGTGAGTTCAGCATTTTCCCAACATCATTTAAGGTTTTCAAGAACTTCATCATCTCATTTGTAAAACTATTTCAAAAACTCCATTTTAAATCATTTCAACCTTTCCAAAGTTTCTCAACACTTTAAGATTCACATGACAGTGTTTAAAACTTGATTTTCTGGAAACACGAATCTGTATTCGAATATAGAAACTAAAACTTGAGTTTCTAGAAAAACCCGAATCTGTATTCGAATACAGCTCCCTTGTATTCGAATATAGAAGCAAAAATTGTGAAAGTTAGCATCCTGTATTCGAATACGAGACTGTCGTAGTCGAATACAGATGCGAATCCAGTGTTAAAATTTCACTTCAATATTCGAATACGACAGAGTCGTAGTCGAATACAGATGCTAAGTCAGAAGCAAAAATCCTTCCTCTGTATTTGAATACAGAGGCCCGTATTCGAATACAAGTTTGAAAACTTGAGTAAAACAGAAACTTGGCAGGTTGTATTCGAATACACTCATGCTGTATTCGAATACACCTTCGAATTCAATGAAAATTTTCCTTAGACTTCAACACATTTTCAAACTTTTTCTTTTGAAAAATCAACAAAACACCAAAACAGATTCAGCATTCTTTTGAACCACAAAACTCAGGTATTTTTCATCAATAACAACTTTTCCAGAAAAACATTTTCATCCTCTAAAATCCTTCTCTTTTGAAAACATCAACAACACCAGATTTTCATCAACATAACAGAAACAGAATCATCAACACCAAAAACAACATCACAGTTTTGCTTAAATCCCCCAAACAGAATATCAAACTCAAAACAGAACATGCATTTCCAAACGTTTACATTTTGAGTATTCTCAAAACAACATGCAGAATATTTCCAGCATTCTTACATAACCAATCACAACATGCAAAGCATTTTCAGCTTTCTCACACCATCAGAACAACATTAATACAGTCAGCCAAACAGCAAGCATCACATACACCAAACACCAACAGAGTGCATTTTCGCATTTTATAACAACCAGCACAACAATTTTAAAAATATGTATTTTGATCATCTTGAAAATAACATGCAAGACATTTTTCAGCTTTCCCGCACACAAAACAAAACAACATTACTGCATTCAACCAAACAGCAACCATCACAGAATCATTTCACATCAACAAAATGCATTTTCTTCATTTTTTTCAAAATGTCATTGCAAAAACAGTTTTTCTTTAAACAATGATGAAAAAATCAGTAATGTCATGACCGTTATGCATTTACAGCCCTAATGCAACTAGAAAGTGGAAGGTTCCCTTACCCTTGTTGCGTTTCTACTACTGCTCACGTTTCTGTTTTCGTTCCCGTTTACGCGTCAAAAATCGGCGAAACTCCCGCTTGCGTTTGCTGCTACGAAAATGGGTTCTCTAGCTCCGGAATGATGAGAGGAACAACTTTTGTACTGAGGGTTTTCTGGTTTGGTGCTTGGATTTCCAAGTAATATCACTTTTGAGGAACTCCCCTCTTTTTTTTTTTTAACGAACTGGAAATGGAAACAGAAAACAAAATGGGAGGGAAGGAGAAGGTGGGTACTGTTACATGCAGTAAGGGCAGTAAGGGAGGAGGAATGGTGTTATGATTTTACCCATCTTCTCACTCCTATATATAGGCTTGTGTGGGTGCCACCTCACCCGACACTTGTCTGATCCTCAGCACTTAACCAATCTCGTCGCAATTAGCCGATAATCCCTTAATTAACTGTCCGTTAATTTAATTACTCGTAATTAAATTAATTTACTCTTCATCCAATAATCTTAATTCATCTTCCAAAATAAATATTTATATATATATATTTTCACTCAAAACACATATATTAAATATTTTACAAATATCCCCAAAATACACTTAATATTAATTCCATAAGAATTTTAAATTTAAGGGTCTTACACAATTTCTTTTCTTTTTTTCACCTTCATTGAAGATTCTTAGTCATTTACTTAAAGTCTTTGCAATTTATTATCTTTGCAGTGTTGTTTCTATGAAACTACTGTTCGCGACAATGTTTCTGTTGTCGCATCAATACTATTCATAAAAAAAAAATTTAGTTGTTTATGATTTTTTTTCTTTTCAAAACTTTATATGGGTTTTTTTTTAAATAACTCAATTTTTTTAAAACAAAATTACCAATATACTCCCTTTTAAAAATTATATACCAAACTATCCATTTTTTTTAATTTAGTTACAAATCGTCATTTGCAAAGACAACTTTCTTAAAAAAGTTCAAGTTTGCAATGGTGACTTCTTTAAGGATTTGTTTTATCTTTTTTAATTTTTTTTTTTTAATTAAAAAAGTTGCCTTTGAAAATGGTACTTCTTTTTGCGAGTTCACCACATCGTCTATTGGAATGACGATTTTCCAAAGTACATCAAAGTCACATATTGAAATGGCGATTTCTAAATAATTAAAAAGAAAAAAAAAATTCTTACGGAAGTCGCCATTGCGAAGTTGAATTTTCTTAAAGAAATCACATTTGCAAACGACGACTTTTAACTAAAAAAAATAATAGTTTAATATAAATTTTTCAAAAGGGAATATGTTAGTAATTTTTTTTGAAATTGGATTATTAAAAAAAAAATCTCACTTTCTACCACTCTTGATTCTGTTGTTTTTTTTTTTTTTACTCCCTATGTTTTTATGGAGGAAGTTAGTGGCATAGGTTTTTGTGTTATTCGTGTGGGATGAGTGATAAAAGCTTTTTCTCTCAATCACTTGGTGCCTCTTGTGCTATGTCTAAGGATGTCTCATTTAGATCAACATTTTCATACATGTATCCATTTAGTATTTTAAATTGCAGGATGTCCTGCATTTCCCCACACTTTACCATAACCTTTTGTACACACACACACACACACACACACACACACACACACATATATATATATATATATATATATATATATATATATATATATATATATATATATAAACACGGAAGTTAACTTAGGACCATAATTTTTTATTTATTCTCATGGTACTTTTCAGAATCATTAAAAATTTAAGATTTAAATCAAATCATTTTATTTTTTTTTATTATTGTTATTATTATTTCTTTTATTTCGTACTATTTGTATATTGTTTGATAAAAATTTCATATTGTATTAGTGATGCTATATAAAAAATATTATATAAATCAGTGCACATATTTTTTATTATTTTTCACATTATAGTGTACTAGCAGAAAGACATATACCAATGTATTTATTTATCCGTTTTTCTATTGCGCTTATTTATACTTTATTTTTGTCACATTTATTTATAATTTTTTTGGCATATACCACAATTAAATAATTTTGGAAAATAATATCAAAGTAAGCTCCCTTTATAATGTCCGAGATTGTTCCTACTGCAGTGAGATTGTTCCTATTGCAATTGGGATTTAACGGATTTGTTTAATTAAAGATTTAAATAATATTATAAAAAGGATAAATTTGTAAATAAAACAGCTTAAATGAAGGATATAATTGAAAAAAAGAGTACTACACCAAAAATATGCATTACTTTTATTTATTTATGTGACAAAAAGTATTCTGGTATATATTGATGGCATATTTCTTTTAACAGTACCACAAATTTAGTGTTTTAAAATAATTAATTTTTTTAAATAAATTTCATAATTTTTAAAATGTTGACTCGAATTGTAAAAAAAAAAACGTTGAATCAATCAAACAAACAAAACCAACTGTTCTTTGCCAATTTGATTTGATTCAAATATTGTGAAAACCAAATTTAACTATTAACTAAATCAATTTCTACTTTCTACTTCGATAGTAAAACAAAATGTTATGAAGTATTAGGCTTTTTTTAATATAGATAGAGTAATAAATATCACTTAAAATCACATAAATAAAAAACCTTTTTAAATTCGAATTTAGATAATCACAAAAAAATGTCCAACTTTTTTTTTCACAAAAAAAGAAGTCTAATTTTACAATTTTAAAATTATCGGTTGAAATATAATATTTTATTAATATTTTGTATGTCAAGATTTTTAATATTTATATGTTACGAGTTAATTTATTATTTACTATTTTTATATACTTTTTTCTGACAAATACTATTTAAAAATAAAAAAAAATTTAAATTCAAATATGATAACCACAAAAAATGTCTAATTTTTTTTTTTTATAAAAAGAAATGTCCAATCTTACGGTCTCAACTTCACCGGTTGAGCTATGTTTATCTATTAAGGTTTTGTATAGTAACATATTTTTTTCGGTCTTTTTCCATCAAAACAAAGCTTAATTTCTACCTAATTTCACATTTTTTTGGGTCTTATTTTGTACTTCTCTTTTGTATTTCTTTGGTCGTCTAAAAGAAATTGTAATATATATATATATATATATATATATATATATATATATATATATATATAAGTTTGGTCAAAACCTTTAAGAATAAATGTTATATAAAAAATAGTTTGTTACCATTTACATTAATTATTTTTAACAAAATCATCAAAATTAATTAAAAAATTCATTATTCTTATTATTTCAATTAGGAGTAAATATAGTCTAGACTTTTATAAAAAAGAAATAGATTAGATTGAACTAGATTTCGCAACAAGGCGGGCCAGACATAAACAACAACAGAGGCCAATTATTATATATCAAATAAAAGTCGATCCAACAAATATATAAACATTAAACTTTATTTAACATATTCATAATCATATCATTTTTCGACTCAATTAATTAAATCAATTAGAATGTGCAAATCATGTTATTGATTAAGATCTAAAATTATATTGAAAGGTTTATTATTATTTTATTATTATTATTAATATTATTATTATTATTGTTTTTTTAATTATTATTTTGAAACAGCTAAATAAATGTAACACTCTAGATTCTGATCCAAAACATTACTTAAAATGTTTGTTATTTTAAAAAAAATGAATAATTTGTTTTTAAAAAGTTGATTTGCTAAGTTTTAGAAAATGTTCATTTATGCACAAATAAAATAAATTCTTTTTAAGTGAAATTCACGAAAAATAAAGTTAACTGAAACTAACAACGATTTAATTATTTTCTAACGGAAGAAAAATCCACCTCAGCATTTTTAATTAAAGTTAATGACAAAAAATAAATAAGCTTTTGAAAATGCACCGTGTTGGTGCGTTACTTTTTAAATAAAATTAATATTTTTTCCTCGCGCGTGCACTAAACAAACATCATTCAATCATGCATATCTTCATGATCACTAATACCTAAAATGTTGGTGTATGGGGTCAATTCATTCTACTGCAAAAAATTAAACCAATTATACTAAGTCATAAAATATACTTAAATAAATTACGTAGCAATCCATCTAAAACACATAACTAAATTAAAGTAAAAATAAAAATATATGCAAATTATACTCTAAAACTATATGATCTGGATATAACCAACCACTAAGGTGTCCATACATAAAGTCATTTGTACCAATAGGGAAAATCAAATCAACCACTAAGGCATCCACAAAGATGCATATGCTATGTCATTATAATGATGATCAAGGTACATATCACCAACCACTTAGACAACCAACAATATAAAATATTCAAAACACAAATCATCAACCACTTAGGCAACCACAGAGAAAAATGTTCAAAACACAAATCACCAGCCACTTAAACAATCACAAAGATAAAGTATTCAAGATTAAATTTTAATCACACACATCAAATTTATATTATCATGGATGATCATAGTCAAGAATCAGACATATACACATGAATAAATATTAGTCATTCAAGCATAAAAATCAAGCTTTCTCATATTATCATAATTAAAAATCAAAAAGTTTCATCAATTCCCTCAAGACTCTTATAAAAGAAAGCTAAATAGTAACAACTCTAACATAAACATTAAATATATTTATTGAATTTAGAAGACGATGGAGTGAAACATTTGGGTTCTTGATTGTGTAGAAGATTTTTGGATTCTTATTTTTTTTAATTCCCAACTTGTTTTTATTTTTTTTTTAATAAAACAAATATTTTTTCTATTTTTAATAAGTGATTTGTAAATATTTAATGGTGAGTCAGCAATAAAAAGCCTAGTCACACATGCCAAGTCATTAAAGTTTCTTCATTTCAATAAAAAAAGTTGTGGTGAGGGACCGAATTAAATTTGATTTAAAATTACTCAATTAGAAAAAAAAATGATTTTGTAGAGATTAAAATAAAAGGGACTTCAAATTACAAGGATTAAAAACATATTTAAGTCTATATTAAAACTAACTAATACTACACAATGATCTTGGGTAAACATTGATGATGACACATATTAAGGTGTAAAGATTTAAGTACTGAAACAAATAAATAAACACCTTGTCTTGGAAACTGTACCAATCAATTACATTATACAGAGATAATATTACATTTGCTCTCTTATTGATGTTTAGGCAAGAGAGAACACCAAATTATTCTCATTACATAATCCAAGAACAGGATAGATAAAATATTCAATTCTTTTATCAATACATGAATTGGGGGTTATAAACCAGATTATTTGGGAAGCTACCTGACCTTTTAATTCTCTAAAGAAGAAAATAAGGACAGAGAACCAAAGTCTGAACATTTGAAGGGAAAATACTCCAGCCCTTAGGAACTCAAAATGCACAAAATCTATTTTTAAAATCAGCCGAACTATTTAGCCAATAGAACACCTTGTCTTGAAATGAGCATGATTAACTATGTAGCACCAACACTTTTGGGATCAAAACTTACATGTTATCTCAGAAAATATGCAACATGCCAATATTTTTGCTATGATATGCATACGATTACTATGAGGCACATACATTTCATATTGAAGATGTGCATTTAACAAGCCATTAGCATGAAGTTTTTGAATTCAACTTCTCCAAGAGAATCTTGTTAAGGAGACCGGGATTTGCCTTGCCTTTGGATACCTTCATTACCTGAATTTGAACAAACGTAAATGAACTGTGATAATAAAAGGGGGAAAATAAAACATAACAATTGTTTCCAGTTCTACAAGTTCATACCTGGCCAGCAAAATAACCTTGTAGTTTAGTTTTGCCTCCTTGAAATTGCTCTACTTGTTTTGGATTCTCTGCAATCACTTTGTCCACCATTTTTTCAATTTCAACAGGATCTGCTATCTGTCATTTCCAAATAATACTCCAATAAACTAGCAACTTTATGCTTCAAAATCACAGGTGATTTTAAAACACAATAACTAACATCTTAAATATCACAAAATCAAAATAATAATATATTAAGTTTGCATGTAAACTTGTAAACTAGAAACTTTAAGCTTCAATATCCAAAGAATTACATTGTCCAATGCAGAATGCTGACTCAATCATATACTAGTAGTAAAATTTTCAAATAATTGTTGATACAACTACTAACCTGAACCAAGTCCTTTTTTTCTATGAGTTCCTTGACACTTCCACCCTTGGCTAACAGCTCAAATAGTATATGCAAACACATGAACAAATTGTAAAAGTACAAAACACAAAATAACTTCAGAATAACAAGTGTCTAATTGTTTTTCCTTCTTTTTCCAATTCATGGAGACAAATAAATGAAGCATACACAACGCATAAGCCAAAACCGGGGTATAGTCTCATCATGAAAGATATTTGTAAAGTCTAATAATAAACAAGGTATACGAGATGAAACAGAAAATGGGTGGAACTGTTGAGAAAGAGAAGAGAAGCATATGCTAAATAAATCTAACATACAAAGAAACAATTTTCCTCAATGCTATATTTACATGATACATTGAACCTCAAAAAAATAGTAAATGATTATAACAGGAAAATATAGTAACATTATAATTGGACATTAGAGCTCAACATATTTTATATATTAAACCCCTTGGTCAATAAACACACAAACACAATTAACTTCCACACAGTATTTATGTCACTGGAATGTAACAACCCACTTAATAAAAATATATTTTTTTTAGTTATAATTTAATCAGTGAAACTATTAAATTAAAAATAAAATAAGTGATGGAAAACTTGATTAATTAAGGAAAGGGCAGTAGGGTAATATTTGGATAAGTGCAAAGGGCAATAAGGGAATTCCCTTTATACTTCCCACTAAGTACAATTTCCAAAAGAAAAAAAAATTCTTATTCCTTGCTTCTTCTTCCCGTGCGCAGCCCCAAACCCTTATACATTGTTACTATTCATTTCAACTCCAAACCTTCCATTTTCCATCCTTCTCCAAATTTTTTAGAACCAAAAGGTCCCTAAGACTCTTGAAAACTGTTATCCCCTTGCATGTCCAAATCCATCCCTCCATTTTTTTAATATTCAACCAACTCGGTAAGGCAAGGAAGAACCCGACCCAGCCAAGAGAAAACGAACTGAATCGAGGAGCTTGAAGTCAAGAGGAGTTCAGAAAACGACTTTGAAACATCACTACTTCTTATTCTACAATGGTGAGTTCTTTACATTAAGTTTTTTTTTTATCATGAGAGATTGGGGAATAAAATCATTTTCCAGTTTTCTTAATAAATTATGAATTGATTTGAGGAAAAGGAAATGAAAGAAATTAGTGGGAATGAGTGAGAAAAAGGAATGATTAAGCATATAGGAAATTTTCACAAATTGCACTTAAATTATGTTTGAGGGCATGCATATTGGAAACTCTAATTGTATGTTGTTTTAAAATCAATTTATATGTTAATACTATTTAATTATATGCTCAGACCTTGTTTCAAAGTTAGAATGCTTGTCGAGCACAAATTATGCTCGTTACTGCTGCTGCCTCTGATACGTATGCGAATCTGGATTTTTTGTGTCTGGTAAAATGTCTTCAACAGGTTGCCTTTGGTCCAGTTTTCGCCTCTGATTCCAGCTCTGAATCGGGGACATAGAATTTATTTTATATGAGTTAAATTGTGCTTCCTTAAGCTGTTGGGAACATAATGAATGCACGGCATAACATCTCATAATGCATCTCATTCATATAAATGCATGGCATTCATGGCTCAAGTCATGGTGGGACATTTGATGGGGTTGTTTCAGGCATGAAACAATAGGTAAAGGAAAATCAACCGGGACGCTGGTTGGGGCTGTGGCCAAGCCAACTTTACCATTCAGGTTCAATTGTTTTGGTGACCCACATTAAAACAATTGGACAGCTTTTCCATGCTCTAAGGAAAAGTTTCAGTCATGTATTGTAAGGATTTTTAAATCAAAATTAGGTGTCAATTGACACAGTTTTATGAAAGTGTTTTATTGCATAAAGAGCATATCATTTCATGTTTTCTAAGCCTCCTTGAGAGGGATATTTTTACTGTCCTTCCCCTTATTTTTTGGAACTCATTGGGATTTGTTTCTCACCCCATTCATTTTAAAATCTAGCAGATGGGAGTAGTTCTGGAGCAGCTTGATGTTGGAGGATTAATTTTAGTTTTTAATTATTAGTCACGATGTAGCAAGGCTTGATGTATTAAAAGTTTATGTAAAAGCTAAATTCAAAGACTTGGTTAATCCATTGTACCTTATGAATCAATTTCAAACAATTTTGAACTACAATTCTATATGTAGTTCAATTGTCTAAATTTGATTCTTGTTGTTTGCCTTTTCTTACTTACCTCTACATTATTGAGATGTATGGATTATAATGCCAAATTCTAGATGCTTGGTATTGGGTCTTACATGGAAAAACTAATGAGAAAAGCTAGAACTTCGAAAATATGAATATGATTAGACATACAACAATGTAACTATGCACCACTCATTAGTGCCAAAGCAAACTATACCTCTTTCCCAATCTTGCCGCTGATTATTTCACCTTTAATGGAAGCTATCAACTCAGACAACTCTTCAGGTGTAAGCTTTATGTCATTTATGGTCAACTTTTCATTTTTCATGAAGGAAGCAATATCACTCATTATCCAGTTGGCAACTAACTTTGCATCAGCACCCTTTGCAAGAGTAGCATAAAAAAATTCTGCAATCTAACACATCAATTGAGAAAATACAAACAACGTCAGACCATGCGTAGTAATAAATAGACACCATTTATATTTAATTTTTAGCTTTCCAATGTATTTGTACTTAAATTGAACTCTCTTTTATCAAGTTGTGTAGCATTTTTTATTTGGCTGGAAATACATTAGTTGGTTTGTTGTATCATTGGCTGTTGTGTATTTAAACAATTAAAAAATTATTTGGTGTCAAAAATACATAAAGTTATGTATTCAGCACGTTTTGCGTAGCTTCTATTATGATACTCTAACAGAGGCTTATTCCTCTTAATTTGTTGAACATTTCATTCTAAATAGTACCTCAGTTTCTTTATCTAAGCTGTTGTCCCATCAGGGACATATAAGCAAGAAAGTGCTCCCTCTGTTGGGTTTGGTGAGCTTTTAGATTTGCTGAAGGGTTGGATTACATTCTCATGACAATTGGAACTTTAGGAGCAATTGTACATGGTTGTTCCTTACCACTCTCCCTTTGCTTTTTTCCTGACCTTGTTAATTCTTTTGGTCCAATGCTAATAATTTGGACAAGATGACCCACGAAATTGTCAAGGGAACAAGCTGAGAGTACAGTCCAAAGTTTGTTGCTTTTTTGTGCTTGTGTAATGAATGTGAATGTGATGTTGAAAATTTAGAAGCTTTTTTTCTTGCAGTATGCATTTAACTTTCTAGTGGTTGGTGCCTGCTATTTGGGTATCTACCTGGGTAGGTAAGTATGTTTTAATCTAAATAAAAAAAACTTGTGCTTTTAGATTTTGATTTTGACTGTTTTTTGGTTTTTGAGATTGTGTATGTGAAAAGAGAGGTTTGGTTTGTTGCAGAGATTTCTTGCTGGATGCAGACTAGAGAGAGGCAATCGACAAGGATGAGAATAATGTATTAAGACAATCAATTCTTTGACACTGAGGTTTGAACATTCAATGTTGTTTTTGCCATAAAACTGATACTGTCACGATACAAGATGACTTAAGCGAGAAGGCAGACTAGAAAAACAATCACAAACCCCTAATTAAAATTTTATTCTTTTTTGTAATAGTTGTTGATTAAGAGATCAAAATCATATTCTGATGTACAATTATTAATATGTATTAATTAGGATTTCTGTTTTAATTTTATTTCCTATTTAGTGATAGCATTTATAGGGAAAATTAGTTTCCTAATTTTCAGCTCTATTTGATTATACAAAATTAATTTCCTATCCTATTTATATCTCCTCATGTAATCAGTTTTTGAGTATCAAGTGAATAAACAATCGTTTTTCCGCATGGTATCAGAGCTAGATTTGAACCATCCCTAGTCTCTTTCATCGATCCAACCATGGAATAAGAAAAAACCAAAGTCTCACCAACAGAGACTGGCATAAATCTTGTTGGCTCAATCGAAGGGACTGAACTTCTCATCACTGGCCACAAGTTGAATGACCAAAACTGTAAGACCCTTAATTTTTAATTAAAATTATGGAATTAATTTTAATTGTATTTTTGGGGATATTTGTAAAATATTTAATATATGTATTGTTTGAGTGAATATATATATATAAATATTTATTTTGGAGGATGAATAAAAATTATTGGATGAAGATTAAATTAATTTAATTACGAGTAATTAAATTAATCGGGCAGTTAATTGAGGATTTGTGGCTAATTACAAGACAATTAAGTGCTGAAGGATCCAGCATTATTTTAACATTATTTTTGGGTGAGGTGGCACCACAAAAGCCTATAAATAGGAGTGAGAAGGATGGTGAAATCAGAATACCATCCCTCCTTCCTCACTGCCCAAACTGCATGTAACAGTACCCCATTTTCCCTCCCATTCTGTTTCTGTTTTCTGTCCCAGCTCACGATTTCAAAGTGAAAAAGAGGAAGTTCCTCAAAAGCACCATTACTTGAAAATCCAAGCATCAAACCAGAAAACTCTCAGTACTAAAGTTAATCCCCACATCATTACGGAGCTAGAGAACTCAGTTTTGTAGCAGCGAACGCAGACGGGAGTTTTCGCCGTTTTTGACGCATACACTTTAGCAGAAGCAGAACACGCAACAAGGGTAAGGGCATCTTCCACTTTCTAGTTGCATTAGGGCTGTAAGTGCATAACTTTCATGACATTACTAGTATTTTCATTACTGTTTTGAAACTGGTTTGTCTGATGCTTGAAAGAAATGAAAAATGCATTTTTTTGACGTTTTAAAAGCTCTGTGATGATGGCTGTTTGAGCTGAATGCACTAAAGTTGTGTTGTTTATGTGGAAAATGTCTTGAATGTTATTTAAAACATGATTTAAAAATGCATGTTCATAAAATGGTTTTGAAATGCAAAAATGCATTATGTTTGTGTTTTGCTGCTCTGTGATGCTTGCATGTTATTCTGGTGTGTTGTGAAAACTGAAATGCTTGCATGTTATTCTGATGTGTTGTGAAAGCTGAAATGTTTGCATGTTATTCTGGTGTGTTGTGAAAGCTGAAATGTTTGCATGTTATTCTGATGTGTTGTGAAAGCTGAAATGCTTGCATGTTATTCTGATATTGAGAAAGTTGAAATGTTGTATGATGTTCTGATGGTTTGAAAGTCTGGATGATTTGTTGTTGATGATTCTGATTCTGTTTCTGTTTTGAGTGATTATGATGATGTTGATGATTTAAAAAGAAAAGGAATTTTTAATGAGGAAAGTTGTCTGGAAAAAGGTGTTGAATCTGTTTTTAATGTTGGGTGTTGGTTTTTAAAAGAAAACAGTTTGAAAAGGGTTGGAATCTTACGAAAATTTCACTGGTTTTCAAAGGTGTATTCGAATACAACATGTGTGTATTCGACTACAACCTGTCAAGTTTCTGTTTTACTTAAGTTTTCAAACTTGTATTCGAATACGAGCCCCTGTATTCGAATACAGAGGAAGGATTTTTGCTTCTGACTTAGCATATGTATTCGACTACGACCATGTCGTATTCGAATACAGAAGTGGGATTTTAACACTGTATTCGCATCTGTATTTGACTACAGGCATGTTGTATTCGAATACAGAATGCAGATTTTCACTAGTTTCAGCTTCTGTATTCGAATACAATGGGTCTGTATTCGAATACAGATTCGTGTTTTTCCAGAAGCTCAGTTTTTAGCTTCTGTATTCGAATACAAGGAAGCTGTATTCGAATACAGATTCGTGTTTTTCAAGAAAATCAAGTTTTAAATACTGTGATATGCATTTTAAAGTATTGAGAAACCTTGAGAAGGGTTAAAGTGATTTTAAATGGAATTCTTGAAATATTTTGAAGAGGAGAGGATGAAGTATTGAAAACCTTTAATGATCTGGGAGAAAGTGTTGAATTTTTCAGGGTTTTGTCTTCTGTATTCGACTACAGGCATGCTGTATTCGAATACAGAATGTTAAAATTGCAGTTTCATTCTTCTGTATTCGAATACAGGGGTCTATATTCGAATACAGATTCGAGTTTTCAGAATTTCCAAGTTTTTAAGAGTGTTTTGTAAACCCTAAGTGTTTGGGGAATGTTGGGATTGTTGTGGTGAATTAAAATGGAACTGTTGGTGATATTTTGAAGGGGCGGTGATGAAGTTTTAATGTCTTTACAGATGTAATGAAAGATGTTGTTCTGTGCACTGAGACTGCCTCTGTATTCGAATACCAGATGGCTGTATTCGAATACAGAGTGTGATTCTGCACTGCTTTTGGCTTCTGTATTCAAATACAGAGAAGCTGTATTCGAATACAGATTCGTAAAATTCCAGAAATCCCAGTTTTAAACACTGTAATTGAATTTTAAGAGTCTGGGAAAACATTTCAAAGTGTTAATGATTACTTGACTGTTTAATCATGATTGTGATGATGATAATTCTGACTGTGCTGAGATATTTTTAAACATGATGAAAAGCATGAATTTTTGGATTTTGCATACTGTTTCTAGAGAAGTGAAACACTGCATATTCATGCATTGCATAGTCAAGTGGTACCCGCGATGGGCCACAGAATAATGCACAACCACGTGCTGATCTGTTGAGCGATTGCACGAGTGTTGGACTGTTGAGCGTCTGCACTAGGTACTGATCTGTTGAGCGATTGCACGAGTGTTGGACTGTTGAGCGTCTGCACTAGGTACTGATCTGTTGAGCGATTGTACCTTGGTATATAAGTGCTGGTCTGTTGAGCGACTGCACTAGTACTGGACTGTTGAGTGTCTGTACCCTGAAATGCGCCACCACGTGTTGATCTGTTGAGCGATTGCACGAGTGCTGGACTGTTGAGCGTCTACACTAGGTACTGATCTGTTGAGCGATTGTACCTTGGTATATGTCAAACGTGTTGGTCTGTTGAGCGACTGCACGAGTGCTGGACTGTTGAGCGTCTGCACTGGTGCTGATCTGTTGAGCGATTGCACCCTGGTCTTGAGGGCCGTTAAAGTCAAACATATTGTGCTGGTCTGTTGAGCGACTGCACCTTGGTGATTCCAAGAAAATTGTATACATGAGCATATACATATTGCATTGAAGGATTGACCGGTGGGTCACGTCTGGTTATATGATGAATGGTTGGAAATTGAATGTGTGTGAGTACTGTTCGGAATCTGAATTTCTTATTTAAATGATTGTGATTTGCTGAGGTGTTGTTTGTACTTACCACATACTTCATAATAATTGTCTGCTGTTTTTGAAAAGCCATATATGTCATTAAATTTTAAATGAGCATTATTATTTTCCTCATCATCATATGTTATATCATGGATATATTTGTTGTTGTGAAATATATGTTATGTGATTATTTGTTAATTTCGGTCGGTGACCCTTGCTATTACATTGTGGACTTTGGGCTTTGCCCTCATATGCCCCCAAACCCATGCCACCCGTGGGAACCCGAACGACGGAAACGTCGTCAGACTTCCTTGATCGCCATTCGCGCACTACTTGGATATTCGACCCCATCTCAAGCAGAGCGACTTACACGGGGTGGTTGGAGAGGACGAGTAGGACTGACGGCGTAGCGGATTTTGTGGAGCGCACACATGCGAGTATAGATTTTCCCATGCCTTCCCGTCTAGTATTGGAGGCGCACGGAATTTTCGACGATGCTGAGAAGTCCGCTAGAGGGGTTGAGACGGAGGCCACCGTAGGTGTGGTGACTCCCAACCCGGTGATTGGAGATGTACATGAGTCTGAGGCAGAAGGGAAGAATGATGAGCCAAAGCCAGTGCAGCTGAGATTCTGAGTCCGTCCAGGATCTCCGACGATTGTTATGAGATTCCGGCTCCGCCGAAGCGACCGAGACTATGTATTGATCTGACTTCTGAGGAGACCGACCCCTCTCTGTATGATGAGGAGGAGGAGGAGGTCACGTCGAGGTGAGCGACAGATTCGAAGAGGACTTGCTTGGGATGCGGGGGAAACCCATGCTACTGTAGCTTTAGCGCATGATCAGTTAGACTTGATGTATTAGGATTTGAACTGGATATGTACTTTGTTTTATTTTGAAAAACAATTGTTGTACTATTTATTCCGCACTCTGATATTGACTTTTGGGAATATTATGATATTATTATCTTTCAAAAATGTTTTATTGTTTATCATTAAATTTCCAGAATTAAGTAATTATTTTAATTCCTTTCGAATTAATTTTAGAAAATTCATTTTAAATATTTATTTAAAAAAAAAATGCACTCGCGCTGTGTTTTAAACTCGGGGTGTTACAGAAAGAGAAACAAGATCCATCTCCATTCAGCAAAGAACAAATAGAGGCTCTGTAGAAAATGCTCTGGCAGATTGTTCTTATTGCAGAAAAATGTGGTACACCTTCAGTAGCATAAAAAGGTCATTTCCTACATGCTTTACGTACTAGCAAAGGAAAACCAAAATCATGGATCATAGATTTAGGAGCCTCGGATCACATTACTGGAGATATAACAATATTTGACAATTATTCTCCCTGTGATGATAACTCCTCTATTCGGATTGCTGATGGTACCTTGTCAAAGGTTACTAGTACACATTCTGTTACTATTTCAAAAAATAATACCCTGAATTATGTACTGTATGTTCCCAAACTTGATTGCAACTTGTTGTCTATTAGCAAACTGACCAGAGACTTGAGATGTGTCGCTAAATTTTTTTCCAATATGTGTGAATTTCAAATTTTGGAGTCGGGAAAGACAATCGGTAGTGCTAAAGAGTGTGCTGGACTTTACTACTTGCAAGTTGAAGATTCCTCCAAAGAACTCAGAATCAATTCTTGTGCAGTGGTTTCTCCAAATAGTGACGAGTCTGTAATGTTGTGGCACTATCGATTAGGTCACCCAAGTCTCAGGTACTTAGAGAAATTGTTTCCCTCATTATTTAGAAAAAACTTAATGAACTTTCAATGTGAAGTATGTCAAGTTATCCAAGCATACCCGAAACAGATACTCACCTAAACCATATAAACCCTCTCAACCCTTCTCCTTAATTCACAGTGATGTATGGGGACCATCTTGGGTTAGCAACATTACTGGAGCTAAATGGTTTGTTACATTCATCGATGATCACACAAGAGTCACATGGATATTTCTCATGAAAGAGAAATCAGAAGATGGAAAATTATTTGAGTTTTTCCACACTATGGTGCAAACACAATTCCAAACAAAAATTAAGGTGCTCAGAACCGACAATAGTCGTGAATATTTTAGTTCAGCACTAGAGTCCTACCTTAAGATTCATGGAATTATCCACCAGAGTTCATGTGCAGATACCCCCCAACAAAATGGGGTCGCAGAAAAGAAAAATAGGCATCAGCCTTTGTTCACAACCTAAACCCTCTCTGCAGCAAACTATGTTAAGACAAAGTCTCATTTTTAAAATTTTGATGACAACAAACAAAAGTTAATTAAGATCGTTAACTATGATTCTAAATATTATGTTAATTTAACTTGTGCTTTTGAGTGTATTAATTTAAAGATATGATTCAAGAAATCCGCATAATAAAGAACACTCTTGACACAATCTGGAAAACAGAAGATGTTACCCGAAGCTGTCACCAGAGGATGATGTCATCACCAGAGGATGACGTCACCAGAGGATACCTCTAGAAAACGTCACCAGAGGATACCTCCAGAGGATACCTCTAGAAGACGTCACCAGAGGATACCTCCAGAAGACGTCACCAGAGGATACCTCCAGAAGACGATATCCGAGGATACCTCCAAAAAATACTATTAGAGGATACCTCCCGAAAATACTATCAGAGGATACCTTCAGAAAATACAATCAGATGATACATCAGGTGCAAAAAATTAAGACTAAGAAAGAACAATACTGATCAAGAACAAAGGTTTCAGCCCAATCAAAACAAAAATTATAAAAAGTCAAAAGCTGATTTTTAATCAGAAATATTGCCTCTGGTCAAGCCTGACAAGAGCACTACCAACGGCTCTATTGACCTCCATTCACTGCTCTCACGCCTATAAAAGAAAGGTCAAAGCTCAGGGAAAAGGCAGAAGTTTAAGTGCTCACTAGTCTCACAATTATTTACATTCGCATACTTGAAACTCTCAAATCACTCAACAGAATCAGTCTAATCAATTTTTATTTACTCTGATATAATTGTATTGAATTCTTTGTAAAGAATCGAATCTCAAACAAGAGTTGAGACATCTCAGATTCTAACAAAACAATCTCATCATTATTATAAAACTCAAACTATAAGAGTTTAGTATAATTTTGGATAGATTGTAAGAAATCCTATCAAGGTTGGTAGGTGATTTGATTAATCTCTTTCTGGATTGAATTAGATTAAAGTCTGTAACAAATATCAAGGTTGATCTGAACTACGATAAATCTCTGTGTATTATCTCTTCCTTAACTCTATTTACATTCAGCTCTTTATTTACTTAAGTTGAAAAAACAATTTTCTGTTTTAAAACAAACGAGAACATTTTGCGTTTTCCAAAACGTTCTCCGTTTTCTACCTTTACTATTAAGATCGTTCTGCCTTTTAAAACTAACCAAAAATGTTTTTCCTTTTCTATTTCCAGAATCAAGAACATTTTCCATTTTTGTCTTATTAACCAAGATCATCCTTGAGTTATTTTTTAAGTGTTAACAGGAAAATTTTAAAAGACAGTTTTCCAATTCAAACCACCTTTCCTTGTAAAGCAACATTTCTACTTTAATTGGCATCAGAGTACGGTCTCTAAGATTAAAACACCTAAACAGTGTTAGAGAAAAGATCTAGAAATAAATATCAAAAGCCAAGTACATAGTTGAAGGAGGATCCTCAAACAGACCACCTTACTTTGATGGAACAGACTACTATTTTTGAAAAAACAAAATAAAGCTATTTCTGAAATCCCAAGACACAGAAATGTGGCGTATCATAACTGATGGAGATTACATTCCAAGAATAAATCAAGATGATCCAACATCATCTGAAAAAAGAGAAACTGACTGGACAGCTGAAGACAAAACTAAAGTATTCTTAAACTCTAAAGCTCAATTATTCTTATCATGTGCCTTAAGCAGGGAAGAAAGCGAAAGAATTGACGAATGCAATACTACTAAAGAAATATGGGACACATTGCAAACTCATTATGAAGGAACAAGCCATGTTAAAGAAACCAGAATCGACATAGGCATAAAGAAATTCGAACTCTTTGAAATGAATGAAGGTGAGACCATTGATGAGATGTATGCAAGGTTTACAACCATTGTAAATGAGATGTGCTCCTTAAGAAAAGCATACTCAATGCAAGATAGAGTCAGAAAAATCATGAGATGTCTTCTGTAACACCCCGAGTTTAAAAGACAGCGCGAATGTATTTTTTTTTTTTTTTCAATAAATAATTAAAATGAAAACTTCTTTGTTTCAGAAAGTAAAGAGAATAAATGCAAAACTAAGTGTTCATATTGTAATAAAATAGGATATCTAGAATTTGCATGTTATTTCAAAAAGAGGGATGATAAAATCAAAAACAAAAGAAATTTTATAAATCTGAAACAATCTGGAATAAAAACAAACAGTTTTCAAAACTAGAAAAAGAGAGAACGTTCCCCAGGCAACCTGAAAAAGGAAGAACGTTCTGGACAGAAACATTCTCCAAAAATTTTAAAAGGAGAACATTCTGGGATTTTACCAACACCTATCAAACCTCAGCTTTCCAGAAATTTTCAAACACTAAAATGTTCTCATTGCTCTAAAAATGGTCACAATGAATCAGCCTGTTATATCAAAAAAAAATCTAAACTTAAAACTAACTCTCAAGGACCCAAGACTAAATGGGTACCTAAAGTTGATATAACACCTTATGCAGGATAGATTTCAACTTGTCAAGAAAAAGCCATGGTTGTTGGACAGTGGCTATTCAAGACATATGACAAGAGATAAAAATTGTTTCATGTCATTTGAAAAGAAAGAAGAAGGTTCAATAACCTTTGGTAACAATAATCAAGCTCAAATCAAAGGTAAAGGAACCATTGGTAAGAAAAACTTAGCTCAAATTTCTGATGTTCAATATGTAGAAGGTCTAAAACATAATCTCTTAAGCATAAGTCAATTATGTAACAATGGCTTCGAAGTTATCTTCAAACCAAATTTCTGTGAAGTTAAAAACAAAACAGACAGAACTCATTTTTTCAGGTATAAGAAAGAAAAATCTTTATGTTTTATACCTTGAAGAACTATCTGATGAATCCTGCTTCATATCCATAAACAAAGATAAATGGATATGGCACAAGAGGACAGGACACATCAGTATAAAAACAATTTCAAAGATTTCCAAACTAGAACTTGTTAGAGGATTACCAAAAATTAATTTTGATAAAGACAAAATATGTGAAGCTTGTACTAAAGGAAAACAAGTTAAAAGTAGTTTTCGTCCAAAGGATTTTATTTCATCAAACAATATCCTTGAGCTGCTTCACATAGATCTTTTTGGTCTTATCAAAACAACAAGTCTAGGTGGAATGAGATATGGTTTTGTTATTGTTGATGACTATTGATGAATTTTATGTTTTCATATTTTCACATTTTTTGTTGTTATTGTTATATTTTGAACAACAAAGAAAACTTTGGAAAGTTTGATGCTAAATCAGACAAAGCCATATTTTTGGGTTACTCAACCGAATCTAAAGAATATCGTGTGTTTAATCTCAAAACAAAGGTTGTTGAAATTAGTATACATGTATTATTTGATGAATTTTATGATCTGAAAATAAGCAAGAAAGATGATGAAGAAGGACATTCTGGACAGCAGCAGCAGAATGTTCCCCATGAAACCCGGATTGATAAATAGTCTCCACTTCATTCTCCTCCCAAAAGCTGGAGAACAATCAGTGACCATCCCCAAAATCAGATTATTGGAAATACAGCTGATGGGATTCGAACCAGAATGTCTTTCAAAGAAGATGACAACAACAACATGGCAATGATCTCCCAAATTAAATCAAAGTCAATCAAAGAAGCCATTGTTGATCAATCTTGGATAGATGCAATGAAAGAAGAACTTTTTCAGTTTGAAAAGAATGAAGTTTGGGATCTTGTTTCAGATCCTTAGAACCAAACAATCATAGGAACAAGATGGGTATTCAGAAACAAATTGGATGAAGAAGGTAAGGTTGTTCGTAACAAAGTCAGGCTGGTTGCTTAAGGTTACAATTAACAAGAAGGCATAGATTATGATGAAACTTTTGCGCCAGTTGCAAGGTTAGAGGCTATACGAATCCTTCTTGCATATGCATCTCATAAACTCAATAAACTTTTTCAAATGAATGTTAAAAGTGCATTTTTAAATGGATTTTTAAATGAGCAAGTTTATGTACGACAACCTCCTGGTTTTGAAGATAAATCAAAACCAAATCATGTTTTCAAACTTACCAAAGCTCTCTATGGTTTAAAACAAGCACCAAGAGCTTGGTATGAACGATTGAGTTCCTTCTTAATCAAAAATGGATTTTTTAGACGAAACATTGACACTACACTTTTTAAGAAAAATGATAAAAATGATTTACTCATAGTTCAAATATATGTTGATAAATATATGTTGATGATATTATCTTTGGTTCAACAAATGAGAAAATGTGTGATGTTTTTTCAAAACTCATGCAAAGTGAATTTGAAATGAGCATGATGGGGGAGTTAAGATAATTTCTTGGTTTACAAATCAAGCAACATGATAATGACATTTTTATTTGTTAAGAAAAGTATACAAAAGATCTTTTAACAAAATATAAAATGAATGACGGCCAAAATCATGACAACTCCCATGCATCCATCTTCTTCATTGGACAAAGATGAAAATAAAAAATATGTTTATGAGAAGGAATATAGAGGCATGATAGGATCGTTGTTATACCTAACTGCCAGTAGACCTGACATAGTATTTGCAGTAGGATTATGTGTTAAATTTCAATCTGATCCTAAAGAATCACACTTAACTGCTGTAAAAAGAATTTTTAGATATCTTGTCGGTACTACTGATCTTGGCCTTTGGTATAGAAAAGGTAGTCATTTTGATCTTGTAGCTTACTGCAACGCTGATTATGCTGGGGATAAAACTAAACGCCAAATTTGCAAACTGTTGTTCAAATTAGAGTGTGTTGGCATTTGTTGGGGAGACAAAAGCACGCACTACAAGCCTATTCATCCGCTTTGAGGATTGCCCAAAAGATTGATTGCAGGACTTGATTTGCAAAGGGAATGGGATTAGGTGCTAGTTTGTTGTTTTTTGTTGTTATGCTATTTGGTTAGGCACCACTACACTAATGGAGGACTTGCAGTTGCCACCATGTTTTCTGTTATGACTGGTGGATTGTAAGTACTTTATCTGCTTCATTTTTTATGTTTTAGCAAGGGAAGCATGAAAATTATCAAGTGGTCTTCCTATTTTCTATTTTTCCTAATTGTAAGGAGCTTGCCTCCATCATCTAGTTTTCATATCGCTTCTGTTTTGATACTCTAACAGGCTTATTCCTCTTAATTTAGTGAATATTTCAGTCTAAATTCTAAATAATACCTCAGTTTCTTTATCTAAATTCTGGTTCTATCAGGGGCATATATTTGCTGTCACCTGCATCAACACTGGTACAGAATCTAGTAACCTTAGAAAGCAGCAGGTAACTCACATTTTTATCATTAGCTACGAAAAGAACATCTTGCATGCCTAATCCCATCTTTTCGTATCGTCTACGTTTTTCTTCAGGAAGCTCTGGTAAAGAATTTTGAATACCATCTACATATTCCTGAGAAAGGATTACTGATGGAAGGTCTGGTTCTGGAAAATATCGATAATCAGCAAGCCCTTCCTTTTTTCTCATTGTAATTGTTCTCTAAACAGAATAACAAAACTTATTATGCAAGAATATAAGCTTGAGAGAAAAGAAAGCTCTTGTACCTACTACAATACGTAACGGAAAAACAACATAATGACAGTGTAGTACTAGCCTGAGTGCCTTCTTCCCAGAGTCGAGTTTCCTGTACAATTTGATCTTCTTGACCTTGACTATGAAGTAGCACCTGCCTTGAAATTTCAAAATCAATAGCTCTGCTCATTGATGCAAATGAGTTTAAATTTTTTATTTCAACCTGCCAGAACAAACAATTATATTAGCTCCTAAATTGGTAATATAATTTATTTGTTAATACTACATTGCAACATGAAGCTCGAGTAAAATCATTTTGGTGGTACTTCGATTCTGATGAAAGCAAGAGTCGAGCCATTTTTAGAGTATTGCGTCAATAGGATAGGATAAGATAGGACAAGACAACACAAATTTCTTATCCACAAGATCAATTAATAACAAATGCTCTTCATATTATACTTTCGTGCTGATAAAAGCCCAAAACTGTCAAATTAATTCTTTCATGGAAAATAAAAGCCAAATTAATCATTTTAGATAATAACTTTCATTTCCTATACAAGTGTAAGTAAAATAAAATAACATAAAACAGACCCAAAAATAATGTCAGGATATCAAGGTAATAATTAACATAAAAAATTTCTCATGCTTCAACTAATTGCTTACAAATACTTCCATTGCACCCAAAACACCAATATAGTCCAATGTATGTCTTGAAATGGATAATGATTGTCATGTTCATAAGATTCAAGCCTTGGAAAGAACAAAACCAATCATGAATTAACCTCCAACAGTGCATTCCGAGTTTCTCACATAATAATGAATAATTGGAGTAGGGATAACCTCATCAAGTATCAACAAAATTTCTAAGAAATTTCAACAGCAAGAACAACAAGCTACCTAATAATGTAACGAAGCTCCGCGTTAAAAAACTCTAATAATTTTTATAGAAGAAATAACTAATACCTTTGTCCCAAACTTTGATTGCCCAATGGGACGTACTGATACATTTACATCACAACAAAGGGAACCTTCTTGCATATTGCCATTGCTCACTCCCAAATACCTAACCAACCTCTGTAACTCTGCTGCATACTCTGCTGCTTCAATACCATTTCTCATGTCAGGCTCAGAAACTATTTCTAGCAAAGGAACCCCTGCCCTATTTAGATCAACCTGTGAAACAATACCATCAACTTTAACATACTTGTGTCATAGTAAAGGTTATGAAGCCTTTGGCAATAATTATTCAGCACAATGAGTGAAACAGCATTTTATGTTACAAAACATGAATTATATAAAGAAATATGTGAAACTGATCCGACTTAAGATTTTTCATAAAACATCAAATAATTATAAATGAATCGTTGAATTCAGAAATTGCAACCAGTATACTATGGGTTGGCACAACATACATGATGTTAGGAACCCAAGAATTGAATTGAAAAGAATGAACACTTCATTGAGAAAATAAGAAAGAATAGGAGAGAAAACTCTCCTCCAAAGGGTTCCCCCTTTCACAATAGAGTCACTACTCTATTCACTATTTTACTAAAATGATCAATCCCCTTTCTAACTCCAAAACATCCCTATTTATACATGATATCTCTAACTAACTTTTTAACTAAAAACCACCCTAACTAACTCCTTATTTCAAATATTAACACATGGTGTGGCAAGAGCTTCAAGACAGAATTTCACAAGGTGACAATGTCTGAATTTTTCATTTCTCTGCTGATATCAATTCCTTGAAACAAGGTGACCTTTCTGTTGCAAAATACTTTACCAAGCTTAGCGTTCTTTGGGATATGAACTAAACAATTTTTGCTCATATGTGAGACTAATTCAACATAAAGTTTTGCAAAAAAAAAAACTTAAAATAAATATAAATGTATCAACGAACAAATGCAATATGTCACTAGTCCACATCCACCACAATGATAAAAGACACCAAATTCATTGACAAAAATAAATGCAAAACAGACAATGACAAAAAATTAAAGACTGAAGCAAGAAATTATTAACCAAAGAAACCACCTGAGAGTAATTTCCAGTTTCAGTATGTAAGAGCTTCCCTGCATCTTCTTCCATGTGAACCCTTGTAATGCCAAACCTCTTATGTCCTCCACCAAACTCCAACGGAATATCCACATCAAGGTAACCAGAATCAGCAATTGGCACATCAAACTGAGAAATCTGATACCCTTTTGGAAGATCAGGATAAAAATATTGTTTCCTATCAAACTTGGAATTAAAAGCCAATTTACAATTAAGAGCAAGTCCCAATTTAACAGCAAACTTAATAACCTTAGAGTTCAAAACAGGTAAAGCACCATGCAAACCCATACAAACCGGACATATGCTAGTATTAGGAAAAGACCCATAATGATAAGGACAATTACAAAAGGCTTTGGTGAGTGTAGAAAGCTGAACATGTGTTTCAATACCAATCACAGGTTCATAGTCTTTTGGGATTTTATCAAGTTTTTTGGATTGGGTACTTGTTGAAAGTTTGGTTTGTGTTTGGGATTGTGTTGTGGCTTTGGTTGTTGTGGAATAAAAAAAACCATTTCTTCGTTTGAGTAGAAAAGAGTGAAGTTGGAAGGTTCTGAAAATTGTGTAAGACATCTATATCTATACTATTATTAAAAGGTACCGATTTCAAGCAAACTTTTCTCCACTGTCAACCTACAACAATCCCTCTTCTTAGAATCATTTGGCATTTAATCCTTCCCATTGCAATTATTTGGTCTTCCCTCAAAATTACACCGCATGAATTACCCAACCTGTAATTGAAAACAATTTGAAATGTCAATCATTTAGGAAATATTTTTTGACAAAATCATTTAGGAAATATTATATTGACATTTATAACTGTATATATAGTACCACCGACTGCTAGAACTTACAACGTAAAATAAAGCTCAATATTGTATGAAAAACAATTTTTTTGAAACTTAACCCTAAATATTAAGCAGCCGCCTACTTAATCGATTAAGCCTCTTAATTCTGACTTCCAAATTGGAAAGATACCTGTGCTCGTCAATTAAGGTAACATGCACAATCAATTAAAACAAACAAAACAACAAGAAAAGGATTCCAAACAGCTCTAATGTTCTAATACTCCACAGGCTCTCTCTCATATATAAAGGTAAATTCTAAACACACAAGAAGTATAGAAGCACATTACAAACTTCAAGAATTTCTTTCTAGATGGTATAAAGTTACTCTTCTTCTTCTTCCTCTTCCTCTCCTCTCTATTTTAATAGTTTGAACTCTCAACAGCCACACCACTTGTGCTTTCATTCCATCACTCACAATAATCTCAAGCTCACCGACAACTTGAGGGCAGCTCATATTAAATATAGCAGTAGTCGAAGTAGAAGAAGCAAGATGCACATATCAACAACATGATGAACTCTAATTTTACGAAACATTGAGGATTTTTAATAACTTATATAAGCTACACTTTAAACTTGTACTTCAATTTACATCTAAAATTTGTAGCAAAACAACAACAAAGCAACATTCACACACAATTTACATCTCTCCATAGCCATGCAATTCATACTACAACAAGGTCAAGCTCTATGTCCACACAAGGACAAGTTGATGACTTTGTGCAGTTGTTTCAAACATTAAAAATACATCAGACACATTTAAACAAAATGACTAGGTACACATTCCCGCAGTTCATTCACCAAAATGACCAAGTGCAAACCATGAATAAGTACAAACACAACAGACACATTCAGCAACTAAATAGTTATATTATGGAATATATGGCAATGGGCCAAGAAAAATAAATTCAATTTGAGCCGTGATCTTATCTGCTGTTTCCTTAGCACAAGGACCATTGTCATGAAAATTGACTAATCAATAAATAAGTATTCTCTAATGTATACTGTTTTTTTAAACACTTATACTATATTATATAGTTTTCAACCTCTCTCCTAGCTGCCTCCTGCTTACCCTGTATAGCAAGCTGTAGCATCCTTATTTTTATATAGTTTTAATTTAATATTTCATATCATTTTCAAAAAGCTTGGCAGTGCCAGGTGAAGGAAAATTTCAGTATCCACATGGTTTCTTCCTATTATTTTACTTAAATTAAGTAAATACATTTATGCATAAACTTGCAATAATGTCAGAAATTAGAATCATAAATTGCTGATTTATTTACCATGAATAACCAAGAAGCAATAGAGAATAGAAAACAAATTAATTGCAAACAAACATTTTGAGAGGAAGAGGTCTTTCTAGGAATATAAAAACAAAGTTAATTTAATTTATGCACCATAAATCTGAAAGATGGAGTATAAATTGTTAAATCAGAATCTCATGAATCATTTCAACTTAGAATATGGCTAGGAACTAAAAATAAAATAAAATAAGCATAAGATGGTAATGGACAAAATGAATGACATTAATTTGAGTTTCAGAAACACGCTGTTGGCATCTGAAATTAGTGGAGATTTTCGACTAATCCCCATTTCATACTTAATTTACCCAAATTCTGAAATCAATTCCAGATATTAAAATTACAATGACAGATAAAGCTCGCCTTAACTGTTGCTAGAGTGAAACCCGTGGCGACGCCAAGATGAAACAGAGAGAACAACGACGATAGCGACAAAACACGGCGCAGAGAGCGAGATAGTAAGAGTGAGAGTGAGCAGAGACTGAGATGGTCGGAGTGAGTCGTGAGAGAAAAGAGAAGAGGCGTCTTGTTTTCCATTTAATTTGTTAATTTATTGTTTTTTATTAAGAATTAAATATATTTTTAATTTTATAAATAGACTTGTAAATTTAGTCTCTAAAAATTATTCCCTTTTAATTTTTATTTTTATTTTATAAATATTCTTCTTAAGAGTTAAAAATGTTAATTTTTATTAAATTTTAAAAAAAAATTAAAAGTAAATAAATTTTTTATAAAATAGATTTTTAAAAATTAAAAAGTTGAATTTTTTTATTAATTGTCCGTGCACATGTTATTAGTAAATCTCCATTTTAAATGGAGGGTACGTGTATCGGAATTCTTTAAATAGACATTTAATTAGGATAAATAAACGACATTGTTATCCAAGTTGATAAAAATAAGCGCTTATATGATGTACATCCAATGTTTTGCTATTTTGTGCTCTTTTAAACAAGAACATTATTTGTTGGATGTTGGATATTAGTACGGGTGAAAATAGACAAGGTCGAATTAGACTTTGCTATGCCTGAGTCTAACCTGTCAAAAAATTCACAGATTTCTACCATGCACTCACACCTAAACCTGTCACTCCCAACACTACATAAAAATATAATTTTGTCATTTTTACTATTTATAAAAACCTCAAATAAATTTACCACTCATTTTTTCACTCATTCTTTTGAAAATCTAGAAAATTAACCTTTACCTTCGAAACTTTTGAAATCTTCGAATTCAGAAAAGTAAGTAATATCGAATTTTTCATACTTCTGAAGTAGAAAATTTTGAAATTTTTGAAACTTTCGAACAATTTGAAATAGAAAATTTCCAGATTTTCGAAAGTTTTGAACGATTCGAAACTTTCGAAATAGAAAATTTCTAGATTTTTTAAAGTTTCGAGCAATTTGAAACTTTCGAAATAGAAAAATTTCATATTTTTCAAAACTTTCGAAAGTTTGAAATTTTCAAAACAATAAAATTTTTGAATGTTTTAGAAATGAAAATTTTCCTATTTCAAATTGTTCAAAAGTTTCTAAAATTTTGAAAAAATTTCATTTCAAAACTTTCGAAAAATTTGAAAATTTTATATGTCAAAAGTTTCAGATTGCTCGAAACTTTTGAAATCTAAAAACTTTATATTTTGAAAGTTTAACAATTTTCTATTTCAGAACTTTTAAATATTCGAATGATACTTGCTTTTGAATTTCGAAGATTTAGAAACTTTCGAAGATGAGGGTGAATTCTCTAAAGTTTCGAAGGAGGGAGTAAAAAAATGAGTGGTAAAAAAATTTGAGAGTTTTATAGATGGTTAAAAGGCCAAAATTATATTTTTACATAGTGGGGGTGACATATTTAGGTGAGGGGGGTGGCAGGTTTAGGTGAGGGGTGCTAGGTAGAAAACTAAAAAATTCAAGGCTTAATCCTTGCCTATGTCCTGTTATAGGTTTACTTTTTAGGTATGAGTCTTACCTTGGTAGAAGTTTAGTATGGCATGTTAGCCTACTTAAAAGTCTATTTCATTTTAACATTTTTGAATAAGTTATCAAACACATCTTTAAATAGATTAATGAGTTATTATGTCAATAAAATGAAGTTCTATTTTGATGTTTAACATCATATTTTGAAGAATATGACTTTATATACATTTATAAAGAATTGTTCCGCCCGTTAAGATAAATATAAATTAATTTATAAATGTTTAATGAATTTTAAATTTTTTATTTATTTAAATTGAGACATCATTCTCTCATTAGAGAATAATCATACTTAAAAATTCATCAGAGAATAGTCATCCTTAAAAATTCTTACACATTAATTAAATTAATAATCTTTCTTTATAAACCGTCTCCACTGCATATCACAAAAATAATATATAATATTAGCATAAAAAAATAAAAGTAGGAAATTTGTTCATAAAAAACAAATCGTTAGCTATATAATATCAACAAATAAAATCTTGTTAAGTAAAAAGTTAATAAAATATTGACTATATTAATGTATCTATTATTTTATATATCGATATAAAATAAAATATATCGCTCTCGATAATTAAAAAAAAAAAAAATTGTAGTCTAGGATATATGTTCTGACTTTCCAATAATACAGCGCGCCTATATATCAAAGTAGTTTTGTCAAGAAAAATTTATGCCAAATTCTGAAAGTTTTACAAACAAACTTGAAATAACACTTTAATATATTATATAAATATAATATTATATATGTTTATTAGGTGTAAAAAAATGTGTATTAAATGTAAAACAAATAGAAAAATGCCAACAGGCCCAACCTCTACAAGAGAATACATTAATTATTCTGCTTATGCTCTCACCCTAAATTTTATTGAGCAAAAAGGACACTTATATTTGAATTTTATGAGTCTTTTCAACTTAAATAAACTCATTTTAATATCATCCAGAATTTGTAGTCAATTATTTTTTTTTAAAATTATAATTTTCTTTTTACAATTTCTCTTTTGAAAAATTCATATCCATTATTTATATTTATTTATGTAAGAAGAACTATTAAATTACGAATTATAGTAACATTCTATTCAATTGTAGTAACATTTTTTTAGAAACACTAATCATTCCTTTTTTTTTAAATAAGTTTTATTTCTATTAAATTTTAAAATTTTATTTTTAGTCCTTATAAAAAATTATCAATTTTTTAGTCCTAAAAATTTTGCTATCCACTTTTAATCCCTATTTAATTTTTTTTTTTTGTAAAAATTGATACTTTTAATCTGTCAATAAAATCTCTATAAAATCAAAATAGGGATTAAAAGTGAATAAATTTTTTTTAGAGACGAAACTTAAAAGATCATAATTTTGTAGGGACTAAATACATATTTAACCCATTTTTATGTTGACTGCGAAACACAATATTTTTTACTAAAAAGAGATGTTCATTCATTCAAATTGATATAAATTACATCAAATGAAAATAATACAAGTTAAACTCGCTAAAATCTAAAAAAAATAATCTGGGAACAAACTCACAGCATCCAAATTAACAGCATAAAACCGTAAAATACCTACAAATGTAACATATCCTATAAATATGAACAAAATTGAAGTGTCTGAATCTTTAAAACTATAAGACTAAAGTATTTTATCCTACTTTTTTTTAGATTAAATTAATTTGTTATATCTTTTTCGAAAATTGTGCATTCCATTTTTTTAAGATATAATTATTATTTGTGGAATTCTTAACACATACCCTTATGGCACATGTGTAGTATGACCCTTACAGATAAATTACTCTAATTTGAGATGTGGATATTTCAAAGGTCCAGTTTTTGGGCTTGCTTGTGTTGGTTTAAAAAAAAAAAAGAAAAGGGATGTAGTCCCTAAGTATAAATGGTTTGAAATCATGATTTTATCATCATTTTTGGTCTTTGTGTGGTAGTGAAATTTTTCAAGAATGGTGTGTCTGGCTTCTGACTGGTGTATTTCCTAGTACACTAAATATTACCAATATAGCTTTGATTTCGAAAGGCAATGAACAAAAGACCATGAAAGATTGGCAGCCTATAGCTCTTTGTAATGTGATTTATAAGATTGTGGCAAAGGTTCTTGCAAATAGATTAAAACATGCTATGTATAAATGTGTATCTGATAACCAATTAGCTTTTATGCCAAAATAGCTCCATACTTGACAATGCGATGGCAACACTTGAAATTGTTCATCACATGAAAACCAAGAACCGTGGTAGAGTTGGTGACGTCACATTGAAATTGGATATCAGCAAAGCTTATGACCGCATTGATTGGGGTTACCTTTGAGAGGTGTTGACTACTTTGGGTTTTGCAAATCAGTGGGTGAATTGGATTATGCTATGTGTCGAGTCAGTAGAGTATAATGCCATAGTGAATAATGATTATGTTTGTCCTATTATCCTAGGAAGAGGTCTCCGATAAAGTGATCCATTGTCGTTGTATCTATTCATCTTATGTGCTAAAGGGCTCTCAACATTAATAAAAAAGGCGAAAAGTCATGATGACCTCCATGGAGTCAAAGTGTGTTGAAATTCCCCAGTTATTTCACACCTTCTGTTTGCAGATGACTGTTTATTGTTCTTTAGAGCATTTATTAGAGAAGTAGAGATTGTGAAAAATATTTTGTCTGTTTATGAAGCCGCGTCGAGTCAAGCTATAAATTTGCTAAAATATGAGATGTTTTTGTAATAGAAATGTGAATGAAGACTTGAAATGTATGATTACAGACCTTCTAGGTGTACGCTCGGTATTAGGGACTGGAAAATACTTGGGACTATTTTTAATGATTGGTAGAAGTAGAAAAAAATACTTTCAGATTCATTAAGGACAAAATTAAAGGTTGAAAAAACAAAAGAAATGAGGGGTTGAACTGTGTTTTTAAGTTTTGAATTATTTATTTTTGATAAACTTGGTAATTGAAAAGTTCAGAATGAATAAATAGATGATAGCAGTAAATCACATAGAGATTTATACTGGTTCACCACCAAACCCGTAGCTACGTCTATACCCTTCACCTAGAAGGATTTTCTCACATGATTCAAACTGAATTACAACACTTAACCTCAACCATTTAAGTCTTCTCAACTTCTAGTTTTCACCTACAAACCATTGAGGAAAAACAGCCACTGTTTGGCTAGGTTACAAATGAATGAGGTTGGGTTTTCTGAAAAATTTATCTCAAGAGTTTGTTTACAATGTATTACTTTAAGATATTTCTTTCTCATCACTTAGATAAATTTTGAATGATTGCATAATTTTGTAGTGTTTGTTGTGTTGCGTGTAATTTGAAGGTGCAAATACGAGAAGGGAGGTTGAATTTAAAGGTGCAATACAAGAAGGTGGGTTGAATTGTGTTTGACAAACTTTAATTCTTTTTGCTAATTAGTTGAATAATGAGCAATCAGAGTAAATAAGCAGTGGATAATAAAAGTTAACACCTTGAATTTATACTGGTTCACCGTTAACTAGGCTACGTTCAGTTCCTTCCTTCAGAAGGTCTTTTCACTAATTCAAACTCCTTTGAATTACAACACCACTGACCCTTCAAGCCAATCTTCCCAAACAGCCTAACAACCCTAGACTTTTGAGGAACCACAACACCTTGACTATACCAGCCAAGTCTTCTCAAACAGTCTGACAATCCCATACTTTTGAGGAACAACAACACCTTGACTATACCAGCCAAGTCTTCTCAAACAGTCTGAAAACCCCAAACATTTGAGGCACTTTACAACCTTAAACCTACAAGCTAAGTCTTTTTCTAACAACCCCAGATTTTAGAAGGAACTTCAACACTATAGGATTTTATACAAGGGATGAAAATTAAAACTGAGTAACTACTTCTGGAAAGTTGATACTCACAACAAGCTTAACTTGAACTTGAGTGTTTGCTTCTGAAAAATTTATGATGACAATCAGCCTCACACTCTAAGAAAAGAACACTTAGAAAATATTTATCTTTTAAGCAAGTGTATCTCTCATTTGAACTATTTGAATACTTATGAATTTTTGCTTGAGTTCTTCTATTTTTCGATGCATTATTCTTCATCATTAAGCCTCTATTTATAGTTGAAATTAGAGCTTCACTTTGATATGTTGCTTTACTTCTGGAGTGTATTTCGATTGATTCTGTTTTGAGAATATTCTGGAGTATTTTGCTCAGATTCTATTTCTGGAGTCTTTTGCTCCGATTCTGTTTTGAGCATTTTTCTCAGATTCTGTTTTGAGCATACTTTCAGCTAGATTCTATTTCTGGAGTCTTTTGCTCCAATTCTGTTTTGAGCATTTTTCTCAGATTCTGTTTTGAGCATACTTTCAGCTAGATTATGTTTCTAGAGTCTTTTGCTCTGATTCTGTTTTGAGCATACTTTCAGCTTCTAATAATGTAGCTTCTGATTTCTGCCTCTAATGAGATCCTCTGAAATTATCCTTCGACGAGATCCTCTGATGATATCCTCTGATGATATCCTCTGGTGATATCCTCTGGTGATATCCTCTGATGATATCCTCTGGTGATATCCTCTAATGATATCCTCTGGTGACCATCATCTGGTGATCATCCTCTGGTGACTATCATCCTGCTTCTGATTTGTATCTTCTGGTGACATCATCTTCTATTGACGTCATCTAGTGACCATCTTTCATTCTTCTTCTAAGTCAAATATGTTATTTTCATAAAATACTTTTGTTAACATCAAAACTTTAAGTGAAAGAACCCACTTGGTTCCAACATAATTGTGTTTGCCAAAGTTGATAACTTTTAGATAATTTATAAATAAATTAAAAACTAGTTTGGTTTTTGTTGACTTACTTGGAGTAGAAACAATCAGATTCAGAGGCAGCAAACAATGAAAACATAATTAATTTGACATGTAGATTTATCCTGGTTCACCACTAACTTGGCTACATCCAGCCCCCTCATTCAGAAGACTTTAATCCACTAATTCAAATACCTTGAATTACAAAGCACCTGACCCTCAAAGCCAGTCTTGCCAAACAGTCTGACAACCCCAGGCTTTTGAGGAACAACACCACCTTGACCCTACAAGCCAAATTTTCTCCTAACAACCTGACAACCCCATATTGAAGAAAAAACTAAACCACTATCGAGTTGGATACAAGAGATTAGAACTTGAGTAGTTGCTTATGAAAAGCTGATAATAATAATAATAACTCTCACACTCTAAGAAAAGAACACTCAGAAAATATTTCTCTCTTTGAACTCTATGACTACTCTTTTATGCTTTTTGACGCTTTTCTTCTTCAGCCTTGAGTATCATTTATAGTTAAAATTTGGGCTTCAATTTGGTCCTTGTTTAATTCTGAATTGTATTTTGTTTAGATTGCGTTTGTAAATTTTTCAAAATGATTTCCAACTCAGTCATCATGATAATCAACGGGTTATTACCATCCCTAGCTTCACGCATTACACACCATCTCGTGCTACACTTTATTTTAGCAAATCAGCTTCCCTATGGACTTAAATGTTATTCTTAATCATTTAAAGATAATATCATTTCGAAGAATATTAAATTAATATATATTAAGTCAAACATTTTCCATCTTTATCCTTTTCTAAGTTCAAAAGACTAGCAATAAAACCTAAATGATCAATTTAAGTTTTAAAGATTGGATTAAAAACATCTTGTTTAAGAGGAAACTAATCACAATACATCATACTAAAATGCAAATTTCATTAAAACCTCATTATTCCTTAACTATAAATAGTTTTAGCTCATATTGAGCTTAAACATTAAAAAGTAAAAATTGTAAGTACAGAGACGCACCTAAGAGGGGAGAGGTGAATTAGGTGCTTAAAAACATTTATGGTTTTTAGAGTTTTTGTGAATTATTTTTCTGATTGTGATTGAGTATGAAAACTTGTAAGTGACAGAAACTAAAGCACGCAAAAATTTATCCTGGTTCCCCTACAACCAAGGGTACATCCAGTCCTCTTGTACACCACAAGAGATTTTTCCACTATTTTGTTAGAATTAGTACAAGTCTAACACTAAGACTTCTATTACAAATTCCTAACACTTTACCTAAGATAGTACACCACTATCTTAGTTTGCAACACTTGAAGAAAATATACTACTTTCTTCAAATAGTACAATGACTTTAAATGATTTCACAAAAATATTCTTTACTAAGAACAAGAAGGTATAACAGTTGGTATAATGATAAAAAACCAAATTTATTTCAAGTACAACAGAGAACCTCTCTTAATGATGTGAAAATGTAGTGCAAGTACTTGAATAATGAAAATTTAACTTTGAAAAAGTTCACAAATATTTCAGAGAGTTATCTTAAGTTTTATAGTTGGATTGATTAGTTAGAACTGAAGCTGTGAGGTATTTATACTCCATAGACAACACTTCAGTTTATGTACTTTGACACTTTGAAAATACTTTTGATGTATATGCTAAAATAAGAAGGTTCTCATATTATTTTATTTGAAATGTAATTGAATTTTATCAAGTACCTTAAATTCTAAGTTTCCTAATAGTTGACTTGATTGTTGATTTCACTTTGAGCTTGCAACTTGATCTTTATTCATAGTCTTTTGTCTTCATCAAAAACATAGATCTTATACATTTTCATTCTCCCCCTTTTTGATGATAACAAAACCTTGTTGTTGTTGAAACGTCAAAGAGTTAATCCTTTTGATATTTTCTCTCCCTTAATTCATGGTTACTCCCCCTTTGATCTTGAGTTAATGCCATCATGTTTGAAAGTTTGAAAACCTACAAGATTATTTAACAACAACAACATAAATTTTCTCCCCCTCTTGACATAATCAAAAAGGAAGAAAAGTAATAGACATATACATTCAAGCATTCAAGGCATATAGGGAATAAAAACATCACACAAGGTAGGAAATATCATATCAAAAATATAGATGAAAGTTTAAACATGTTCAAGTTTTACGATGCAAAAATTCGAAACTGTATTTGACTACATACTAGTTGTATTTGAATACAGGATTTTCTGGAAACGTGTATTCGAATACAGAAAATGTGTATTCGGATACGACAACAAAAAATTTGTTTTTTAAATTGAATTTTTAATTGAAAGACATTTTTAAAGCATACATTGATATTAAGAAAGTACATATACATCAAAGAATCATATTTTAGCAATTTAGCAAGTGAAGATGTAAAATTTTGAGATTATAAGCGACATGACTTACAAAGCATAAATACCTTTAGAGATCACTTTCGTTTAAGATACTCAGTTCTCTTCGGATCTTGTAATGTGAGTCTTTTGGCAAGGGCCTTTGTAAAAATATCCACTATTTGATTATGTGTATCGACAAAAGTAACTTCAACATTGTCTTTGAGCACATGATCTCTTAGAAAATGATGACGTATGTCGATATGTTTGGTCCGAGAATGCATGACTGGGTTCTTAGTGATATTGATAGCACTAGTATTGTCACATTTCAGAGGGATGCACCCGAGATCAAGTCCATAATCACATAGTTGTTGCTTGAGCCATAGGATCTGAGCACAGCAATTGCCTGCTGCTATGTATTCGCTTCAACAGTACTTAGAGCCACACATGCTTGCTTCTTACAGGACCATGATACTAATGCATTTCCTAAGATATGAAAATTTTCGCTTGTGGTTTTTCGATCTGTTTTACATCTTGCATAGTAATTTCCACCAACGATTACTAGTCCATACGAATTTCCACCAAGACTTTTAGTTCTTGATGGACCAAACAAGTCCATATGTATTAATTGAAGTGGTCTTGAAGTTGATACAATATTCTTGGATTTGAAAGAAACTTTAGTTTGCTTATCCTTTTGACAAGCGTCACATAATTTATCCTTAATGAATTTCATCTTTGGTAAGCCTACAACAAGTTCATGCTTGACTAAGTTGTTTATATGATCTATATGGATATGTGCAAATCTTTTATGCCATAGCCATGCATCATTGTTGTCACTTACTATAAGACATTTCATTCTTAAGGATAAATCATCAAGATTAATTGTAAAAATATTTTTAGAACGCTTACCAATAAAATGAATTTCACTTGTTACCTCATTTTGGATAATACATTCATCTTTGTTGAATGTTATTTTCTAACCCTTGTCACAAAGTTGGCTTATGCTTATGAGATTGTGCTTTAATCCTTCAACATAGAGGACATCTTCAATTGAAGAAGATGGAGCAATACCAACCTTTCTAATGCCCAAAATTTTTCCTTTGTTGTTATCTCTATAGATCATATAGCCTTTTGATTCAAGAGTTAGTGCTGAAAATTTAGTTTTCTCACCGGTCATGTGTTTTGAACATCCGCTATCTAAGTACCACATATTAGAGGTACTTTGTGTGTATTCCTACAAAACAAGATTATAGATTGTTAGGTACCCAAAGTGCTTTGGGTCCTTGAATATTAGTAGCTTTCTTGACCCACACATAATGCCCATGTGGAACACCAATGTTCCTAAAGTGACAAGCATTAGGTGTGTGACCATTGAGACCACAATAAAAACATGTAGGACTCTTTTTGCTTTTATATTTAGGCAAAAGAGGTTTTTTTTTAATAATATTTTTCTTAGAACAATGATGATTCTTTTGAACAACTATTACTTTCTCATTGTTGGATTGGTTACTTGCTTTGACAAAGATAGTTTTACTAGTACTTGGTTTATCAAACTTTGAATAACCAAGTCCACTTTTGTCATTTGAATATCTTTGCATGTTAAGTATATTTTCAAATCCAATTTGTCATTTTTCATATCTTTCAATAACTCTATTCATTTGGACAATTCTAAAGGAAAGTGAATCACACTAATTGCATGTAGAATTTTGTTTTAGTTTTTCAAAATCTTGTTCAATAGTGTCAATCTTCTCATTAAGAGATAAAATTTGTTTCTTTTGAGTTGACACTATTTTGTACAAAGTTCTACATTCCATAAGTAGTTCTTTTATTGCTTGTTGTGCATCACTATTCTCAACACATGAATCATCATTATTATAATAAGTATTTTTACTACTAACCTCTTCTTCATCATCGGATTGGTGGGATGCCATTAAAGCAACATTTGCGCATTCGTCATTTTCTGAATTTGAAGATGAGCTTACTTCATTATTCTCCCATGCTATATATGCCTTTTTGAAATCTTTCCTTTTGGTAGAATTTTTCTTGATAATGTTAGGACATTATGCTTTTATGTTTCCTTGTTTACCACATTCAAAGCAAGTGAAATTATGATTTGTAGTAGAGACATCTTTCTTCCTGAAGGTTTTCTTTTTCTGAAATGTTTTATCGTTTTGAAGAAACTTACCGAACTTTTTAACCAGGAAGGTGATGTTTTCATCTTCATTTGAGTTTTCTTCATTCATAAGTTCTTTTGACTCTGTTTTCAAGGCAATACTCTTTGTCTTCTTTTCTAGACTTTCATTCTTTTCCAATTTTCCGAAAAGTGCAGAGAGTGACATCTTAGATAAGCTTTTCTTTTCAGAGATTGCTGTCACTTTAGGCTGCCATGCTCTTGTTAATGATCTTAGAACCTTTAGGTTCAATTCATCATTAGTGAAGCTTTTGCCTAGTGCTGTCAAGTGATTGGTTAAGTGAGAGAATCTTTTCTGCATGTCTAGAATAGGTTCTCCTGACTGCATTCGAAACATTTCATATTCTTGAGACAAAGTATTTGAATCAGTACAAGTCTAATACTAAGAATTCTATTACAAATTCCTAACACTTTACCTAAGATAGTACACCACTATCTTAGTTTCAGCACTTGAAGAAAATATACTACTTTCTTCAAATAGTACAATGATTTTAAATGATTTCACAACAATGTTCTTTACTAAGAACAAGAAGGTATAACAGTTGGTATAATGATAACAATCCAAATTTATTTCAAGTACAACATAGAACCTCTCTTAATGATGTGAAAATGTAGTGCAAGTACTTGAAATATGAAAATTTAACTTTGAAAAAGTTCACAAAAATTTCATAAAGTTATCTTAAGTTTTGTAGTTGGATTGATTAGTTAGAACTGAAGCTATGAGGTATTTATACTCATAGACAACACTTCAGTTTATGTATTTTGACACTTTGAAAATACTTTTGATGCATATGCTAAAACAAGAAGGTTCTCATATTATTTTATTTGAAATGTAATTGAATTTTATCAAGTACCTTAAATTCTAAGTTTCCTAATAGTTGACTTGATTGTTGATTTCACTTTGAGCTTGCAACTTGATCTTTATTCATAGTCTTTTGTGTTCATCAAAAACATAAATCTTATACATTTTCAAAAATGGTATAACACTTAGGAGTTCATTACAATACAAATCAATGTTGAAATGACAATTACAAAGAGGAAATACGAGATACAATATTATTGGCAGCAAGAACAACTAACATCAATAGTTGTACATCCTTCTTTAATCTCCAAATTTTCAAGAATTAATGTAAATGACTCCAAAATGAGTTGGTAATGGAAGATGGTGATGAATTGTAGTGAGAGACAATGAAATATGAGAATTACTAGTTGTGGAGGTGCTAAAAATTAGGTTAACCGTCTCTCCCCTTGCTTTTCAAACTTTTGTCCTGATATTAGACAAGTCTAGTATATTCTCTTTCCTCTTTTTGGGACTTTTTCCCTTTTTCCCTTAAATATTCCCTTAGCCCAATAACCAAAAAGTAAGGACATGTCATTGATCCAATAAATTTGTCCTTATCCTTAGTTAAAAAACCTTCAAATTTAGGGACAAATTTACTACCAACATGGCACACAATTTTGTACTCCTTTGATACTCTGCAATAGTACACTACAGTGCTGCAACAACTTGTAGCATATTCCCATATTTCTCTATTTATTATTCTCTACACAAATAATTACAACCCATCATCAATTCAACTTAAAATTATCCTAATTTAATAAAAAGACATTGATACTTAATTAATTAGCTAACTACATCAAATTATGCAAATACCCCGTTAATCAACTGAAGAATGTCACAAATTAGACCTAAAAATAGGTGCAATAACTCATATTTCTATGAGTTATTAAAACTCCACACTTGAATTATTTCTCGTCCTCGACTGAAGCAAAGAAAATAAGTAACCAACAACAAACAATTACTTAACTAACACTATTGAGTTTTCAATTTGAGTAAACATTCTTATGAATTGTTAAGACTAAATCAAGCAATTCTTCACTATGCTAGCTAAGTAAAGATGATTCCAAAGTGTGTATATGCATTTAGCCTTATTGATTCTAAGCATTCAGTGCCTTGAATTTTCCTCAATCAAACATTTAATTATTCTCATTCGTAAAACTCAATCCTTAACACAGATCACCAAAGTTTTCACTTCAAGCTCTAGGGCATTTTTCTTTGATTTACTAGACAACACTTCAATGAAACAACACTTTACCTCGTCTTTCACCTGACTGCTAGTGTAAGTATTCTCCAAGCTAATTAGTGAAATGGTATTTTATTTTGGTTAATTTCTTAGGCTTAGGCTATCAATTCTTTCTTTTTCTTGTCCCTCAATGTCCAAATTTTTATTTCTTAGTTAACAATTGCTAAGGGCTGGTTGGCTTCAAATTTGGCTCAATGGTTTTGAATTTTGGTCCATCTCAAGACACCTAAACTTATTCATAAAAGCAACTATTTGTATAAAAACTAAGGAACATCCCTATCCTAACAAACACAATTTCAAAATTCCTTAACTTTCCCCTAACAACATGATCATCACATGGTTTTGAAGAGAGAAAAACACAATAAATAAGGGGTTTGATTTGTGTTTTTAAGGTTTTTAAATCAAGTATAAAGATAAAAAGAGGAAACACAAGCCAATTTATCCCGGTTCACCACCAACACAATTTTTAAAGAGAAAAACACAAGAAAAAGGGGTTTGATTTATGTTTTATTTCAAAAAATTAGTTATAAACAAATTTACATACTAGTGGTGTTGAAAACGGGAATAAGTAAAACGATAAGTAAAGAGATAAGAAGAGAAACACATGCCACATTTTCCTGTTTCACCACCACCATGGTAGTTACATCCAATCACTTCACTCATAAGAATTTAATCCACTATTCACCAATAGTATCACAACTCAATTGAACACCTTCTAGTAAACCTGACTATGTTCAAGACTTCTCAACCTTCTAGCTTAGTATGGTCAAGCTATTGACGGTGACAACCACTATTGGGTCAAGTAACCAAAGTGTCTACACAAATTGCTCTCAGAAAGTATTTTAGGTTTCTTAGCACTTAGAGCTACTACAAGAGTTTTTTCATGAGCTTGTATTTGTGACGACAAGAATTTTTCATTTGTTTTGTGTGTGTTTTCTTGTAGTCTTTCAATGATGATCACAAATCCTTTTATAGAGAAGCTTTTAGTCCATTAGGGTTTCTGACCGTTGTTGTGATTGCATGAAATTATAATGTGAAATAATAACTCGTATAAAATCTTTAGAGATATTGAGTCAACATTAAAAGCTTATCCAAATCCGTATTCATAATAGATTCAACGTATCTTGATAGAAATGACAAGATAGAGAATATGTCTACTATGATGAGCAGATGATGTTCGAATGGTTAACTTTATCAGATGGTTGGCTTTATCAGATAGTCAATATGTATACCAAGGTTATCAGATGCATAATCAATAGAGTGAGCTTGTGTTAATAGATTGAACAGAGGTGCGCTGAGAGCGCATTTGTTAGAGTAAGTTATATCTTAATAGATATTTTATAGCATCGCATTAATTTCCTTGCTTAGCTTATCTTTTCATCAGAGGGTGCACCATAAAGACTTAAAAGTTCATGACAAGGTTTGCACACATAAAATAAATTTATTAGCATAATAAATTATTCTTACAAATTAATTATTGTTATCAGCAAAACAATTAAGAGACATTATTCTTCAAACTAATTTGGTTCTACAAATCTCCCCATTTTTGATGATGACAAATATATATTTTTGTGAACATTTATTTATTTATTATAATAGTATAATAGTGTGACAAATGCAGAGTTGTTCAAAGTAAAGCAGTAAAGCTTGAAGGTGCAAACACGAGAAGGGGGGTTGAATTGTATTTGACTAAGTTGATAACTTTTTCATTCTTTGATTTAGGAGTTTTATCTATATTTAGCGACTACAAAAATTTCTGCTATGGATGCCTCAAACATCTCATCCGAGGTGTCAATATCTGAATCAAAGCTAGAGCAAACAATAAACTTTTGAGAGGTTGATTTTTTTAGGGTGTAGTGTGAAGGTTCAAATACGAGAAAGGGGTTGAATTGTGTTTGACTAAGTTTGATTATTTTTGTTAATTTATTTAAAATTGGTTCGGGATTAGTGACTTACTTAGAATAAAAGTAGTAGCAATCAGGTTAAGGGATAAGTGCCAGAAGTAAAACAAGAATTAAAGAATTAAAGTGACACAAGAATTTATCATGGTGCACTGCCAACTTGGTAGCTACGTCTAGTCCACTTACTCAGAAGAATTTAATCCACTAATTCAAGACTTGAATTACACATCACCTGACCCTACAAGCCAGTCTTCTCAAAACAACCTGACACCTACAGACTTTTTGAGGACCACAAACACATTGACTCTACAAGTTATGTCTTCTCTACACAACCTGAAAATCTACAGATTTCTTGAGGAACACGAAAGCCACTATCAGACTAGGTTACAAGAGTTTGAAACAAATTTGTTTTCTTTTAATAAGCTGATTGTAACAATGACTCTCACACTAGAAAACACTTAGAAAATATTTCTTTTGAGCAAATGTTTCTCTAGAATTTTACCTAATGAACTCTAATGATTTTGGAAATTTTGTGCTTGTGAGTTCTCATATTTTCTTCTTCAGCCTTGAGTACCTATTTATAGAATATGTTAGGGTTTCTCCTTTATCCTTGCAAAATCTGAATCATATCTTTGCAAATAATAAATGCATCTTCTTGTAAACAACATGATCATATCTTCTTGTAAATAATACATATCTTCTTGTAAATTTACTCACGGTTTTTCCGTGGGTAATTAATAATTTACCCACGGACTAGGATCCGTGGGTAATTTTCCGTAGGTATATAACTATTTTCTTGTAGTGACTTTTCTTGTAATAATTCATATCTTCTTGTAGATAAATCCTGATCAAATCTTCTTGTAAATAATTTATATCTTCTTGTGATAAATCTCGATCAAATCATCTTGTAAATAATTCATATCTTCTTGTAGATAAATCTCGATCAAATATTCTTGTAAATAATTCATATCTTTTTGTGATAAATCTTGATCAAATCTTCTTGTAAATAATTCATATATTCTTGTAGATAAATCTTGTTCAAATCTTCTTGTAAATAATTCATATCTTCTTGTGATAAATCTTGATCAAATATTCTTGTAAATAATTCATATCTTCTTCAAATCTTGACCATATCTTGTTTTCACTTTGGTCAAATAGTTTCTTCAATTATAAATATGAATCAAATCTTACTTTAAATTGTCTTCAAAAACACAAATTTTCTTTAATACTCTTGCTTGATTTGAGTTGGATTGAATTCAGGTTGTTCTAAGATCTTCACAAATTTTTGATTTGGCTATGTCTTCGTTTCATACTTAGTTCTTTGAATTTGAGCCGTTGACTATCCATTAGAGGCGTTGACTATCTTGTTGGAGTGAGATGTTGTGTTTCTTGAATAATGATAGGCATAGACAGAATTGCATGACTTAGAATTAGTGGCTATTGACAAATCACCTTGTTGAAACTTCAAAGTAAGTGCAACATTAGAGGCTGCATATCAGAGGCAACATTTGGAGTGTGTTGCACCATTTTGATCAATGGATTGTGAGCTTTGAATTTATGCTTCAAAGTACTTTGTATCATCAGAGGCATGCAAGGGCTTTAGAGGTATGCTTCAAAGTCATCTTTAGACTCAGTTTCATAGCCATTCTTATGAGGCAATCTTCAAACCCAAACATCAGACTCAGACATCAGAAGCAATCTTCATAACCTTCTGTGGCACGTTACTTTCAGAGGCAAATGTTCAGAGGCAGATGCGTATACTTTGTATTCCTCTAATCTCATCCTCTAGTGACTTTCGTTTGGTTGCTTCATTTGATTTTCTTCTTCCAATTTTTTCATACATAATGAAACCATTAATCCAAATTTATTGTTTTCATAAAATATTTTTGTTAACATCAAATCTATAAGTGGAAACCCAACTTGGTTCCAACATAGAGGGGGTTGCAGTAGGATTTTGGTTTTTGGTGAGGTGTTCAGATGATGTTGTAGTTTCAGGTTCAATTATTTCATTACCACGACCGCTACCAATATCAATATGAGAGTGAATAAGCTAAATAGAGGGATCTACCATTTATCTCTTACTAAAGTTGAGGATAACTTCATCTTCATTGGCGTTTTCATCATCTTTTTCTTTTATCATAAAAGTCACTTTGACTGCCTTTTTCCTTTTCTTTTCAAACTCTTGAGATGCTGTTTGCAGAAGGAAAAAAGTAGGAAGCATTTCTTGACCAGACTGGTAAATCCTGATGTACTCCTGAATAACCTATTTATTGCATTCTTTAGAAATTGGAGCATATGTGTCTCCTACAAGGAAATTCATGTCTTGAGTTCCACTAGAGTGTTATGTGAGCCTTTTAACTTCATTGCTTGGTTTTATGTTGTTCTTGGAAGCAATGTGCTCATGAGAGGAGTCCTCATTAGCACATAAGTGATAAGTCAGGAGTAGAAAATTGTCTTAATCTTGCATGATCTAGAGTTGGTGATACAAGACCTCATGTGCTCAAGTACTAAGTTTGGCAGATTAGTCTTGATCTTCTGAGAGATGTTCCACATCAAACCTTTATGGTCTTCGCTGACATGGTCAACAGAGTTACCTTTAGGCACCACATATTCAATCAAAATCTTTGTTGTTTTGGAGTTCACCTTTGGATCTTCAAAAAGTTCCCTAATGATTTTAGCCGAGCCTCCCCTTGATTCATAGCCATTCTCCATTATCATGCCTTTATCTAGGCGTTTGGTAATAGTAACAATGGTTTGTTGTGTGATTTTCACTGGAAGTCCTAAAATCACAATAGAAATTTCTCCATCTTTGTTTGCATTTGCAAACTCCCATAATTCTTTGACTAGAACATATAGGGAAAAAAGTGGATCAAGGTTAAAATACTCACACCATCCAATACTGGCAAAATCTTCGATGAAGTCAAACCCATTCTTAGCAAGATTAGTGAAATCAGTTTAAAATTCATTGACAACATCCAACTGGTCCAAATTATGTGGTTTAGTGGGGGCAGAGGTAGCATTACTGAGCGTAGAGTAAGAAACGAAACTTAAAGCCATTAGAGAATCAAAGAGAGTTTTAGACAGTTTTTAGAGAGTTTGAAAGAGTAGCAAAAATATGGGAAATACATGAAGGGAGTGAATGATTTGATTGTTTGTGTTTTTGATAAAACATTTGAGTTTCTATAAGTGAAAAACATTAACTACCATGCACGCGTTAAGAGACAAACGATAGCACATGTCAAAGAATTACACAACACACATATCTTTCAATAGAACTATTCATATAACGAATAAATTGAATTTAAAGAGATTAGAGGCAGGGAGAAATTCAATTTATTAGAGGCAGAGCATACATATTTAACCAATAATTCTATTTTACCAGAGGAAGAAGCACATATGGATTCCAACATCACTCTTTTATAAATTGAATATTTAAGGTTTTCCTTATAAAATTAAATCTATCTTTAGCAAAAGGTTTTGTAAAAATATATTCCCACTGGTGATCAGTGTCAACAAATTTAATGTGTAAAAAAACCTTCTGAACATAATCTCTTATAAAGTGATGTTTAATCTCTATATATTTTGCCCTTAAATGCAAAATAAAATTTTAGGTTAAATATATAGCAGAAGTATTGTCAAGGAAAATAAAAATATTACTCTAATGTATTTTGCAGTCTTTTAGTTGATGTTTCATCAACATCAATTAAGTGATGCAACTGGTTGCTAAAATATAATCTACTTTAGCGGTGGATAGGGCAATGATTCCTTGTTTTTTGTTTGACCTGGAGACCAGATTCTCACTATGGAATGTACACCTTCCACTAGTGCTTTTCTTTTTTAGCTTATCTCTAGCATAGTCAACATCACAGGAACCTACTAACATGTACTCAATGGATGGCTTATATCACATACCATGATTAGTAGTGCCTTTCAAATATCTAAAGATTCTTTTAACATCAGTTAAATGAGATTCTTTAGGATTGACTGAAATCTTGCGCACACAAAAAAAACATTTTAAGGTCTAGAAATAGTTAAGTAGAGGAGAGAGTCAATCATCCATATGTATACCTTTTGATCCACCTTTTTACCTGATTCATCATTATTAAAAGAACATGTGGGCTGAATAGATGAAAACATGTGTTTGCATTTATCCATCTTAAATTTCTTATGAAGTATTGTTGCATATTTGGTCTGATGAATGAATTTTCCTTTTGAGCTTTAAGGAATTTAGATTCCAAGAAAAAATTTAAGTTCTCCCATTATGCTCATCTCAAATTTATTCTACGTTAACTTAGAAAACCCTTGACAGAGCTTAGCATTAGTAGAACCAAAAATTATATCATCAACATATACTCAGACAATGATTAGGTGATTTTTTAGATTATTTTCTAAATAAATTAGTGCTAACCTAACCTCTTCCAAAATCATTATTCAATAGGAAACTACTTAGTATGCCATACCAATATGTTGGTTCCTATTTATTACCATACAAAGATTTTTTAATTTAAAAACATGATCTGGAAAATCCTTATCTTCAAAGTCAGGAGTCTGTTTGACATACACTTCTTCATTTATATAAACAATTCAAGAATGCACTTTTCATATCCATTTGATATAAGATATTTTATTGAAAGCTACAAATGAAAGTAAAATTCTGATTTCTTCTAACCTGGCCAGAAAGGCAAAAGTTTCACTATAATCAATACATTTTTGTTGAATATAGCCTTGAGCTACAAGTCTAACTTTATTTCTTACAACTTCATCTTTCTCATTCACCTAGTTTATGAAAACCCACTTGGTTCTAATTGACTTCTTTTCTTTTGGTTTGGGTACAAGATGCCATACATCATTTCTCTTGAATCGGTTTAGTTCTTATTGAATGGCTAACATCCATCAATCATCTAATAGAGATTAATCTATTGTTGCATGTTCAATTTCAAACAATAGTTCAAACATTGATGTTTCTTTAAAAGCAAACATGGTCTTCAGAGGATTATTTATGTTTCATGTAATCAGACATTCAAGATGCGATGCTATATATTTCCATCCAAACTTAGGTTCTTGATGACTTTTACTAGTAGATGGTTCACCATTTCTTGTCCTTCTATTGTCGAGTTCATCTTTAAAGGCAGACTTTTCTGATTCCTATGGTTTATCTAGTTCCTCTAATATGTGTAAGTAGGGAACAAGTTAAATCTTTTAATTACTTGTCCTTATATGATTCCTTGTATGATTCAAAAGAGTAAATCCTTATATGATTTCTATGATCTTTCTTGAAGGTGCAAACATGAGAACGTGGGGTTGAATTTTGTTTGCCAAAGTTAATAACTTTTTGCTAATTTGATGAAGGCTGGTTGCTTTTTATGAATTACTTAGACAAGAAGCAATCGGGTTCTAAAGCAGCAAACAATGAAAGCATAAATAATTGGACACATAGATTTATATTGATTCACCATTAACATGGCTACATCTAGTCTCATCATTCAGAAGGCTTTCATCCACTAATTCAAATACCTTGAATTACAACACACTTGACCCTCCAAGTCAATCTTCCCAAACAACCCGACAACCCCAAACTTACGAGGAACAACACGACCTTGACCCTATAAGCCAAATCTTCCCAAACAGCCTGATAACCCCAGACTTTTGAGGAACTAACCACCGCGACCCTAGAAGCCAAGTCTTATCTTAACAACTTGAAAACTCTAGAGAGAAGAAGGAACTAACCACCGAGACCCTACAAGCCAAGTCTTCTCTTAACAACTTGACCATCCTAGATTGAAGAAGGAACTAAACCACTGTCGGGTTGGATACAAAAGATTGGAACTTTAAGTGTTTGCTTCTAACAAAACTAATAAATATAAGAAAAGAACACTCAGAAATATTTCTAACTTGAACAAGTGTTTCTCTCTTTGAACTCCAAGATGAATTTGAAATTTTGAGCTTATGAGTTCTTCTACTCTTTTCTGATTTTCGTTGTTCTTCTTCTTCAGCCTTGAGTATCTATTTATAGTTAAAATTTGGGCTTCAATTTAGTCCTTGTTTAATTATGAATTGTATCTTCTTCAGATTGAGTTTGTAAATTCTTCAGATTGATTTGTATTTGTATTTGTTCAGATTGAGTTTGTAAATTCGTCAGGTTGATTCTGTTCATATCTTTTGCAATTAAATCTTGATCAAATCTTCTACAAATCTTCCTTAAATCCTGATCAAATCTTGAACAAATCTTCAAATCTTGACCATATTTTCTTTTCAACTTAGTCAAATATTTTCTTCAATTATAAATTTTAATCAAATCTGGTTTTAGATTTTGATCAATTATAAATAAAAATCAAATCTTAATTTAGATTTTATTCAATTTATAAATTTGAATAAAATCTTATTCTAGATTTTCTTCAAAAACACGAATCATCTTTCATACTCTTTGAAATCAAATATATTGTTCTCATAAAATACTTTTATTATCATCAAAACTCTAAATACAAAACCAACTTGGTTCCAAAATTCTCCCCCTTTTTGATGATGACAAAATTTGTATTTTTGATAACAACTTTTCTTTAGCATTTCTTTAACTCCCCAAACTTAGGGCTTCCCCTAAGTCTAAGAATCAATTTCTCCACTTTTATCATCAGACTAAAAGACTTGAAGTGAAACTTGCTCAATTTTTTTCTTTTTTTCGCTTTTTTTTAATAACGTAAATATATTACAAGAAAATATAAAAACTAATTTAAAACTAAACTACTTTGAAGTTGTCACAACATCGGTCAAGTATGAAGGTAAGGTTTAAGTTTTTCTTGATGAAGCCAAAGTAATCTTCAGGTAGTGGTTTGGTGAATATGTTAGCCAATTGGTGTTCAGTGTATATAAACTGAATGTTTAGTACCCCTTTTTGAACATAGTCCTTAATGAAGTGGTGTTTGATCTCTATGTGTTCAACTCTAAAAGGTAGGATAGAGTTTTTGGTTATACAAATGGTAGAAGTGTGATCACAATAGATGGGAATGTTGGTTTCTAGGATTTTGTAGTCTTCTAGTTGATGATTCATCAAAAGTAGTTGAGAACTACAACTAGCTGCTGAAATATACTCAGCCGCTGCTGTTGACATTACAATGGTGTTTTGTCTCTTACTTGACCAAGATATTATGTTGTCACCTAGAAACGTGCAGTTGCCACTAGTGCTCTTTCTCTCAAGTTTATCTCCAGCATAATCAAAATCATAGTATCCACTCAATTTGTACTTAAGAGAAATAATGTAATGTTATTATTGCAGCAAAAGAAAGTAGGATATGAATAGCTTCTAACCTGGCCACTAGAGCAAATGTCTTAGTGTAATCACTGCTCTCTAACTGACTGTAACCTTGTGCGATAAGTCTTGCCTTGTTTTTGACTACTTCACCTTTTTCATTTAGCTTGTTTATGAAAACCCACTTGGCTCCAATAATATTCTTCTCTGGTCTATGAACTAGATCCCAAACATCATTCCTATCAAATTCATTTAACTCTTTTTGCATTGCAAGAATCCATCCATCATCTGCCAATGCTTCATCAATAGAGGTAGGCTCAATTGATGAGAGTAAGCCAAACAAACTGATGTCTCTAAGTGATGATTTGGTCCTCAAAGGATCACTTGCACTTCCAATGATTAGAGTTTCAGGATGGGATGACTGGTACTTCCATCCAGATCTTTCTTCTGACTTATGTTGACTCTTTTTGACTTGATTAGATTCATCCTTTGAAGATTTGTCATATTCTTCTGATTTTCTTGTATCATTTGATTTTTCAATTTCTTCTAGTTTGTCTGTATCTGCTTCCTTTGGTTATGATAAACCTGCATTATCATCATCTTGCTTTGACTTTTCAAGGTCAAACTGTTTGTCATCAAATTTTACATGTATGGATTTTTTCACAATATGAGTTTCCCTATTAATCACTCTATAAGCCTTGGATCTTTCAGAGTATCCAATGAAGGTACACTTTTGAGATCGAGAATGAAATATACCAAGGTTATTTTTAGTGTTCAACATATAACAAGTACAACCAAATTGTTTAAAATAAGAGATGTTAGGCTTTTTACCTTTCCACATTTCATATGGTGTTTTATTCAATTTAGATATAATATAGACTCTATTTTGAATATAACATGCAATATTAATTTCTTCAGCCCTAAAGTGTTTTGCAACATTCATATCATTTAACATGGTTTTGGCCATTTCTTATAGTGATCTATTCTTTCTTACTACAACTCCATTTTGTTGGGGTGTTCTAGGAGAGGAGAAGTTGTCAGAGATTCCATTCTCAACGTAAAAACTTTCAAAGAACTTGTTTTCAAATTCTCCTCTATGATCACTTCTAATTGTTACAATCTTAAGACCCTTTTCATTCATGATTTGTTTTCAAAATGTGATAAACACTATGTGGGAATCATCCTTACTTCTTAAAATTTTTACCCATGTCCACCTAGTGTAGTCATCTACTATAACAAAGCCATATTTCTTTCCACTTAGAGAGTTTGTTTTGAATGGCCAAAAGAGATCTATATGTAAGAGCTCAAAGGTAGAGACTAAGTTCTTAGGGGTAAAGTAGTTTTTTTTGTTTGTTTTCTCTTTTGACAAGCTTCACACATGATTTTCGTTTTGTTACTAAGCTTAGGTAGACCTCTTACTAGTTAAAGTTTATTCAGTTTTGAAATTAATCTAAGGTTTGTATGACCTAATCTTTTGTGCCAAATTAGTTTCTCTTCATTTACTGACATAAGACACTTAACCTCTTGTTTCTCTAGACTAAACAAATTTAACTTATAAATGTTGTTTTGCCTGTGACCTATAAATAGTACAGATCCATCCTTCTGACTAATTGTGTTGCATGTTTTTTGATTGAATATAATATCATAATTATTATCACTTAAATGACTAATACTTAATAAATTAGGCTTAAGCCCTTTAACAAACAACACATCTTTAATAGAAGGGGAAGTAAGATTACCAACTGTACCTTGACCAATGATATGGCCTTTTTGCTTTCCTCCAAAAGCCAGTATGCCTCTTTTGCTTAATGCTTGTTCTTGGAACATAGACTTTTCTCCATTCGTATATCGCGAGCATCCACTGCCTAGGTACCCTGATTGGTGTTTAAACTTGATTGCTAAGAACATCTGCAACATAGACAATTTTGTTCTTACGTACTCAAATTTGGTTGGGTCTTGGTTTGCTAGTCTTGAAATGTTTCTTTTCTTTCCTTGTATTTGCTTCTTTTCATATCATTAGCAAGAAAATCTTGAAATACTTCTTCATGCTTATTAGAGTTACATGTGGTATTTTCAATTGATGTTGAACTATGATTACTTTTTAGAGTTATATTTTTAGCCTTTAAGTTGAGCAATATCAGTTTTCAAATTTGCATTCTCTGTTTTAAGTTCAGTAATATCAGTTTTTAGAGTTAGATTTTCTGTTTTAAATTCAATACTTTGATTCTTTAAAGAATTAACTTTTTCAGTTAGATTTGTATTTTCTTTCCTAAGTGTTTTCAGTTTTAAAGACAATTTGTGATTATTATTTAAAAAATCATTTATATCAGTTATAAAATCAAATGAGTAAAGTCAAAAAATACCTTAATTTCTTCATCGGCTAATTCACTTCTAGAGTCATAATCTCTGCTGGATCCAGAGGCAGAGTTGGTACGAGCCATCAGAGCCTAACCTATTTGTTCATCTTCATAGGATTCATTAGAATCATCCCATGTAGCCTTCAGACTCTTCTTCTTGGGTATGAAATCTTTCCTCTGGTGTTTCCCTTTCTCTATATTTGAACATTCTGACTTGATATGCCCAGGTTCATTGCATCCATAGAAGATGATGCTTTTCTTGTCATATTTATCATATTTTCCTCTGTTGGATTGCTTGAAATATCTTTGGGGAAATTTCTTCTTTCTGTTGTGCCACATCTTCTAAATTTTTCTGGATATGAAAGAAAACTCCTCTTTCTTTGAGTTCAGATTAGGATCATCTGAATCACTATCCTCTGATTCTGATCATCTGAATCACTATCAATTTCATGTGATCTGAGAGAGATGATTAATTCTTCTAATTTAGAGTATTCAGATCCTTTGCTTCCTGAATGACAATGATCTGAGGTCTCCACTAGCTTGTCAGACTCATAAGGATTTTCTTCACATGATTAGCAGTAGTATAACTCTTTTCAAGTACCTTTAATCCTAAGACCAAAGTCTGGAATCTGGAAAACATTGTTTCAATGTCTTTAACTTCTTCCATATTGAACAACTCATACTTTTTGACTAGGAGGTTTGCCTTTGCTTCTTGAACTTGCTTGCTTCCTTCATAGGTCATAATCAAACTATCATAAGTACTCTTTGATGTCTCCTTGTTGGTGCACTTGTCAAACTCCTTGAAGGTGATTGCATTTATCATGAATGTTTTGGACTTATTATGCATCTTGTACATCTTCTTCTGATCACCATTCATCTCATTTCTTGGAATTTCAATACCATCAATATTCTTCAGAGCAATATAACCATCTTCCACCAAGTCCCAAAGTTCAGGATCTTGTAAAATATAGAAACTTCTCAGCATGTCCTTCTAGTACTCAAAACGTTCTCCATCAAAAAGAGGTTATATGTTGATGTTTCCTTCAAAAATTTCTTCACTAAATCCAGACATGTTGAACCCTTGGATCATTTCTCAAACACTATAAAGTGCTCATCCTTGAGACTGAGCTCTGATGCCAATTGAAAGTGCAAACACGAGAAGGGGGTTGAATTGTGTTTGCCAAAGTTGATAACTTTTTGCTGATTTGTTGAAGGCTGGTTGGTTTTTATAAATTATTTAGATAAGAAGAAATCAGGTTCAAAAATAGCAAACTATGAAAGCATAAATAATTGGACACATAAATTTATCGTGGTTCGCCACTAACTTGGCTACATTAAGTCCCCTCATTGAGAAGGCTTTCATCCACTAATTGAATTATAAAACACCTGGCCCTCCAAGCTTGTCTTCCCAAACAGCCTGACAACCCAATACTTTTGAGGAACAACACCACCTTGACCTACAAGCCAAGTCTTCCCAAACAGCCTAACAACCTCAAACCTTTGAGAAACTTACCACCTTGGCCCTACAAGCCAAGTCTTCTCCTAACAACTTGACAACCCCAGATTAAAGAATGAACCAAATCACTATCGGGTTGGATACAAAAGAATGGAACTTTAAGTGTTTGCTTCTAACAAAGCTGATAATAATAATAACTCTCACACTCTAAGAAAAGAACACTCATGAAATATTTCTAACTTGAACAAGTGTTTCTCTCTTTGAACTCCAAGATGAATTTGAAATTTTGAACTTATGAGTTCTTCTACTCTTTTTTGATTTTCGATCTTCTTCTCCATCCTTGAGTATCTATTTATAGTTAAAATTTGGATTTCAGTTTAGTTCTTGTTTAATTATGTTGCTGCACAGACAACTGCAAAGACTCTTCTGGATCTGGAGAAGAGGGAAAGAGGGATTCATGCTTCTGAATCAAGGGGATTAGAAGATTTCCGTCGTCATAATCCTCCAAAGTTCAAGGGTGATGAATGTCCAGAAAAAGCCGACTAGTGGATTCAAGATGTGGAAAAGATGTTCGAAACGATTAATTGTCAGGAAAAGGTAAAGGTCAACTTATGCTACGTATCTGCTACTAGGGGATGCCGAATATTGGTGGAGAAGTACAAGGCTTCTGATGGGATCAACTCATGAGGTCAATTGGGAGTCAGTCAAAAGGAAGTTTTTAGACAAATACCTCTCGATGAGTACTATAACTAAGTTGGGTGATGATTTTCTTAAATTATACCAAGGAAATATGATAGTGGGTGAATATTCTGTTAAGTTTGAGTCATTGTCAAGACATTTTAGGTTTTTCTGTGAAGAGGTTGATGAACAATTTATGTGTCACCGTTTCCAAAATGGGCTGAAGTATAAGATTCAAGACTCTATCCTACTTTTTGATTTGGGGGCAACCCATTCCTTCATTGCTATGGACTATGTGAATCATTTGAAGCTATCTATGTCTTCTATGCCTTTTGATTTGGTTGTTTCCACACCTGCTAAAACATTGACCGTAAATACTGCATGTTTATAATGTCAAGCAACTATTCAGAATAAAGATTTCTTGATTAATTTGATTTATTTACCCCTACAATCACTCGAGATCATTCTCGATATGGATTGGATGTCGTATCATTATGTAATCTTAAATTGTGCTCGCAAATTGGTTCTTTTCCCCGAGCCAAAAGTTGTTCGGTATTTAGCTGCTAACAAACTCGGAGTGTCACTGAGAAAAGGAACTCAAGAGTTTCTATCATTGGCTAACGTGGAGGCAAAAATAGATGTGAGCATAGAAGGCGTAGTGCTTGTCAAGGAGTACCCAGATATATTTCCAACAGAAATTCCAGGATTACCCCCAGTAAGATAGATGGAGTTCTTCATTAATCTACACCCAGGAACCATACCTATTTCAATTGCGCCGTATCGAATGTCGCCATTGGAATTGAATGAGCTCAAGGGACAAATTGAAGATTTGTTGGAGAAAGGATTTATCAGACCAAGTGTGTCACCATGGGGAGCTCCGGTATTGTTAATTAAGAAGAGGGACATAAGTTCGCGCTTATGTGTGGATGATAGGCAACTTAATAAGGCAACTATTAAATTTTTTTATCCTTTATCACGTATCGATGATTTGATGGATTAATTGAAAGGAGCAGCAATGTTTTGGAAGATTGATTTGAAGTTAGGTTACCATCAGATTCAAGTAAGAGAAGGAGATATTCAGAAAATTGCTTTCAGAACCCGTTACAGACATTATGAATATCTTGTTATGCCATTTGGAGTTACAAATGCACCAACAATTTTTATGGATTACATGAATAGAATCTTTAGCCTATTTCTAGATAAATTCGTTGTGGTGGTCATCGATAATATATTGATTTATTCAGGAATGAGGAAGAACATGGAGAGCATTTACGTCAGGTTCTTGAAGTTTTACGCGAGAAGCAATTGTATGCCAATCTGTCGAAGTGTGAGTATTTGGCTAGAAGAAGTGAACTTCTTAGGACATGTGATAACCAAGGAAGGAATTGTTTGAGCATTTACGTCAGGTTTTTGACGTTTTACGCGAGAAGCAATTGTGTGCCAATCTGTCGAAGTGTGAGTTTTTGACTAGAAGAAGTGAACTTCTTAGGACATGTGATAACCAAGGAAGGAATTGAAACAGTCCTCGCTTGGAAACAACCTCAAACTATTATAGACATACGAAGTTTCGTCAGACTGGTAGGAAACTACAGGAGGTTTATTGAAAGATTTGCTAGGATTGTAGCTCCATTAACACAACTCACTAGGAAGAATCAACTATTCCCATGGATAGAGAAGTGTGAGGAAATTTTTTAGTTACTTAAGGAAAAACTGACAACCTCACCAGTATTGGTCTTACCACAACCAGAAGAACCGTAAAAATTTTACTGTGATGCGTCTCACCAAGGTTTGGGATGTGTTCTGATGCAACACAAGAAGGCTGTAGCCTACGCCTCAAGACAATTGAAGACTCATGAAAGAAACTATCCTACTCATGATTTAGAGCTTGCTGTTGCAGTTTTTGCATTAAAGATTTGGAGGCACTACTTATATGGATGCACGTTCAGTCTTTAGTGACCATAAGAGTTTGAAATATTTGTTTGATAAGAAAGAATTGAACATGCGCCAGAGAAGATGGATGGAGACTCTCAAGGATTTTGATTTCACATTGCAGTACCACCATGGGAAGGCCAATGTGGTGGTTGACGCGTTGAGTAGAAGAAATGTGTCAGTGTCTTCAGCAGTAATGGCTAGACAACAAGAGTTGTGGGAAGCATTTAGAGACCAACACTTGGACGTAGAGTTTGCATGGAAATTTTAAAATGTTGAATGATAAAAATTTTGAGTGGTCTACTTGAAGACATTGCGAATTTTCAAGATGACACATTAATCCAAGAGAAGAGGAACCTAATAGTGCAAGGAAAGACGACTGAGTTTAAGATTGGACCGGATAATATTTTGAGATGTAATGGAAGGATTTGTGTACCAAAAGTTGCAAATATGAGGAGAACAATTTTAGAAGAGGCTCATAAGAGAAAATTGAGTATCCATCCCGGAGCAACAAAGATGTATCAGGACTTGAGGCAGAATTATTGGTGGCCAGGAATGAAGAGGCATGTAGGGGAGTATGTATCAACTTGTTTAACTTGTCAGAAAGCAAAACTGGAACATCAGCTGCCTACCGGAATGTTACAACCTTTAGATATACCTGAATGGAAGTGGGACAACATTTCCATGGACTTTATAATTGGATTACCAAAAATAAGGAAAAAGAATGATTCTATCTGGGTGATAGTGGATCAATTAACTAAATCGGCACAATTTTTACCAGTAAAGACCATTTATAAGATAGAGAAGCTAACAGAGATCTACATTGTTGAGATTGTGAGATTGCATGGAGTACTGTCGAGTATTGTATCAGACCGTGACCCGAAATTCACGTCACACTTTTGGGGAGCGTTGCATGAAGCGTTGGGAACAAAACTAGCGAGTTATAGTGGATCATGTACGCATTGATGAAAATTTAGAGGATCCTTCGATTTTTGAATGGTCATAATACCATTGTCCCTTTGATTTTGAGTGCTCATAATACCACCGTCCTTTTAGAGCGGTTTTGATGCCGTAGTCCCTTTGATTTGTGAGTGATCATAATACCACTCTCCTTTTAGAGTGGTTGTTATGCCGTGGTCATAGTACCATATTGTGAGTGGCTTTAACTTCCATATTGAAAGTGACTTTAACCGTCATATTGAGAGTGACTTTAACCGTCATATTGAGAGTGTAATTCAAGAACGGTTTTTTACAGTGCAGTGGAACTCCGATAGAATGAATCTAGGCTGTTTTATCTTGGGGACGTCGTGGTTGATAATCTGTCTTGCACAATTTGGGCAGTGCCACGAAACGTCTTAAAGAGAGCGACCTAGTCCGCGACTTAACCCAGTAATATCTTTAGTGACATAAATTGATCTTTAAATACTCAATGCCTTAATTCAATGTACCATAAAGATACATAAACATAAGCAATTTAACATAAAGTAAAATCAATAAATTCTAAATTTAAGACTCCGACTATTATTCGGTATCGCAACTTCACTTTAAGTTAAAAAGTTGAGGAGCAATCTAGAAGTACTATTGAGTTCTTCAATGTTGAATACTTGGAAACATCACCCCAACTACGTAGTGAGTTATAAAACTTAGTAACAAAGAATAAGAAAACCCATATTAAGATGTTCCCCATACTTGTTGTGCTAAGTATGGAAAAATCCTCTCATTAATAACTATCAAACTCATCCATAAAATAATAGAAATAAACTCGTATTTTAGTTATTAAGATGAATCATAAATCTGTCAAAATATTTATATGATTAATCTTAATACTCTTATTTATCAAGTTATTCTCAAAACTTATTATATATATATATAGACATACACACACACATAAAACTATATTTATACATTCATGTGTGTAAAAACAAAAATAACATCTTTCATAAAATTCACATATATCACACTAAGTTCGTACAAAATGTAACATTAAATATTAATATCATTCATGAAAGAGTTAGAGATCATTCATGAAAGAGTTATGAGTAACTTATAAGTGTTTAAGTACCTAATTAAACTGCTAGATATAAGGTAGATAAAACCAAAACAAGTCAAGAAAACACTTAAAATATAGTCCCACACTATATAAAATTATATTAGTGAAAATCAAATTTGCTCAGCGAATCTGAAACATAAAGAAACACATTCCCAGATTGGAAAATTAACTTAGCCAATTTAAATTCGCTAAGCGAAATTTGATAGGATGTAATTTTGTTCTTTGAATTTTAGCATAATCCCTTCCCATTCTAATTTTCAAAACCACCTTCAGTAATCATTTTAACCAAGGAAAAGTTACATGCAACCCACATCAACACATATCTAAAGCACATCACTCAAATTCAGTCCGCCAAAACATGATAGTCACATCTTAAAATCATCGCAACTTGCATTTCATGGAACAACCTTCGACCTAGAACTTTCAACAAACACATTGCATACAAAACTTAAAGGACTGAAATTTGAGAATAGCAATAAGAAATTATCTACTAATCATTTTCAAAATTAAGTTAAATCTTAACACACCTAGAGAGGTTTTTAGTTGGGGTTCTATATTACCGTTTATTTTAAGAAGCAAGGGTGATGAAATCCTCATTCTTGAGCACTAGGTCTCCTATTCCTTCTCTCTTCATTTTGTCTAATGTTTTGGGAAATTGTGTTTATGATGTATTGATGTAGAAAAGGGTGTAGAAGAATTTTGGAAGAGACATGCAAGATAAAATGTTTGGTGGTTTCCCTTTTCTCACTCTTTCTTTCTTCTTCTTTTTCATCCTTTTTCTTTTCCCTCTCCTCTCTCACGCTCAACACTCTCTTTTTCTATTCTATGAAAAAAAGCAGGAATTCTATTTATATCTCTTCTATTATACTAATGACAACTCTACACTTATTACAAATTTGATATATACTTAAGTCTTCTAGTACAATTATTTAATTCACTATCCACTAATAGTTTAAATTCATAATTAACCTATCAAAATTGAAACCTTACTTCCTAATCATAAGATAAACAAAATTATAGAGTTAATAAAATATATTCAATTTTAAAATATGAAGATAAAATACTAAATTTGATTATAAAGATTGTAAATTAAATCCTTTAAGGACTTGGGGTGTTACACATACTCCTTCTGCACGACACAACATAAGATGTACTTATCCACTTTCAGCTATTGTGGTGTCGTTAGAAAGCTAATCAGTAGAGCTACAACTCTTATGTTGAGGCTCAAGCTCGGTTTGAAAATCTTGACGATCAAACATGCAATTTAGTGGAGCTTCCATATATATTGACCATGGGATTTTGGGTTTTAACTCATGTAATTAGTTGTAATTAGAATGATTGATAATATATGGACCAAACTCTTTGTCGAACCATTTGACTACTTCAGTTAACCTAGAGAGGGTTATAAGTTCATGTTTAGACAGCCAAACAAGGCACTTATATATGTTTTATGATTTTATAATTCATTTTTGTGCAAACATTCGACACAAGACTAAAACTGTAGTTGATTCACTGGTTAGGGATTTTCTTGAGGTTCAGTTTTTAATGATAATTTTCTTTTTTATATTATATCTGTTATTTTTAATACTTAGTCTTTAATATTTCTTTTTTATCCATTCTGTTTTGAGATTAATAGGTTGATGTTTTGCGCTAAATTCGAGATTATTTGAAATAAGTTGAATGGTTGTTTATTTTATTTTGAAGAGGAATTGATAGTATCTATAATGCCAATCGTTGGTTTGGTTGATTTCGGTTTCTAAATTAATTATGTTTATGCTACGGTTGTTTCATCATTACAATTAATCACACACTGCTAATAATCGTTGCATGGGAACTCACATGAAATTAATTGTCAGTTGATTAGTTTGTTTTATCGTTAAGCAAGAACAGAATCATGAAAGAATAATATTTGAAACCTATGTTAGATCCAATCTAAAATGCTCATAACCAGTTAATCGATAGTTTGTAAATTGGTTGATAATTTAGTTTTACAGCAAACAATTTTGACGAACAAAAATCCTTCTAATTTTATTTATATACTTGCACTCTTATTTTTTGAAACATAGACATATTTTGTTTAATAACCTTGTACGTCATAGATAAGTAGAATTGTACGCAAAGAGAAAAGAAAGCGGAGATTATGTGTGTTGTACAATAATTTGTTAATTCTCTTTCACAAAAGGGTTTTTGTTTTTGCAAAATTTAAAAAAAAAACATCTCCTTTGAAAAAATTAACCACTAATTTCTAATATAGGCTATTTAAAAAATTAAATAAAACAAGTATATTTTATTTTTTATATATTTAGATTTGGTGTAATTTTTTTTCAGCCCATAAAATTATTTTATTTTAATATTTTTGATACATTTATTTATATTTTCTTATCAGATGATTTTTTTTTAGATATATCTATATTTATATGTTTGATATACGTATATTATATATATATATATATATATTATATGTGGCAAAAATCCCTTAATCCAAAACTTATATGTCAAAAATCTGTTCTATATTAAACTTGTATTAGTTTCCTTATTTATAGAGCTAAATTACAATTTAAGAAAAAATCATAAATATATTCTAAATTAATATATAAATTAAGTTTAATTGCAGTTTTTGTTCCTCTATTTTCACCGATTCACGAAATTGATCTCCTTATTTTAAAAGTTGACATTTTTGTTCTCTCTCTCAAAATTTTAAACTAAAAAATGACAATTTGACATATTTTAAATGATGTGGCATATAATTTTATGATATATAATCATCTAGATGCATTAATTACTCATATGTCATTAATTAAACTACAAAAATAAAAATTTTCTGAAGTTGAAAACTAAGTTTTTAAAGGGTTTTATTACGATTTTGTGGGTGTTAATTATTCTACATCATCGTATTATATGTTATGTTATTTAAAGCATGTCACATTGCCATTTTTTAGTTAAAAATCAGAATGAAGGACCAAAACTGTTAGATTTTAAAATAGAGGGATCAATTTCGTGAATTGGTAAAAATAGTAGGACTAAAACTGCAATTAAGTATATAAATTATATATTATAATGATATGTTATTTTATATTTGACAATCATAAGCTCCTGATATAACATCATATATTAATAATTTAGAATATAATATATGATGATACGTTAGTACACTGGATAATCGAGTCTACACCATGACAACATAATTTGTCCAACATCTGACTTAATACATAAGTTCGAATGAAACAAAATATAATTAAATATAAACTACACAATGTCATATCTAATACAACAATCCACTAAGCTACTATATAATCCTTCTAAATTGCTTCTTCTTTCCCCTTATCCTTGGTTATCTACTTAACTGAAAACAACAATAGAAAGGATGACACTTCGCCTCAGTGAGTTCCAACAGGTGGTGCAGTAGAAGAGTGATGGGAACTTGGTGGAATCTTAATATACCTTGAAAGATTTGTCAGAGAGAGTAAAAGCAATAATTGGGTTGTGTGGTATTTGAGGGCTTGGAAAAGTAAGCGTAAATGTCGTATTAGTTACACGCATGAGACTAAATGCACACTTTTAGGTTAAATTGATTTGTTGTTACAAAGGGGTAAATGATTTTCTATTACAAGTTCCTTTAAGAGATTGCCATGACATATTACAACTAGGTTTTGAGAATATAAGAGGTTTTGTGAGACTTAGAGTGTAGAGATGGAGAGTTTAGTCATGAAGATGGACAAGATTAAATTAGAGCAAACGATTGGAAATAGTCTTTTAGGATTAGGTGAGCTACATACATTTCATCGTTGTTATTCTAATGGATTTTGAGGGTTTGGAATCGGAACTTTGGAATGAAGGTGATGCAAATTGAAATGGGCCTTTTCTCTTGTAGGTGTTAAGGATGAACATTTTGGATTAAGGAGAAATTCCTGTTAAGAGTTTAGTTGAGATGATACTTACTCACAAGGAAGTAAGGATATAAGTAGCAAAATTATATGGAGGTGAGGTTTTAGTTAGGGGTAGGGGTGTACACAGGTTGGGTTGGGCGGATTTTGATAAAATTCGATACCCGATCTGATCGATTATCTTTGGGTTGGGTTAAATTCTAAACTCGTATTTTTTTCATTTAAACCGAACCGACCTGATCAAGAACGGGTAGGGTTGGTGGATTATATATAAATAATAACCTGTTTTTTATTTTACAGAAAAATATATTGAACGAAAATATATTTAATACTTGAATGTCTCAAAAACTATAAAATTTCAATCACATCATTCAATTATTTAAAGAAGCCAACAACCTCTCACACAAAAAAATAAATCCAACAATCTTCAAATACATAAATAAATTCAACAACAATAAATCAATAAAATACAAAAATTCATCAATTCTAAGCAATGTCAACTTCAAGTCCAAACACTTAATAGTTTAGTGTTTGGACTTGAAGTTGACATTGCTTAGAATTGATGAATTTTTATATTTTTAGGGGTGTACGCAGGTTGGGTTGGACGGGTTTTGACAAAATCTGATACCCGACCCGATCGATTATCTTTGGGTTGGGTTAAGTTCTAAACACATATTTTTCATTAAACTTGAACCGATCTGACCCAATCAAGAACGGGTTAGGTTGAGTGAGCAGGTTGGCGGGTCGACCCGCGCCCATGTACACCCTTAGTTTTAGTCATAAGACTAACAATGGATTATAATCTTTGAGGAAATAATTCAAATTGAATTTAGTCTGAGTATAAGATCCAAAAGATTGAACATTAGAAGTAAGAAGCACTTTACAGTTGTTTGAGAATGATGGTACATTGGGTATATTGATTGGTAAATTATCAGATTATGTTTGATCCTCCAACAAATATTGAGACTAGGATTATAAATGAAATCAGGTGACTTATAGGTTTGGGTCCACAGAGAACTTGAAGCTTGATTGATAGTAACCTTGAGTTTGAGTAATATATGACTTAATGAAGGAAATCTTAGAGTTGTAAACCTATGGAATAATCTTAAGGAGTTGGGTTCGATGAATTTTGAAATAATTGCGGCATGATAGATAATTTTTTTTTTACGGATAAGATAAGTGGGCCATATTTAAGAACTTCTTTATTGTCAGTTTTGAGGACAAAAATATTTTTGATGGGTAAAGTGTAAGACCTACATTTTTCTCTCTATTATTAGCAGTGTGTGAAATATATTTTTCTTTCATTTAATTTAATTATACAGTTACCACTATTTTATGTTAATTTTAATTAATATTTTTTTAAATATATATAATGATATCATTTATTGTATTTGGTCAAGAATATTGATAATATCAAATTTAGATTTTTGTGTAAAATTATATTTTTTCTTCACTTATTTGGTTATGATCAGTGTATTGCCTATTTTAATTTTGGTGGTGCATTGAAAAATAATGAAGGCTCAGTTTACTAGCTTAGTAGTTATTTTATTTTAATTTGAGTGATCCAATAGCTTGGGGCGTGATTTAAGTGTGGTAGTGCCTATTACATAGTCTTTTTTTTTTTACATGTACATAATCTTATTTATAAAACCAATACGGAGTAATCAGTAAGGTTTATTATGTTAATTTATTTTTCCTCAAATTAAAGATATAAATTTGCAAATAGACATTAAAAATAAATTGCTCTAATTTAGTAAGATGGACATTGAAATAGTCTTGATGAGAACAACATCTTCCCTAACCCTACAAAATAGAATCGGCACCCTTTCCATTTACACTCTCTCAATACTCATTTTTACTATTTGGAAGAAAGAAGAGAAAATAAAAAGAGAGAGACTTAGGGGAAGAAAAGGAAGAAACTCAAAATAATACTTAGAAGGAGTCTAGGGATTCATCCCCTAATATTTCCACTCTTGTGATTCGTTCCTCGTTATCAATTTGTTTTAGAAAATCAAAACCCTTTCAATGTATTGTTAAAGCAAAATCGTGTAGTAAAGAAGAAAATGGAAAAGAAAAAAAAAAGAGAGAGAACCTATTTTATTTCTATTTATTCTATTTCTATAAATATATCAGTATTATTATGATTTGATCCAATATAACAATTTTAATGATCCCTGGAACCATTTTTCTACTTATGAGTGGACTAAGAAATTTTCAAAATGTTTTCGGTATGAACATTCTTCAATTGCTTCGTAGGCTTAATCCTTATATTTATATTTGATTCTTGGGTGTAAGTTAAAATAGTTACTAAATTTACTTAACTTGAGAATTTTTGGTGAGGAATATGAAAACTACTTTAAGAACCATGCTCCATTCAATGATTTTGTTATTTTGCTAACAAAATTATTGTTACTGTACTTGTCGTTGTAAGCATCATAAGATGAAGATTTATTTTTGTAGTATTTAAAAGATTTTTGAGCTATTGATTGCTATGAAAATTAATTTATTCTTGCAAAGGTGAAAACACGTGGATCACGTCATGAATTTTGAAATAGTAAAACATTCACAGTTTTAGAAAGAGTAATTATTGAATATTTGAGGTTGGTAGAACTTTAAAGTTATGATTTTTATGAATAAATTGCGTTGGAGTTGTGTTAATTTATAAAATATAAATAATTTTATGATAGAGTTGTTGAATTGTCTTATAACAGTTAAAATTAGTTGTGTTGAAGTGTTATTAAATTTTATTGTGTTGAATTTTGGAAATTATTTAAAAATTGTTTTCAGTTGTGAATTTAAATATTAAATTGAAATATTTTAAGTAAAATATTTTGTGATGTGAACCCTTAACCAATCTAAATCTTGAGTAGAAATTAGAAAAAGATGAGTTTCGACACTAAATGAGTAATAATTTATTTTGTGAAAGTGTAGCACTTATCCGAGAAAAAACGATACTTAAGAATTTTAAGAACAACGCTCGAAAAGGTAAATGCACCGTTCTATTTATTTTCTTGCATGGTTATGTGTTGTATTCCAATATATATGCTATTATGTGTATGACATGCTTAAATGTTTTTTTATTTTTGTCAAAATAAATGATTTATTAACATGTGGGTGTGAATGATTTATTGTTGTTGTTGTCATAATTATTGTGCATGAAATGTTGTGGTGATTTGTGAAAATGAAAATTGGAGGTTGTTATAAATAATTTAATCTTCCATAGTATTGATCATTAATTAACAAGGTGTCTGCATTTATGCATTCATTGTTGAGTGACGCATTTATAATTGGTTGGAACTCATACATGCTTGTGGAGATCTTGATTTTGTTATAGTGGTGTTGCTTGGAAGGATCCACAATGCCCTTACGGGGAGGTGATATTCTGAAATCATTTGCACTGGCATATACACATTGCATTTAGGCTGAAGTATTATTGTTGAAAATTTATGTGGTGTGAATATATATGTATGCAATCAGATGTCTTACTTGATACATGTACAATTTGTTTATAGTATATAAGTTATCTACCATGTACTTATAAATATGTTATTTTCGGATTGGTGATCCTTATGGTTGGTTTGTTTGTGCTACGTGAAGTTGAAGTCTCCAGAATACTTTTGCATTGGAATTAGACTTGTTGGGAGAGTTTTCCACAAGCGTACAAAGTTGTGACCAGCTATGATTTATTTTTTGGTAATAAAAGGCCAAGAGTCTTGATTTTAGGAGTTTCTTTTGTTTTACACATTAAGTTTACTGTTTGTAATTGCAGTTACTCTGATTCATTATTTTTATAAATTACAGTTGAATAAGTTATTTATTGGATTTAAAGTAAATAAGTATTTTGAGATGATTTCGTTAGTTATTGTCTTGAAAAAGCGAGATGTTACATGTGGTGTAATATAATATGTTAATTCTCTTTTACAAAAGAGTTTTTATTTAGATATGTTCTTAACAAAACATCACTTCCGTCTAAATTAACAACTAATTTCTAACATGCAATATTTAAAATAAAATAAAAACCTAAATTTTTATGTGGACAAATCTCTATATTAAACTTTTATTAATTGCTTTATTTATATAGCTAAATTACAATTGAAAAACAAATCATAAATAAGACATGCTTTGTTAAAATAAGGAACAATTCCTAAATATATTATTAAATTGAAATATAAATATATCAAAATAATATCTTATTTTATATGTAAAATATATTTAAATCTAAATCTAAATATAAGTTTAAAATCTTTTAAACATATTTTGACATATTATTCTTTAACAATCATATGCTACTGGGAATTGCCAATATTATTCTATATCCTTAGTAGTCTTGAAGCAAAATGATTAAAATAATTTTGTTTATATTGATAATCATTTAAACCTGATGATTAATTAGATAATTAAATTTTAAAAAATTTACAAATATGAAAACTTGTCAACAATGTAATACTATACTACATGATAATCATGTTTTATATTAGATTTTCAAAACGCAATACATTTTTATGTATTTCAATCCAAGATATTTTTTTAATAAAATATATAAAAAAAATGAAATTCTCGAATATATTTCTCCAATCAAACTTCATAACATTAAAATTATATAAATATTTAAAGATTAATTAAAGAGAATATAATTTATTCACATGAATCTATAATTTTCAATTTGATTTATAACTGTAAATCTGTAATTATTCAATAAAAGAATACAATGTATTACATTTAACATTAATGAAATAAATCTCAAAACTACCTAAACATAAAAATAATGTAATATATTAATATATAAATACTGACAAAAAAATATTATACTTCTCCATTACATGTATCTAACATTACTTTGATGTAGCAGGAAGATCGTTTAAGGTCAAAAGGTTGAACATTAGGAGACAGGTTCAAGTCAAACAGTCGCACTTGCGATAGCACTACATTTGGATGTTGATGTTGAGCATTTAGATGCCAAGGCTGGTATTTTGGCGCTTCTTCTTCTTCTTCTTCTTTTTCTTCCAAATTTATAAAATCTCTATTTACACTTTTAACTTAGTCATATCTCAAGAGTATAATCGAAATATTTAATACATTTCCAAAAAAAAAGGGTCATCGATCAAAGAGGCCTACCAAAAAATATGATCGATCAAATAGGCCTATCAAAGCTAGATGATGATAGTGCAGGTTTACCAGAACCAAGGAAGCTGATGCAGACAAACCAGAAGAACTTGAAAAAGTAGACAATATAAGCAAATAAGAAGAATATGACAAATTTTCAAAGGACGAATCTGAAGATAAGTAAGAAGAAAGATGTGGATGGAAGTACAAGTCATCTCATCCTGAAACTCTAATCATTGGAAGTGCAAGTGATCCTTTAAGGACCAGATCATCACTTAAAGACACCATTTGTTTGGCTTACTCTCATCAATTGAGCCTACCTCTATTGATGAAGCATTGACAGATAATGGATGGATTCTTGCAATGCAAGAAGAGTTAAATGAATTTGAGAGGAATGATGTTTGGTATCTAGTACCAAGACCAGAAAAGAACATTATTTGAACCAAGTGGGTTTTCAGAAACAAGCTAAATGAAAAGGTGAAGTGGTCAGAAACTAGGCAAGACTTGTTGCACAAGGCTACAGTCAGCAAGAAGGCATTGATTACACTGAGACATTTGCTCCAGTGGCCAGGTCAGAAGCTATTCGTATCCTACTTTCCTTTCCTGCAAATAATAACATTACATTATTTCAAATGGATGTTAAAAGTGCTTTTCTAAATAGTTAAATAAGTGAAGAAGTCTATGTTAAACAACCCCCAAGTTTTGAAAGTTTTGAATTTCCAAATCATGTTTTTAAACTTAGAAAATCTCTGTATGGTCTAAAACAAGCACCTAGAGCATGGTATGATAGACTTAGTAACTTCTTGCTTAAAAATAACTGTGAAAGAAGACAAGTAGACAATACACTTTTTAGAAAATCAATAGAAGATGACATTCTTATTATTCAAGTTTACGTTGATGACATTAATTTTGGATCTACTAATGGCACTCTTTGCCAAGAATTTTCTCAATTAATGCAGCATGAATTTCAAATGAGTATGATGGGAGACCTTAAGTTCTTCTTAGGGATACAAATTCAGCAAAATCAAAAAGGTATATACATTCATCAAATGAAATATACAAAAGAGCTTCTCGAGAAGTTTAAGATGAGTGATTGCAAACCTATATGGCTACACCAATGCACCCTACTTGCTCACTTGAAAAAGATAATTCAGACCAAAGAGTTGATCAAAAAACCTATAGAGGAATGATAGGATCTCTACTTTACCTTACTGCTTCTAGACCTGACATGATGTTTAGTGTATGTGCAAGATTTCAATCTAACCCTAGGGAATCACATTTAACTACTGTTAAGAGAATCCTTAGATACCTAAAAGGCACTACCAACCTTACCTTGTCCTACAAGAAAACTACTCAATACAAACTTAGTGGATACTGTGACTCTGACTATGCAGGAGATAAACTTGAAAGAAAGAGCACAAGTGCAAACTACACATTTTTAGGTGAAAACTTAATATCCTGGTCAAGTAAGAGACAAAGCACAATTGTCATGTCAACAACAGAGGCTGAATACATTTCAACAGCCGAATGCAGTTCTCAACTCATTTGGATGAAACATCAGCTGGAAGACTATAAAATTTTGAAAACCAACATTCCCATCTATTGTGACAACACTTCTGCCATCAATCTAACCAAAAACCCTATACTTCAATCCAGAGCCAAACACATAGAGATCAAACATCAATTCATTAGAGACTTTGTTCAAAAAGGGGTACTCAACATTCAGTTTGTAGACACTAAACACCAATGGGCTGACATATTCACCAAACCACTACCTAAAGATAGGTTTGACTTCATCAAGAAAAACCTAAACCTTACATTCATCTCTGACTGATAGGGTAATCACTTCAAAATAGTTTAGTTGGAAATTATTTTTTATATTTTCTTGTAATATGTTATATTCAGGTTATTCAAAAAAAAAAAAACAGAAGATGAAAAAAAAATTTGTTTATACAGTGTTGTAAACATTTATGCAAAATAAAAGGGGGAGAAATATCACTTTCATGCCTTTTTGTCTGATGAAAAAAGGGGGAGAAGATATTTGATAAAGAGAATAGATAAAGTGGAGCTTAGACTTAGGGGGAAAAGATATAAAGTGGGGAGAAACTGATGCTTAGGCTTAGGGGGAGTCAAAGAAATAAAAAGAAAAGTGGTTATCAAAAATACAAGTTTTGTCATCATAAAAAATGGGGAGATTGTTGGAACCAAGTTGGTTTTACACTTAAAGTTTTGATGTTAACAAAAAGATTTTATGAGAATAATATATTTGACTTCGAAGAAGTATACCACCAGAGGATGTCACTAGAGTATGCCACCAGAGGATGCCACCAGAGGATGTCACCAGAAGATGTCACAAGAGGATGCCACCAGAGGATGTCAGCAGAGGATACCACCAGAGGAAGTCACTAGAGGATGCAACCAGAGGATGTCACTAGAGGATACCTCCAGAGGATGCCACTAGAGGATGTCACCAGAGGATACCTCTAGAGGATATCACCAGACGCAAAAATCAGAGGATATCATCATAGGCAAAAATCAGAGGAAAAAATCACAGGATGTCATCTGAGGCAAAAATCAGAGGATATCATCCGAGGCAAAAATCAGAGGACATCATTAGGGGATACCATCTGAGGCAAACATTTGAGTATGAAAGAAGACATGGTCAAGATTCATAGAAGATGTGATTCAAATTCAAAGAATACTTGATTGAAATTTCAAGAAGATCTGAAGAAGATTTGGTTCAAATTTAAAAAGGAACATAATCAAGTTGAAGAATTTACAAAAGAAATCTGAACAAAATATAATTCGAAATTAAACTTGGACCAAGTAAAAGCCCAAATATCAACTATAAATAGAGACTCCAGGCTGAAGAAGAAATCATCGAAAAACAGAAGATAGTAGAAGAACTTAAGCTTAAAATCCAAATTCATCTTAGAGTTCAAAGAGAGAAACACTTGTGCGAAAGGGAAATATTTTCTAAGTGTTCTTTTCTTAGAGTGTGAGAGTCATCGTTGTAATCAGCTTTCCAGAAGCAATTACTCAAGCTCCAAACCTTTGTATCCAACCCGATAGTGGTGTAAGTTCCTTCTTCAATCTGGGGTTGTCAGATTGTTAGGAGAAGACTTGGCTTGTAAGGTCAAGGTGGTGTACGTTCCTTCTTCAATCTGGGGATGTCTGATTGTTAGGAGAAGACTTGGCTTGTAGGGTCAAGGTGGTGTAAATTCCTTCTTTAATCTAGGTTATCAGATTGGTAGGAGAAGACTTGGCTTGTAGGGTCAAGACTTGGCTTATAGTGATGGTATTGAAATTCCAACAAAGGATATGAATGCTGGTAAGAAGAAGATGTACAAGATGCATCATAATTCCAGAACATTCATGATAAATGCAATCACCTTCAAGGAATTTGACAAGTGCACCAACAAAGAGACAACAAAGATATTTATGATAGTCTGACTTTGACCTATGAAGGAAGCAAGCAAGTTCAAGAAGCAAAGGCCATCATTCTAGTCAAAAAGTATGAGTTGTTCAAGATGGAAGAAGATGAAGACATTGAAACAATGTTTTCCAGATTCCAGACTCTTGTCTCAGGATTAAAGGTACATGAGAAGAGTTATACTACTGCTGATCATGTGAAGAAAATCCTTAGGAGCCTGCTAACCAAGTGGAGACAAAAGATCACTGCCATTCAGTAAGCAAACGATCTGAATACTCTAACGCTGGAAGAATTAATCAGCTCCCTCAGATTACATGAAATTGAGGTTGAAGAAGATAATCCCAAGAGGAAGAACAAAACCCTAGCATTGAAATCCAAGCAGAAGAAGGTTCTAAAAGCAACATCAGAATCAGAAGATAGTGATTCAGATAATCAGAATCTGAACCCAAAGGAAGAGAAAATTGCTTTCATAACCAGAAAGGTTCTAAAGATGTGGCACAATAGAAAGAAGAAATTTCCCCAAAGGTATTCCAAGCATTCCAACAGAGGAAAGGATGAATATGACAAGAAAAGTATCATCTGCTATGGATGCAATGAACATGAACATATCAAGTCAAAATGTACAAACCTGGAGAAAGGGAAACACCAGAAGAAAGATTTCAGACCCAAGGAGAAGAATCTGATGGCTATATGGGATGATTCTGATGATTCCTCTGATGATGAAGAAGAAGATTTGGCTATGATGGCTCACACCAACTTTGTCTCTGGATCCAACACAGATTCCGACTCTGGAAGTGAATCAGCAGATGAAGAAAAAAAGGTATTTTCTGAATTCACCCGATTTGATTTAATTACTGCAATAAATGATATTTTAAATATTAAGAACAAATTGTCTTTAAAACTGAAAATACTTAGGAAAGAAAATAAAATTCTAACCAAAGAAGTCAGTGTTTTAAAGAATCAAAGTGTAGAATGTAAAACAGAAAATGCAGCTCTTAAAACTAATATTGTTGAACTTAAGGCTGAAAATCTAACTCTAAAAAGTAATCATTGTTCAACATCAAGTGAAAATACTACATGTAATTCTGATATGCATGAACATGTATTTCAAGACTTTCTCGCTAATGGTATGGAAAGAAGCAAATATGCATCTAGGATTTATGGTGTTAGTAGGAATGGTAAAAAAGGAATATAATTTCAAGAAAAAGTAATTGAACCTATATTTGTTCCCTCTGATAATTTATGTACTATTTTCGATAAGAAAGGTTATACTAAAATATCTTGTCCTATGTTAACCACATGGAAAGACAAGAAACCTTTAAGAACTAACAAACCAGGACCCAACTAGATTTGGGTACCAAAAGATAAAATTGTTTATGTTGCAGATGTTCTAAGCAACCAAATTGAAACACCAGTCATGGTGCCTGGTCAATGGATGCTTGCAATATATGAAGGGGAAAAGGTCTATGTTCCAACACCTACCAAACAGAAGCCAATTGACGCTGGTGGAAGAAGTACTGTTCAACACAATACATATCAGAACTAGAACCATATGATGAATCAGAAATATTAGAGAAATCACACATATCAACCAAATCAAAATAGGCCGAGAAATTAAACATATCAACAAAACTGGAACTACCAGAAGAATCATAATTACCATCAGTTCCAAAACTATCAGAGGAACCTGATATATCAGCAGAAAGAGAAGTGTCAGATTAACAATCGGAATCAAGAGACTTCTTTGAACATTCCAATCAAATTCATCAAGACTAAAAACCTAGATGGGAATTCAAATCCCTTCATCCAGACCCTCTAATCATAGAATATGCAAATTCAGAATATGAAAACCAGAAAAGAAGGAATAATAGGGTTTTCAGAGTGAAACTGAAACTGTTGACATATAGGTTATATCTTTCTTGAAATATTATTATTGTTTTGATATTATGTTTACTGTGATAACAAGAAGCTTGATCTTAAAAATCGAAGCTAGATAAGTATTTTGCAGGTTCTAAAAAATTTAGAGGATACAAGCAAATCAAAAGAATATGACGAATCTTCAAAGGACGAATTTGAAGATAAGTTAGAAGAAAGATGTGGATGGAAGTACAAGTGATCTTATCTTCAAACTCTAATTATTGGAAGTGCAAGTGATCCTTTAAGGAACAGATCAACACTTAAAGACACCAGTTTGTTTGGCTTACTATCATCAATTGAGCCTACCTCTATTGATGAAGCATTGGCAGATAATGGATGGATTCTTGCAATGCAAGAAGACTTAAATGAATTTGAGAAAATGATGTTTGGGATCTAGTACCATGACCAGAAAAGAACATTATTGGAACCAACTGGGTTTTCAGAAACAAGCTAAATGAAAAGGTGAAGTGGTCAGAAATAAGGCAAGACTTGTTGCTCAAGGCTACAATCAGCAAGAAGGCATTGATTACACTAAGACATTTGCTCTAGTGGCCAGGTTGGAAGCTAATCGTATCCTACTTTCCTTTGCTACAAATAATAACATTACATTATTTCAAATGGATATTAAAAGTGCTTTTCTAAATGGTTATATAAGTGAAGAAGTCTATGTTAAACAACCTTTAGATTTTGAAAGTTATGAATTTCCAAATCATGTTTTTAAACTTAGAAAATCTCTGTATGGTCTAAAACAACCACTCAGGGCATGATATGATAGACTTAGTAACTTCTTGCTTAAGAATAACTGTGAAAGAGGACAAGTAGACAATACACTTTTTAGAAAATCAATAGAAGATGACATTTTTATTATTCAAGTTTATGTTCATGACATTATTTTTGGATCTACTAATGGCACTCTTTGCCAAGAATTTTCTCAATTAATGCAGCATGAATTTCATATGAGTATGATGGGAGACCTAAAGTTCTTATCAGGGATACAAATTCAGCAAAATCAAAAAGGTATATACATTCATCAAACGAAATATACAAAAGAGCTTCTCGAGAAGTTTAAGATGAGTGATTGCAAACCTATGGCTACACCAATGCCCCCTACTTGTTCACTTGAAAAAGATGATTTAGACCAAAAAGTTGATCAAAAAACCTATAGAGGAATGATAGGATCTCTACTTTACCTTACTGCTTCAAGACCTGACATTATGTTTAGTGTATGTGCAAGATTAAAATATAACCCTAGGGAATCACATTTAGCTGTTGTTAAGAGAATCCTTAGATACCTAAAAGGCACTACCAACCTTACTTTGTTCTACAAGAAATCTCCTAAGTACAAACATAGCGGATACTGTGACTCTGACAATGCTGGAGATAAACTTGAGAGAAATAGCACAAGTGGAAACTGCACCTTTTTAGGTGACAACTTCATATACTGGTCAAGTAAGAGACAAAATACAATTGCAACATCAACAGTAGAGGCTGAGTACATTTCAGCAGCTGGATGCAGTTCTCAACTCATTTAGATGAAACATCAGCTGGAAGACTACAAAATCTTGGAAACCAACATTCCCATCTGTTGTGACAACACTTTTGCCATCAATCTAACCAAAAAACCCTATACTTCATTCCAGGGCTAAACACATAGAAATCAAACATCACTTCATTAGAGACTTTGTTCAAAAAGGGGTACTCAACATTCGGTTTGTAGACATTGAACACCAATGGGCTGACATATTCACGAAACCACTACTTGAAGATAGGTTTGACTTCATAAAAAAAAACCTAAACCTTACATTCATCTCTAACTGTTAGGGTAATCACTTTAAAATAGTTTAGGTTTAAATTAGTTTTTAGATTTTCTTGTAATATGTTATATCCATGTTATTCAAAAAGATAAAAATAGAAGATGAAAAAAAAAACAAATTTTTTTTTATACAGTGTTGTAAACATTTATGCAAAATAAAAGGGGGAGAAAGATCACTTTCATGCCTTTTGTCAAATGACAAAAGGGGGATAAGATATTTGATAAAGAGAAGAGATAAAGTGGGGCTTAGACTTAGAGGGAGAAAGATATAAAGTGGGGAGAAACTGATGCTTATGGGGAGTCAAAGAAATAGAAAGAAAAATGTTTATAAAAAATACAAGTTTTGTCATCATCAAAGAAATACCAGAGGATGCCACCAGAGGATGTCACCAAAGGATGCCACTAGAGGATGTCACCAGAGGATGCCACCAGAGGATGTTACTAGAGGATACCTCCAGAGGAAAAAATCAGAGGATATCATTAGAGGCAAAAATCAGAGGATATCATCGGAAGCAAATATCAGGGGATATCATCCGAGGCAAAAATCAGAGGATATCATCAGAGGCAAAAACCAAAGGATACCATCAGAGTTTGAAAGAAGACATGGTCGAGATTCGCAGAAGATTTGATTCAAATTCGAAGAAGGCTTGATTGAAATTTGAAGAAGATCGGAAGAAGATTTGGTTCAAATTTAAAAAGGAACATAATCAAGTTGAAGAATTTACAAAAGAAATTTGAACAAAATATAATTCGAAATTAAAGTTGGACCAAGTAAAAGCCCAAATATCAACTATAAATAGAGACTCCAAGCTGAAGAAGAAATCATCGAAAAACAGAAGAGAATAGAAGAACTCAAGCTTGAAATCCAAATTCATCTTAGAGTTCAAAGAGAGGAACACTTGTGCGAAAGAGAAATATTTTCTAAGTGTTCTTTTCTTAGAGTGTGAGAGTCATTGTTAAAATCATCTTTCCAGAAGCAACTACTCAAGCTCCAAACCTTTATATCCAACTCGATAGTGGTGTAAGTTCCTTCTTCAATCTGGGGTTGTCAGATTGTTAGGAGAAGACTTGGCTTGTAGGGTCAAGGTGGTGTAAGTTCCTTCTTCAATCTGGGTTGTCAGATTGGTAGGAGAAGACTTGGCTTGTAGGGTCAAGGTGTTGTTGTTCCTCAAAAGTCTGGGGCTGTCAGGCTGTTTGGAAAGACTGGCTTGGAGGTTCAGGTGCTATGTAATTCAAATTGTTTGAATTAGTGGATTAAAGCCTTCTAAATAAGGGGACTTGATGTAGCCAAGTTAATGGTGAACCAGGATAAATCTATGTGTCCAAATACTTATGTTGTTATTATCTGCTGCTGCTGAATCTGATTACTTCTTCTCCAAGTAATTTATATCAACATCATCAAATCAGCAAAAAGTATTCAACTTTGACAAACACAATTCAACCCCCCATGTTAGTGATTATATACATTTAATATAAAATGTCAATGTACTTTGTTCACTTTGTAAAAATAATGCAACAAATATTTATACCTTCATTTGTGGTTTTTTATAGTAATTAACAAAAGCAATCCAATCATTTTCAGGCACAAGAGGATTAATAGCAAGTAGGTCTTCCTTACTTTTGTTAGGGTAGAAGTATTTACATCGTAACTTATATTTATATGCCTTCCATCTTTCTCTTAGGATTGCCCATGTCCATGAGTGAAAATGAAAAAGAGGGAAACAACGCCACTTATTACAATGTTAGCCACGGTTAACCGTGGCTAATTGTTTAGGTTACACACGGTTACCGTAACCATAGCTAATAAACCATGGCTAATCGCCGGTTTTGTTGTAGTGCCTTCTCGTGTTTACACCTTCAGTAACTCTCCCTAATCAAAACGATATAACTAGGTGCACCTACTGCCGTTAACGATTTCATTATTATAACCATGATTTTCAAAACACGTTTAAATATTGGAAGACCCTGAATTTTCTAAACTCTAATTTATGCACTTTTAGTGTATTTTGTGTTGAATTGCTTAAGCTATTAGCCAATTTTTATTTTATGAAATTAAGTATCAAAGTATAATTTTGTTAGAGTTAGTAATATATTTTTGGAGAACTGATTAAAATTATTTATTAGAGTATAATTTAATTAAGTCACAAATTTTTTTATTACCAAATAAAATTTAAAAATGTCACTTGTTGCTGATAAATTCACCTGTCAATTGAGTTGCGACGAAAGTATATATTTTTATTATATTAGATTGAGAAGTGATTAATATGATGTGTGTAAGAGTGTTTAAATGTTATAATAATAATTTTATAATATACATAATTAATTAATTACAATATATATATATATATATATATATATTTGTTTGTTGTAAGTTAAAAATTTATATATATATATATATATATATATATATATATATATATATATATATATATATATATATATATATATATATATAT
>JBBPBO010001985.1:50614384-50640595 GCA_037974295.1 Cicer cuneatum | reverse complement strand
GTTCCTTCCCCATTCTTCTTCCTTCTGTTTCAAAAAAAAAAAATAAAAAGAGATATTGTTGGTGGTTAAAAAAAAAAAAAACCCTGCATTTTCTACTATATCAAAGCCTTCATTCAAGAAGTGTTAGGAAGGAAAGTTATTCCCCTCTACTGGGTCGTACTTGTGAGCTAATTTATTTGAGGTGAGACATTTCCTTTCTTTTCCTTTTTTTTCTTTCTAAATTTGAAAATTTTATATGTGTGGGGATGAGTGAAATTTTGGAATTCTAAACAATCCTTTTATTGTTGTTGTTGTTGTTGTTGTGTTGTTTTTATTGATGTTGTTAGTAATTGTTAGAAATAAGAAATTGATTTTTGTTGTGTTTGAGTTATGTAATGAGTTATTTTCAAATAAATGAGTTTGAACTTAAGTTGAAATTTTACAAGAAAATTTAGAGCTGTTAAAGTTGTGAAAAAGTTCAAATTTTAACTAAGTTAAAGAGTTTGAGCAAGGAGTTAAAGTGTGCAATTAATATGTTTAGAGTTAAAGTGTGCAATTAATATGTTTAGAGTTAAAGTGTGCAATTAATATGTTTAGAGTTAAAAATGTTACTCTTTTAATTACTCTTGGACTAAGTTAAAGGAGAAGTTTAGAGTATTTTATTAACTCAAATTTTTTATCCTCTAATGGTTGAGTGATATAACTTGAAAAATGAAAGAGATTTAATTTTTGGAATTTTGTTGTGGATAAATTTTAGTGGTGAACAAATTGTTGTGAATCATTATGTTTATGTAGTTAGCTCCTTGAGTCTCGAAAATGAATCGAGACCGTTGACACCGAGTTAGCGATGGGGAGAACTCTGATATCTTAACGTTGTAGTGGTGAATAAAGAAAAATGATTTTTTTTTTAATGTATGTTTTTCCAAAGAATAGTCGAAACTTTTCTTAAACCCTTTTCGATATTGGCTGTGTACGGTGATATTTCTTCAAACTCAACTTACAATTTCTTGGTGTTGTATGGGTTGTTGAAGATGATAGAAAATATTGATCTATGTGATATTGAGATAGTCTTGAAACCATAGAGGTTTTATGACAAATGTAAATTTTTATGCTTAGAAGTTTGATTTTTTTTGTATTAAAAGTATTAACCTTTGTGTTGTTAAATAAGTTCCACTTTATATTGAAGTTTTTATCTTTATGTAAAAGTTTAAATTTTTATAACAAGAATTAAAAGTTTCAAGCATCCTTTCGAATTTTATTGATTTTGAAGTTTGGTTTCATTTTTCCTTTTCTCTGATTTGGTACTTTTTGTGAATATATTTTAAGTTTAATTTAAAAAATAAATAAATAAATAAACTTCACTTGATGAAGCCACTGTTGTTGTTATTGTTATAAGATTTAGAAGATTAGTTTTTCTTCCCTATCAAATGGTAGTAGCCGAACCAAAGTTAATATTTTGAAAAAAAAAATTTGAGTTTGTTGTTCTTAAAATTTATTTTGGAACTATAAGGTTTTAAAATTTTGTGATTAAATTCTTGATTTTGAAACCTTGGCCGTTTCGAAAAATAAAATGAGTTATGACAAATTTGAGAAAATTTATGGTTATGTGAAAAAATTTTAGAAAAATAATTTAAGACGTTTCAAATGATTTTTTTAGTGAATTCTCTGAAAATTCGAAGGATGTTGATTTCTAAAAATATGCTTTGATATGTTGAAAGTGTGTATTGTGAATAATAATACTATTAGTCTTTACTCATTTTAAACTCTTTTAGTAAATATACTCTAAGGGGATTAGGAGTAAGAAAGGGTTTGTAAGGTAGTTAAACTATAAGGGACTAATTTGACAAAGTCAAACACTATTTGATTGAAGGTGTTGGTAGGAATGATATTTGTTGAAAAAGCTATAATTGAGGTAAGGGATCCTTCCAAATTTTTAGTTGCTCATAGGAACCTTATATATGTGATTGATGTGTGAATATGTGATGATTAATATTGTTGTGATTATGCATTCTTGAGTGATAATATGTGTTACTAGATGTTATGAATGAGAATGTGTTTTGAGTATGCTCTGTGAAAAGTATGAAAAATTATTAGTGTTTAATGAGTATTAAAAGAGAAGTCTTTTAATAGCTGCATTTACATAATAATTGTTGTGAAAAGAGTCACAGTATGCTTATGCATTTCATAGTTAGTGGTGACTGTGATGGTCACAGAGTTAGTGGTGAACGCAATGGGCCACATAATGGTTCCATGAGTTGATTGGTCTATCTTATCCTTAAGAGGATTTTTTGTATCGTGTTGGCTGTGAAAGAATGCACTCTAGTAAATCGTGCTGATCTGTGATAGGTGGCGCCTCAGTAGTTAGTACTGGTCTGTGAGATGTGGTAGCTTTATGATTTACACCCCTCGAGGAGGGTTTGGGAATTCCAGAATCATGTGCATTAGCATATAAGCATGGCATTAGGGTACTTGGCACACGATTCATGTTTGTTACGATATGATATATGTGTATACTTATTATGTCAATTTTTGTTATCTTGCTGAACTAAGTGTTTACTGTATGTCTTTTTGACATAATTGTTAATTGTTAACTATTAATTTCGGTTGGTGACCCTTTACATTATTGTGGAAATTGGGTTTTGCCCTCAGATGATACCCAAGTTTGTTCCACCGACTGTTACCCTGACGACGGAGACGTCGTTAGACTTCTCTAACCGACATTCGCCGACTGCTTGGGTATATGACCCCATCTCCAGCAGGGCTACATATAGGTAGAGGGTGGTGGGGACGAGTAGGAGAGTTGGGGCAGTGTCGCATGCGGAATTGACTCACGAGAGGATCGACTTTCCTATACCTTCAGAATTAGTATTCGAGGCAAATGAGGTATGGGCAAATGCAGAGGGTACTTCAGTAAGAGTTGATACGGAGGCCACCGTAGGTTTGGTGACTCCCACTGTAGTAGTAGGGGATGTAGTGCTTGGACCAAGAACGAGCGAAGGGTAAGGGGCCGATGCCAGCGGGAGAAGATATTCTAGGTCCGTCTAGGCTGGTCGGGGACCAGGGTTTTGCTGATGGATCGTCGATACCTTGGTTGGTGTCACCACAAATCGAGTTCGAGCTTCCATTCCCAGTGAACGATCCCCTACCGACTGTCACTGAAGTAGTGGACTGTTTTGAGATTCCAGTGCCACCGAAGCCACCTATATCGTGGGTGGATCTGACTTTTGAGGAGACTGATCCTTCTATGGCTGATGAGGAGGAGGAAGTTACTTCGAGGAGAGATATTGCGTCAGATGGGACTTGTGCAGCGTGTGGAGGTCAACCTTGTTACTGAAGTTGTTAGTGGATGATCAAATTAGTTTTTTGTTGTATAGGCCTTAGTGTTCTTTTTGTGGTTGTACTTATTTTGTTTTGGGATGACTGTACCTATGATGTTCTTTGATAGTTGACTTTTGTTAGTAAGTCCCTGTTCCATTTTTTTGATGTGACTATGCGAGGATAACATTCTTGGAGCAGTACTTCTGTACAGGTGTCTGCCGAGAATACCCCAGGGGTATGAGCGATGTCTAATAGGTCTCATAGCCCCGGTGTATTTTTTATTTGTATATTTTGGATTATTGTCCCTAAAACTATTTTAGATTGTTTGTATATATGATGTAATTATTTATTTCTCTTGTCGTTGTGTTACAACATATTATTTTATTAAGTGGTTTTAAAAAAAATGCACTCGCGCTGTTAAAAATCAAGGTGTTGCAAATATCATTTCCCATTTCACCATAACTCATGGAAACATATTCAACTATATATCAATTTAATATTTAAATACTTTATAACTAATACATAAATCAAACTAATAACATATTATATAACAAAGACCATTAAAATAAATAAAGGATGAAATTGAGAAAAATTCAAAGGTTGTGTTCCCCATATTTTTAAATAAATATTTAAACATAGAAAACGAGTAAAATAATAAGTATAGCATAATAATAATATATGACAATGATTGTCGTCTACTCACAACTATAAAGAATTGCCTAAGTTTGTTCTCCAACAACTCTCAGAGTAGCCGGCAGGACCTCAGCTGACAAATCTGAGTATAAAAAATATTCTCAAGACTTTAGAAAAATTATTCTAAAGTTTAGCTAACTCTAGGAAACCATAAAAATCCTTTAAATCTACTTTAAACATAAAAATCAGATGTTTAAACAAAACTACATTTTTTTTAGAGATTCATACTAGTATTAGAGTTGTCTATTTACCTCAAAGAGTCTCAATAAACAACTCTCAAGAAATAGGTTTCCTTCTCCTTTCTTAGAGCACAAACCCTAACCCAAAATCGTAACCAAGAGTATTTGTAGGAGTATGAGAAGTTATGCTCTTGGGAATGTTAAATTCATTTCAAGGGTTGATGGTTTATGTGTAGTGGTGTGACAAGAAGCAAGGAGAAAGAAAAAAAATAAAAAATGGGGGAGGGGTGGTGCTTGCCGAAAGAGAGGAGAAAGAGGGAAAAGTGAAGTGGAGTTGGAGTGAGATAGAAAGAGAGTGAAAGTGAGTGGGTAAAGTTATATTAACTTATTTATTATTAATATTACTATATTTCTATTAAAAAAATGGCGCGTTTCAATATACTTGTAATTAGATAGAATAGGAAGAGTATAGTTGTAACACCCTAATTTTTTATTATTATATTTTAATTATAAAATATAATGCACAACTATTATTATCCGTATGTTAATATGTGCGATAATTTCCTTCGTGTTTGTCCTATGTGTTCGCCCTAATGATTTATTTAAATTATTAATATTAATAATATTTAATTTTTTTTAAAATATATATATATATATATATATATATACATATATTTATATAAAAAAGAAAATAAGAAGTAAACGTGTGTGTTGCTACATTAGTCTATTAACTTAAGCATTAGTAGAGTGGGTTTATGATTGTAGTAATAATAATAATAATAATAATAATAATAATAATAATAATAATAATAATAATGATAATAATAATATTAATAATAATAATAATATACCTAATACTACTAGTACGTACAGATAGGAATATAAGTGAATGAATGAGGCTGTCGTGCATCCCGTGTCTCTGTTTCCCCTTTCTATTAGGAAGAAAAAAATTGAATTGACTATTGCCCTGTTGCATCCAGCCGCAACTCTTAATATCAAAATCATACATTGATTTCAAAGACTAGGCTGTTAGAGACGGTGATTGGTGAAGACGCGACACATTTCATCAATGAATCAGCTTCGTTGAGAAAAATCTTCAGCCAAGATAAGGGGTGAGATGAGGTTCGATATTATGAGTATAAAATGACATGAGATGAACGGGAATACTGAAATTCCCAGATATTCATCCGGGGCTTACTACGTATGGTCGAGCCCTATTGAGTGATAATAATTAATTAATAATATATGGATGGTAATAGGGATGACTAAAATATATTTTAGCAACCTATAGAATTGCGGTAAATTTATGTATATCAAGATTTCATACTGTCTAGTTTTATGAACCTTATGCTGATTGTTATTGTATGAATGATATGTACTTGAGTGTTCTTGTAACTTGATTGAAATTACGATATTACTTGCATGTCCTACTTGTTTGATTTCTTATTATGTGATTGGACTGTGTATTGTGAGTAGTGTAGACCAAATATTGGGGTTTTATTGTGATTGACTAATATATATATATATATATATATATATATATATATATATATATATATATATATATATATATATATATATATATAATGATGAATATTGTGAAGTACAACTGAAAATTATTGAGTTATGATAATCCAGTACGTATGAGATAGATGTTGTAGTTTTGGAGTGAGGATTATTTTGTCATCATGTAGGGAGGGTTTGACAAACCTAGTGATTCGGGGAAGTACAACTGAATGAGCCTGATCGTGGAGGGCTACAGTCAAGCCGTAAGGTAAGACTGATAGACCTTGGGGGTACATCTAGTTGGGAATTCCTAAGTGGATTAGTGGGTTATTCCCTAAGGCCGGGAGCTACCGTGCAAAACAAGAGTACCCCGACCGTCGCGTATATGTGTCTCGGGTTGAGTTGAGGGTGAAGGTGCAAACACGAGAAGGGGGGGGGGTTGAATTGTGTTTGACTAACTTGAATACTTTTCCTGTTTTTACACTTTTAAAACAAAACTTGATGTATGAATAAAAACAGAGTTAGCAGCAGATATAAAGTAAAAATAAAACACATAATTTTTATACTGGTTCACCGTTAACGAGGCTACGTCCAGTCCCTTCACCTTGAAGGATTTCACTAATTCAAACCTTGAATTACAACAATACCACTGACCCTCCAAGTCAATCTTCTCAAACAGTCTAACAACCCTAGACTCTTGAGGAATACAGCACCTTGACTTCCTAAGTCAAGTCTTCTCCTGCCAATCTGACAATCCCAGATTGTAGAAGGAATTAAAACGCCTTGAAACTAATTGCCAAGTAATCTGCTACCCCTTCCGACTCCCTCAGATTGTAGACTCTACTTCAACAACTTAGATCTAACATAAGGGAAAGAAAATAACACGAGTGCTTGCTTCTTGAAAGCTGGAACTCACAACTAACCTCACTGAAAACTTGAGTGTTTGCTTTGGAAGTGTATGACTCTTTTGTGATTTTCGATGCTAAGTATTCTGCCTTGAGCCTCCTTTTATAGATGCAGATTTTGGCCTCTTCCAAGCTTAATTTCTAGCTGAATCTTGCTGGATTCTCTTGCAAAAATAACTTGACCAATTGGGCTTCATTTAAATAAAAAACATATCTTTTTAAGCTTCAGATTTCTTTCAAAAAATAACTGGCCAATCAAAACTTTAGTTGCTTCCCGCCACAGCTCTTGAATTCCACAATACCTCACTTTTATTTTTGTAACAAATCTTTTTAATACTTTGATTAAAATAAATTAAAATCTCCACCGTTAATCCTCCTGATTAAATCTGGACCATTGGATTCTTCTGCGCTAGTCCACATCTGGACCAAACTAATTGATATGCTGTGATCCTCTGATTTCGGCCATCCCTGGACCACACTTCCTAACGCTCTGATCTTCTGATTTCGGCCATCCTGGACTTGCACCTGATATGCTACAATCCTCTGATCTCGGCCATTGCTGGACCACACATCCTGACCCTCTGATTTCGGCCAACACTGGGCCATGGTCTGATCTTCTGATCTCGGCCAACACTGGGCCAAATAATTAATTATGAACCATTGATCTGGAAATCTTTCCTCTGATCTGGACCAATTCTGGACTTGGTCTGGATTAAACTGAAATTAAATCTGGATAAGTAATATTTCAGTCTGGACATTTTACCTTTGATTTTGGATCAGGTCTGGATCAATTCTGGAAATCATTTCTTCTGGTCTGGACTTAGTTTCATACCCTGAACCATGCTATCTTTTGATCTGGGTCAAATCTGGATTGATTCTCTTGTTCTGGACTCATTAACTTATCTTCTGGTTGAGTCTGGAACAAGTCTGGGTTGTTTTAATTTCTCACTGCCAGGCCATCTTCTGGTCAAAATAACTTCTGAAATAAATATGATATTTGATTCCTCTTGGTCTGGACAAACTCTCCCTCTGGCAGGCTTTCCTCTGGTGTGGTCCAGGTCTTCTTCTGACATTGCTTCCTTCTGATCTGGGCAAGCAAAGATATCTTCTGGTGATCCTGGAGTATCTTCTGGTAATTCCAGGATGCATTCTGGATGCATCCTCTGCCTCTGCAAACTTCATTTTCTGGTTGTATTTAATGTAATAATTCAAGGTACAAAATAAGATTACATTGAGTCCTTTTGTAAACATCAAAATCCTAAGAATTAGAACCAACTTGGTTCCAACAGAGGGGATCTATGAGGACTTGGTCATTCATTAATTGTCCGTCCACTCTTGTAGTGGCATAGTATCAAGCCTCCTAACCAAGTACTTCAGAGTAGAATGCTACCAATTGATGAAGAAGTATAAAGTATAGGATACACATAACATTTTCTCCCTATGACTGTTTTATTGTGATTGAATTAGATTAACCTTGATATTATGTTATGGAATGTTTCTCAGGTTTGTGTTAATTTGATTACTTTTGTGTTCTTCTCGTTTACATTATACTATTACATAATCTCGATACTCACCCCTCGTTGTTTGTGTGTGGCGTTTGCGATGGACGCAGACGAGCTGCAAGCTGCAGGTGAAGATTAATATTCTTAGAGTGTAGGAAGTCGTCTCATCTTGAAGACTTTTATCATCTTCCTTCTGTTAATTTCATATTTGAACATCTGTAATTTTGGGAAATTTTGACGTGATAGTGACATCGGGTTGGTACTACATTTTTAATTATCAGTAACTTATGTATGTGTGCTTCAAAAAGAATTTAATTTGATCACTGTTATGACCATCGAATTGTTAAGCTGATGGAAACTTTGGATTAATATGACTTGTCCATGATTAAGTGATACTTTTTCCTTAAAGAAATCGTTCAAAAGTTTTATTTATTTATTTATATTCTGTTATTTTAAAATTAAAATTTGAAAGAAAGAAAAAATTAAATAAATTTGGGATTTAGGGTGTCACAATAGTAGACTTTCAACATAAATCCCTTAACCAATTGAAAAACATGCAGCCTCACTCACTTTTTATATGAAAAGAAAAAAAATAGAATGAAGGAGATAAAGATAGAGTTGAACGTGATAAGGGGAGAAAAGAAAGAAGAAAGAAGAAAATGAAGAAAGAAAAAGGGAGTAGGGAGAAGAGAGAAAACCATTCATTCCTTCAATGGATGTCCTTCTATACTCCACTATCACATATCTTCTATCAAAACCTACATCTCAAATTTCTTCATTTCCATTCCTTATTCTAGATAGAAGACAAAAATTAGAAAAAGAGAGTTAGTTAGTGTGAGAGAGTGGCTAAGAGAAGGAGAGAAGCCATGGAAGAAGAATAAGTTAGGGTTTCATCAAGAAGAAGAGAAACTCATGACCAAGCCTAGGATTTATCATCAAGATGGAAATCAAGCTCGATCGAGAAATTCCCAATCCTTTCTCCATCTAAGTATGAAGTAACATAGAACCCCGACCAAAAATATAGATTGAATATGTATTCATTTAGATTTCTTGTAGCTTTTCCTTAGTTTTAATGATGATCAAAGGGGTTTTGAGAGTTAGAATGGGAAGGGATTATGCTAAAATTACATCCACTGGACTCAAAACCCTATACAACAAGTCTAAACTGATCATGCACTAATGCTACAGTAGCAAGGGTTCCCTCCGCATCCCATACAAGTCTCGTCTGACTCTGCAGCTCGCCTCGATGTAATGTCCTCCTCCTCATCATACAGGGAAGGATTAGTCTCCTCCGAAGTCAGATCAATCCATGTTCTGGGTCGCTTCGGCGGTGCCGAAATCTCAAAACAATCATCTGATGTCCTAGATGGACCCGGAATGTCAACTGATGCTAGCGTCTATCCTTTATTCTTCTCTCCAGCCTTGGGTTCACGCACAGCCCCTCCAGCTACCGGGTTAGGAGTCACCACACCCACCGTGGCCTCCATCTCAACCCCTTCAGTCGGATCCTCCGCGTCTGCAAAAACTCCGTACTCCTCCAATATCAATTTGGAAGGTACCGAAAAGTCAATCCTTGCGTGGGTATGCTCTACGTAATCCACTACCCCATCAGTCTTGCAAGTCCTCGCCAATCTCCCCGTGTAAGTCGCCCTGCTTGAGACGGGGTCATATACCCAAGCAGTACGCAGATGACGGTCAAGGAAATCTAGCGACGTTTCCGTCGTCTGGGTACCCACCGGTGGTACGGGTTTGGGGGACATCTGAGAGCAAAGCCCAATTTTCCACAGTAATTGTAAAGGGTCATTGGCCGAAATTAACAATTACCACAAAGCACTTATTTATGATAAAACAGATACACTCATGGCATATTATATAACAATGATGATAAATAAGGATGCTCATTTTTTTTTGAAAATACATGACATTTGTACCTTTGCAAAACAGCAACCAAATTAATATAAAAATCATGTTGTAAGTACAAATATCAATTCAACAATCACAAAAATTCATTAGAAATTCAGATCTCATAAGGTACTTACACACATCGATTCCCACTCATCAACTCAGATTAAAATATGACTTACAGTCAACCACCCCATGCAATATGTATATGCCAATGTACACAACTTCTTGGAATAACCAAGGTGCAGTCGCTCACAGACCAGCACACGTGCAGTCTCTCACGAACCAGCACGATTTATATATGTTAGGCTCTAACAGGCCAACATGACCATGGTGCAGTCTCTCACAGACCAGCACACGTGCAGTCGCTCACAGACCAACACGTTTTACGTATACCAAGGTGCAGTCGCTCACAGACTATCACCAGTGCAGTCGCTCACAGACCAGCACGTTTTACGTATGTTAGCCTTTCACAGGCCAAAACATACAGAAGTTAAATTCTCGCACGGATAGAATGGACCACTACGAACACGTGGCCATTCTGTAGCCCATCACGGTGGTTACTACTTAACTTCGCGGACCATCACGGTTAACGCATTAACTCTGTGGCCCATTGCGGTCACCACCTGACTATGCAATGCATGGACATGCTATGTTTTCTCTTCACTGAAAACAATATGCAGATACCAGCTGAAAATCCAGCCACTCCATCACCTCCTCAAACGACCTCAACCCATCTCAACAATTTCATTATCATCACATCAACAAAGAGTTCAAGAACCTAATCATTATCACCTCAACCCATCTCAAAACTCCATCTTAATTCATCACAGGTCTTCCCAATGTTTCCCCATCTCTTTAAGTTCATAAACAAATGTTTAAAACTGGAATTTTTGAAAAAACCAATCTGTATTCGAATACAGCTTCCTTGTATTCGAATACAGAAGCTAAAACAGTAAAAAAAATCAGCATTTATCACCACATCAACAAAGAATTCAAGAACCTCATAATCACAACCTCAAACCATCTCAAAAACTCCATTTTAATTCATCACAAGCCTTCCCAATGTTTCCCTAACTCTTAAAGTTCATAAACCAATGTTTAAAACTGGAATTTTGAAGAAAAAAAAACAATCTGTATTCGAATACAGCTTCCTTGTATTCGAATACATAAGCTAAAACAGTGAAAAATCAGCATTCTGTATTCGAATACGAGGTTGTCGTAGCCGAATACAGATGCGAATACTGTAACACCCCGACATTTTAACAACGCGAGTGTATTTTTTTTTAACCAAAATAAATAAAACAATTTTTTTTCAATTTAATTCATAATAATTAAAATCAATTCAAATTAAATATCGTTCGAAATTGTAATCCAAAATAGAAAAGTAATTAATTAATTACATCACGATTATTCAAGTAAGATATTTTTGGGAATTTAATCTTCAAAATATACCAAAATAAAAATACATCAAAAATTGTATCCTGGACCCACCAAAATATATATCAGAGTGAGGAAAATATACAATTATCCCAAACCAAAATATTACTAGAGTTGCGGAAAGAAAATATAGAATAATCCCAAAATAAGTAAATACAACCCTCAACACTAGGCCCTATACCAAAAAGTCTAAACTGATCATGCACTAAAGCTACAGTAGCAAGGATTCCCTCCGCATCCCATACAAGTTTCATCTGACTGCGCAGCTCGTCTCGACGTAACGTCCTCCTCCTCATCATACAAGGAAGGATCAGTCTCCCCCGAAGTCAGATCAATACACAATTAGGGTCGCTTCAGCGGTGCCGGAGTCTCAAAACTATCATCGGATGTCCTAGATGGACCTGGAATATCATCTGCTACTAGCGTCGGTCTTTGATTCTTCTCTCCCACCTCGGGTTCACGTACAGCCCCTCCAGCCACCGGGTTAGGAGTCAGCACACCTATCGTGGCCTCCGTCTCAACCCCTCCAGTCGGCTCCTTCGCGTCCTCAAAAACTCTGTACGCCTCCAATACCAATTTGGAAGGTACCGGAAAGTCAATCCTCGTATGGGTGTGCTCCACGTAATCCACTACCCCGTTGGTCCTGCAAGTCCTCGCCAATCTCCCCGTGTACGTCACCCTGCTTGAGACGAGGTCGTATACCCAAGCAGTAGGAAAAAGACGGTCAAGGAAATCGAGCGACGTTTCCGTTGTCTGGGTACCCACTGGTGATATGGGTTTGGGGGGCATTTGAGGGCAAAGCCCAATTTTCCACAATAATAGTAAAGAGTCACCGACCGTAATTAACAAATATCACATAGCATTTATGTCAATAATAACAAGCATATTCATGGCATGTTATATAACAACAATGATAAATAAGGATGCTCATTTTGAAATTATATGACATTTATACCTTTGAGAAACAGCAACCAAGTTAAAATAAAATCACGTTGTAAGTACAAATATCAATTCAACAATCACAACAATTCATTAGAAATTCAGATCTCATGAGGTACTTACACACATCGATTCCCACTCATCAACTCAGATTCAAATGTGACTCACAGTCAACCACCCCATGCAATATGTATATGCCAATGTACACAACTTCTTGGAATAAGCAAGGTGCAGTCGCTCACAGACCAGCACACGTGCAGTCTCTCACGGACCAGCACGATTTATATAAGTTAGACTTTAATGGCCAGCATGACCATGGTGCAATCTCTCACAGATCAGCACCAGTGCAGTCGCTCACAGACCAGCACGTTTTACGTATACCAAGGTACAGTCGCTCACAGACCAGTACCAGTGTAGTCGCTCACAGACCAACACGTTTTCACAAATGGAATGGACCGTCTAATACACGCGGAACTATTCTACAACCCTTCACGGTTACTACAATGTATTAGCCTCTCACAGGCCAAATACACAGAAGTTAAATCCTCGCACGGATAGAATGGACCGTCTAATACACGCGGAACCACTCCGTAGCCCGAGTAGAATAGACCGTCTAATACACGCTGAACTACTCTGACCCCGGATAGAACAGACCGTCTAATACACGCAGAACTATTCTATAACCCATGGTTACTATTTAACTTCGCGGCCCATCACAGTCACCGCAGCAACTCTGTGATCCATCACGGTCACCACCTGACTATGCAATGCATGGACATGCAATGTTTTCTCTTCACTGAAAACAGTATGTAAACATCAGCAAAAATTCAGCCATTCCATCATTTCCTCAAAATCACGTCAACCTAGATAATTTCATTATCATCACATCAACAAAAATATTCGAGCACTTCATCATTTCCACTTCACACTATCTCAAAACTCCATTTTAATTCATCACAAGTCTTCCCAATGTTTCCCCAACTCTTAAAGTTCATAAACACATGTTTAAAACTGAGTTTTCTGGAAAAAAACGAATCTGTATTCGAATACAGCTTCCTTGTATTTGAATACAGAAGCTAAAACAGTGCAAAATCAACACTCTGTATTCGAATACAGCTTCCATGTATTCGAATACAGAAGCTAAAACAGTGCAAAATCAGCATTTTTCACAACATCAGTAAAGGTCTCCAGAACCTCATCATCCATACTTCAAAATTATCTCAAAAACTCCATTTTAATTTATCACAAGCCTTCCCAATATTTCCCAACTCTTAAAGTTCATATGACAGTGTCTAAAACTTGAAGTTCACCATCAACACAATCAACAACAAATTTTTAACAACACAATCAGAAAACAGAATCATCACCACCAGAATAACCTCACTGTTTTTTCTTTAACCACAAAACTCAGAACATTTTTCATCAGCAACAAATTTTCCAGAAAACACTTCCACCATTTTAAATCGTTTTCTTTTGAAACCATCATCAACACCACATTGTTTCAACATAAAAGAAACAGAATCACCAACACCAGAACAACATCACAGTTTTCTTTATTCATCAAAACAGAAAGTCAACCACCAAAACAGTACAACACAAACCACTCATGCATTTGGATCATCCTCAAAACAACATGCAAGGCATTTTTCAGCTTTCCCACACAAACAAAACAGCATTGAGGTAACAACCAAAACAGCAAACATCACAGATTATTAAAACATCAACAGAATACATTTTTCGCATTTTATGACAACATGCACAACAGTTTCGTTTTTCAAAACAGAAACTCAAATATGATCACACATCAAACATGCATTTACAGCCCTAAAATGCAAACTAGAAAGTGGAAGGTGCCCCTTACCTCTGTTATGTTTCTACTCCCGTTCACGTTTCCGCAACAAAAATCGGCGAAGTTTCCGTTTGCGTTTTCCGCTACCAAAGTTAGTTCTCTAGCTCCGTAATGAGGAGAGGAACAACTTTTGTTCTTGGTACTTTGTGGTTTGGTGCTTGGATTTCCAAGTAATCTCACTTTTGAGCAACTTTTTTTTTTTCTTTCTATGAACGGGAAATAGAATGGGAAGAGGAAGAAGAAGGGTACTGTTTCATGCAATAAGAGAGGAGGGAATGTTTCTGTCTTTGCTCTTTCTTCTCACTCATATATATAGGCATATGTATGTGCCACCTCATCCAACAATAATATTATAATATTGCTTGACCCTCCAGCACTTAACGAGTCTCGTCGCAATTAGCAGATAACATCTTAATTAACTGCCCGATAATTTAATTACTCGCAATTAAATTTAGTTTATCCTTCATCCAATAATTTTAATTCAACCTCCAAAATAATTATTTATATCTATATTTTTACACAAAATATACATATATTAAATATTTTACAATTATTCCCCAAAATACACTTAATATTAAACCCATAATTTAATTTTTAAATTTAAGGGTCTTACAAATACAGTGACAAAAATTGCAGTCCTGTATTCGAATACGACAGGGTCGTAGCCGAATACAGATGCTAAGTCAGAAGCAAAAATCACTCATCTGTATTCGAATACAGAGGGTCGTATTCGAATACAAGTCCAAAATTTGAATAAAAACAGCAACTTTGCAGGCATGTATTCGAATACACCGATGCTGTATTCGAATACACATTCGAATGCAGTGATATTTTCCAGAAACTTCAACACGTTTTCAAACTCTTTTCTTTGAAAAACCAACACAACATCAAAACATAATCACCATTTCTTTGAAACCACAAACTCAACATTTTTCATCAATAACAGATTTTCCAGAAAACACCTTCACCCATCTTAAATCATTTTCTTTTGAAAACCACCATCAACACAACAACAACAGATTTTCAGAACAGAATCACAGTTTTTTTCTTTAACCCCAAAACAGAAAGTCAACCACACAATAGAAATGATTTCATTCCCAACAATGAAACCATAAAACATCCTCCACTCATAAACGAGTCAATAACACCAGTAAAAACTTCCCCTAAAAAATAACCACAAAACAGTGCAGCACAATCCAACTCATGCATTTTGATCATCCCCAAAACAACATGCAAAGCATTTTCCAGCATTCCCACACAAATAAAACAACACTGATGTATCAACCAAAACAGCAAACATCACAGATCATCAAAACATCAACAGCATGCATTTTCATCTTTTCAAACGACATGCAAAACGGTTTCACTTCAAAAACAACAACAAAAACATCATCAATGTCACAACAGTATGCATTTACAGCCCTAAATGCAATCTAGAAAGTGGAAGGTGCCCCTTACCTCTGTTACGTTCTCTGTGCTCGTTTACGCTATTGCGACAAGAGTCGGCGAAACTCCCGTTTGCGCCGCCGCTACAAAAGTTGGTTCTCTAGCTCCGTAACGATGAGGGGAACAACTTTTGTACTGGACACTTTCTGGTTCGGCGCTTGGATTTCCAAGTAATTTGACTTTTGAGGATGCTCTTTTTTGTTAAAACAGAATGGGAAAGAAACATAAGAGCGCATGCAGTGAGGAAAAGAGGAAATGTTTTTCTGCCTTTCTGTTCTGGCCTCTCTCATATATATAGGCACATATGTGCCACCTCACCCAACACATTAATATTATAATATTGTTTGACCATCAGGTACTTAACTACTCTCGTCGTAATTAACAGATAACATCTTAATTAACCGCCTAGAATTTAATTACTCATAATTAAATTAATTTATCCTTCATCCAATTTTAATTCAACCTCCAAAATAAATATTTATATGTATATATATATATATTTACACAAAATATACATATATTAAATATTTTACAAATATTTCCCCAAAATACACTTAATATTAAATCCATAATTTAATTTTAAATTTAAGGGTCTTACATATAACTTCATAAATAAAGTTACAACAGGGCGTAGTTGGGAGATAATTTCCAACATAAGCACCACAGGTGTGATGGTGATAATGGTTTCATTTATCTTATACAAAAGTTTCCCATAACAAAAAGAATGACCTAATCGCGCAACACACATCAGCACCTATGGTATCCCAATTCTCTTTGTAAAAGGTGCCATTAAGTGCATCCAGACTAGAGGATTTTTGGGATCCTAGATTAAATGATTAACACCCTGATTTTTAACGGCAAGAGTGTAATTTTTTTTATAAAAAAAAACAACTAACACTTATGGATAAAATATTCTTAATCTTCCTTAAATTAAAATTAGAGTAAAATATGTAATTATAAAATTCTTTTCCAAAAACGGCGATTAGAATCATTGTCACATTTTATAAAATGATTTCGACACAATTGACTTACTCATAACCAAACTATTCACATTGACAAAAAAAATAGTCACAACTATTTTAGATAAAGAATTTATGTTGCACAAACAAAATTTCAAAAGTAATAGAATAAATAAAATCCTAAGCTGATCTTGAATCTAATTAAGGGAAAACTGAGTACTAAAGAGCCACGAGTGGCATCAAGCCTCACTGCTTCCCATCGCCAATCGAAACCTTCATGTCTTTAACGTCGCTGCAATTCTCGTGCAACTCAAAACTCTAAGAAACTGGGTTATAAGTTCGGTTCACAATAATGGTAGAGGGTCACAATCTGAAAACAACATATATACGAAAATACAAAGCACAAAAGCATAACATGGCGTATATATCATCATATAACAAACATGACTCGTGTGACACAGCACTCTAATGCAATGCTTATATGTTAGTGCACATGATTTCATAATTTCAAACCCTCCTCGAGGGGCATAAATCATAAATTTACAGCCTCAACACAGACTAGCACTACTTACCAAGGTGCAGTCTCAACACAGACTATCACGATTTACTATGGTGCAGCCTCAACACATACTAGCACTACTCAATAATCCTCGTAAGGATAAGGTTGACTATCAACACATGGAACAACCTCATGGCCCATCACGGTCACCACTAACTCTGAAATGCATAAGCATACTCTGACTCCTTCATAACTATTATTATTTAAAAGACTCTACTTTTGATATTCATTCAACACTAATAATTTTTCAGCCCTTTTTCACAGAGCATACTCATAACAATTTATCATCAATAAGATTCATAACACACAGTAAACACATATGTTATCAGTTATGAATTCATAATCACATCAAATACATAAACAATCATGTGCACATTTATTCACCACTAGCACAGAGAACATGCCTACAGGCACACTCTACATTCAAGCATATATAATATCGTTAGAAAGTGTCCTTACTTCATGATAAGGATTTCAAGAGCATGAAGATAATTCATATTTTAATAATTTTCGATGAACTTTATTTATTTTAATTTGATTTGTAATAATTCTTAGTTTGCTTTAATTTGGAATTGTAATAGTTTTAATTTAGATTTAGTTGATGTTATATGTAAGTGAAGATACTTTGCTTCCTTACATTTAGTTTATTTAAAAAAAAAAATATGATGTAAGCTCAATATGAGCCTAGAGAATAGTGTCATTTATGGCCCATTTAGGTTTAGAAATAGTCTTATTATAAATATGTTTGTAACCTCATTGAGACAAGTTTTGAAATGAATTAGAATTTCTCTAATGAGAATGATGAATGAGATATGTCTTCTCTTTAAATTATTGGATTAGAACTTGCTTGAATGTTTTAAATGGTTTCTTTACCATTGTGGCGATTCCTCGACGTATGTAACTCCTTTCTTTCTCAAGTTATTAATGGTAAAAATGGAAAGAAAATAGGCTACATCAAATTTGTGTATTACCCTTAGTATAAAAGTATAGATTATTAGTATAGATATATTGTTTATCCTAAAAGCAAAATGTTGCGTAAGTTGAACATCTAAAATTTATATGGGCAACAAACAATACCCCTTTTGTAATATATATTTCATTTTAGAAGTCCCTCAAAACATTTGCATTAAAATTAGGATAGGTTGTTATTTGTTTCCGTCGAAAAACTCACAAGTAGGGAGGGAATAGGCTAGGCCGTCTGTCACGGGCCTATGGCTGACCTACTTATAGTCTGGTCTGGCCTGACCTGTTTAATAATTAGGCTAGGTTCAGGCTATTTTTGAAGCCTATTTATTTAAATAGGTCAGGCTCAAGCTTATATAAAAGCCTACTAAGCCTAACAGGCCGACCTATATATATATATATTATTTATTAATATTATTGTTTTCTATTTTAAAGTATATATATTATTTATTAATGTTATTTATTAATATTATTATTTCCTATTTTAAAGCTATCAATTAGGCTATTTTAATATTATATTAGATTTGATTATAATTTTATTAGTTTTTCTTGTATATAAATGTCTAATTTAGCCTATTTAAAAAATATAAAATATAAAATTTAAACGTTTTAATGTGAATAAGGCTTTTAAATAGGCTTTCAGATTAAGCCAGGTTTTTTAAAAGGTCAGGCTATGCAAAAAAAAAGCCTATGATAGGCCGTAGGCCAGACTTAGGCCTAAAAAATTAATCGTAGGTCTTTCAAAACCTGACCTGACCTATTTCCACCCCTACTCACACATACGAAAAACTCACAAATAATATCCCCTTTTGTAATATATTTTTCATTTTAGAAGTCCCTCAAAACATTTGCATTAAAATTAGTATCGGTTATTATTTGTTTCCATAAAAAATAACTCACAAGTATGAATAATTCACTCAAAACATTTGCATTAAAATTAGTATTGGTTGTTATTTGTTTCCATAAAAAAACTCACAAGTATGAAAAATTCATTATGTTGTTATTTTCCGTTATTTGTTTCTATCATAAAACTCAATATAACAAATAAAAAATATTTTAGCAAGATTTTAGAAGTTAAGTAGAGTAAAGAAAATAAGACATACACCACCAATGTAAATTCCTTTTACACCGACATTCAATCAAAACACAATATTTAACAATTATTTTTAAATTGCAGTTATAAAATAAACTTACGTAGACATATCGTGACATCTTATTAAATGTTGGTATTTTACACCAACAATGTATTGTCATTAAACTCAATAGAGTAACTTATATAATCATCTTTTAAAATATAATTCAAAAGAACCCTATTAAACCAAATGAGACAATTTTCATGGTTAGGTTTATGCTGTCCTTTTATATTCATTAAGGTAAAATCAAGTCAACGCACTATGTTATTTGAAAACCTTTTTCACAAGTACCAATCACGAAATGAAAATGACTAAGGATGTCTTGATTAGAGTGTAGCCACTAGCCACATATCAAGTTCAAAGTTACAGCTGAATTTGCTTACAGTTATTACAAAGCACAGATAGTACAAAGTACAATTATGGGATCTAGCCATGGCCTTTTTATTTTCTGTTGGATGTAACCGCAACTTTAAATTGTCACATTTTATATTACTGAGTTGGAGAAAGTTGAAGTTTGTAATAATTTCAATTTATCCCTAACTGAGATCATATCCTCTCTCCATTGTATTGTTTAAAGAAGTAATCCCCTGCCGTGTAGAGGGTCGAATACTGAATCTGATGGCTCATAGCTTGCTTTTTGGAACACCAACTGGTTCATTTCTGGATCTTTTTTCTATTGCTCGCGATACCTGCCTCACTGCCTCTTTCGGTAAATGACGAGGCCGGCTCAGCCAAAGTCCTCCATCAACTATGATAGTGTCGCCATTAATGAATTTTCCTTCACAAATTTAAACAAATGTTAAGTTTGCATAGACAGATAAATAAATAAAATGAAAGGAATAAAATAATCCCTGTTAAGAGATACCTAGGGTTACAAATGCATCCATTTCAAAAATTTAACCGTCTATAAAATCTTATTTTCAAAACGACTAGATGGTTGCTCTTAAAATTTGGGTTGGGTGTAACCCACCTACAAAAACTCACTTGTAAGATGTAGTATCTCCCACTTATAAACACATTGATCATATCTCATCTAATGTGAGATTTTCCATAGTTACTATTCAGTGGGTAAAAATGAAATAGATAAAAGGTGCTAATTTAATATATGCTTAAACAAAGACTAACAATCTAATAATTATGTGATGGCAAAAATGTAACAAGGATATGAGAAGGAACATTAACGACCAACCTTGCATTTATTTTTATGAACATACGGAAGTTTTCAAAAGACTAAAACCTAGAATATGAATAGTCAAGATAACAATATGAGAGTAATATGGTGAGTGGTGCCTATTGAAGAGTGGGCGACAAAGAATCTCAAAGAGAAATGTTTTCAAGGGATGGCTTTGAGAGATCTAAGTAAGTCCTAACGAGATGTGGATTGAGATGACTAAAGAGGTTACAAAAGTAGCCAAAAAAACACACTAAATGAATCGAGGAGCATTGGAACAAATGGTAAAGATACATGGTGATTAATGAAAGGCAGCATGTAACAAAAAGTTAAGTACAAAAAAAGTGTAATAACACATTATCCTACCCTAAGCCGCAATTCTTAAACAACTTGAATTCGAGCCTCCCTTCACACTCTTGCGGATGCAAAAATAATGGGAAAAATTTGATTCATTGTCAACTGCTTCTATGGAAATAAGTTTAACTACGAATTTAAGCAATGGCACATGATTTCAAAAAACCTTTTTTTAGTAGTTTAAAAATGTAGAAAATTGGAATAAATATAAGATAGATAAAAGACACTAAGAAAGCCATTAAGTAAAGGATAAAGAAAAAGAATTTGAAAGTGTATAGCAGTATTACAGGCTTGTTAAAAGTAGAAAAAGAAAACGAAGAGACTTGAACAAGGTGAGATGTATTAAGGATGAGAAGGGAAAAGTAAGACATCAAGCAAAGATAGAAGAGTTATTATTTCAATAAACATTTTATGAGGGCCACGAATGTCCCTTGAACACAAAACAAACTTAAACACTAGAGAGGAACTAGTGTGTGATAACACAAATACACAAAATGGATACTTTTTGTCTAAAGACGATTTATATTTGTGGTATAAGGGTAGGAGCATAAAAAAATAAGAAATAGTGCATAGAAGGAGCCTACCTCCCTATAATTTCATAATTATATCTTTTGAACCTAACATTTTCTAGTTTCACTACCAGATCCCTAAACTGCCACCAAAGCAAAAACCAGTGCATGGAAGGCAATACTCCACCAACTCCCAACCAAACACAACTAATTAATCATGCAAGAAATCTAACTCCGTCTCCCTGACAAAGAAGGAAGTCATGAAAATGTTTTCCATGTCTTTCAGATGGTCACCACAAAATACACCACTAGAATGGTATAAACCCTAAAAACTCAGTTTTGTATCAAAGGTTAAACAAAAACCCTGACTTGCTCCACACTTTTATTAATAGTATGGCATATGCACGTCTACATGGAACTACATGCCTTTTATTGTGCCATATGGTGAAACATACTTGAGTGACTATACAAGTTACTAACCATTAGTCTCTTATTGGATGCCTGAAAAAATGTTTATAAGTGGGAGTGTCATTCACCTTACAAGTCAGTTATGTACGGGTTGAGTTAGACCCAACCCAAATTATAATATGATATCAGAGCTTGACCAAGATCCGTTGGATTATCCGCCATCGAACCACTCAGGTCACGCTACGGATGTCCATTCTTGGGCATGAAGGGTTAAGAATCTCTCTCACCTTACAAGCCGATCTATTAAGATCAACGTTAGACCGAATCCAAATTCTAAGAGTTACAAACCTGCGCCTTAACCTTCTTACAAAATTGAAGCAATAATTTAAAATATTGGGGTAACTACACAAAGAAAGTTGCTAACCTGCATCTGATACTAGGTAAAGAGCAGCCATTGCAATATCCCATTTCTCCCCAAGTTTATATAGAGGCACTTCATCTCTGGTTTTACTACCAATTTCTTCAGGAGCCAGTTTACTCATGCCAGGAGTGCCACTTATTGGACCCGGTGCAATCCCATTGACTCTAATATCATAGTCTGTTCCCCATTCCAGTGCCAAATTTCTTGTAGTGGCATCAACAGCTGCCTGTTGAATACAAGAAATTTAAAATTTGAAAGTAAACAAGACGAAATTTAACATCTAGGTTATATTGTGTTATAAACTATACCTTTGCTGCAGATACGTGAATTTGATACCAAGAAGCTGTATAATGCAAGGTAGCACTAATGTTTATTATTGCTCCTCCCTCATCAGAAGAGTCCTTTCCTTGTCCACCTTTCTTGAGATATTTTAGAGCTTCATGGCACATAGTGAATGTGCCAACAGAATCGATATCCAAAACTGCAAACAATAATTAAAATTGATCACCAATTCATTTCTCTTATTCAAAATTTAGAATAGATAGAAGGAAGTTGCATCATGTGCAGAAAAACTATAACTTAGAGTCTCAGTACTTACTACTCGTCAAAACATAGAAACACAATGAAGAGTAATGTTTTCTTTGAGCAATGATGTGAAAGCAGCATTTGTGTTGTGTCTAACCGCACTTTTTTTTTACGGAGTCTAACCGCAGATTAAAATAGACGTATTTGGCAGTTATTTACTTATTTATATTGCTTAAGCTAATTGTTACTCCACTCCACTAATCACTGGAAAACAGCAACGTGTGTACATTGGTACAATATCACAGTATTGCAAGCAGACCTAATTGCATAGTAATAAAATTAAGATAGCTTTTTTGGAAAATAAACCTGTGTCCTCTTACCATGCCCAAGATCTACCAGTAATAACAAGTTGATAGAAAATTCAAAATTTTAAAGACACAATTTGGTCCTTTCAAAATATCATTTGTGCTGTTTCGGTCATTGAAAGTTTTTGACTATCTATACTAATTGATTCCCTGAAGGAATGAAACTGTTAGCAAGCTGAAATCTTCAAAAGCATGATTGTTAAGCAGAAGGACAACTTCAGGACCAATTTGCAAAAAACAATAACCTCCTAAAATTACAGCAACATGAATAACCAAATTGTATATTTATTGACTGATAAAGCAAAACATGTAGATATAAAATTTTGGAAACTTGCTCTGTTTTCACTTAATTCCTTTGAGAAATATTTCTACTTGTTTTAGTCAAAGTGATAAAGTTGTAATTAAAAGTGAAATGATTAAATACTTTGTAACGAACTTTACTATTTGATCGATCAATGAAAGCAAGTTTTTCATTGCCAATTTCACTTTGAGGAGTGTTGATAACACACTTTATTCTATTCATTGAAATTCAAATGGATCATGAGATAATCTATTGAAAAGTGTGTTAAAGAGTGTCATGTTATCATTTTTGTTTCACTTTATGGTTTCAAAGCTATTGTCCAATAGATTTCGAGAAATGAAAATTAAATAGGTATCCTCATAAAACCAAATAGGCCCTATGCATATATTTGGATTGGTGGTATAGGATAAAACAGAGTGAAATAGCACCGAATGTTATAACATAAATTTTTAAAAATTAACTAGCTTATTCCATTCCTTCCACCGAAATATTTATCCCCTACATTCCAGATTTATTCAAAGTGAAGTTTGAAAAACTCTCATCCCCACGATACATCATGTGTTCCTAAAAACTCAATTTAGATGTGTTTTGAAAAACTGAATTTAACAGAAATTGTATTGAGGCAAAGAGAAGCAAACCTGTTCGAAATCCATTTGGGGAGAGATCCTCAGAGGCAGCAAGAAAGTTACCAGCAGCAGCATTAATAAGGATATCAATCTTTCCAAAATGCTTGAAAGTAGATTCAACAACTCTGGACGCATCTTCTTGCTTCCTGACATCACCCTCAAAACCAACGGCTGGGATTGAAAGTGATTGGAGAACGGAAACAGCAGATTGAAGGACTTGTTTACGACGACCCATCAGTGCAACGGAGGCGCCGTGTTTCCCCAATTGAGTTGATATTTCAAACCCGATTCCAGATGCTCCACCCGTTATTAACGCTACCTTCCCTTTTAATATATCTGCTTTGAATGGTGACTCTGATGAAGCCATAATTGATCAGATTTTCAGTTCGCAGCCTAAATCACTATATGACTCGCTCGCTCGCTACCTCCCTCTCTCTGCCGTTGCAATCGATGACTTGTTTTGTTCGAGCGATGTGGCTTCTTTGACATCTCTTCTCTTCTCTTCGTCGTTCTTATTAGGAAAATTAAAACTATTGCGTGTTCTGTTGTCCTCATTGGTCGTTGCCTGGTTTGTGGGTCCTTCGATTAACCATGACCGGCCAAGTCTTTATTCATTAAATAATAATAATAATAATAATAATAATAATAATAATAATAATAATAATAATAATAATAATAATAATAATAATAATAATAATAATAATAATAATAATAATAATAATAATAATAATAATAATCAATCTATTCTATTTCTACTTTTTATTTTCTATTTACTATCTAAAAAAATATCAACTCATATTATGTCTAAAGTATTCTCAACTTTTGTTCAACTGAATAGTTTAAATGTTGAACGTTAATATGGTAAAAAATATTTGTTACATTAAATGCAACATTTAATACAAGGAAACAAATTGTATTTTGTTCTCTGTTCATAAACGTATCGTCAAAGTAAGAAAAAACTACTTTTTTCTCTACTTCTTCCCATTTATTTTTTTATTTTTCCCTCTCTCAATAAACCTATCATCAAAGTAAAACAACAAAATTTAAATGCATAGTTCATCTCAAATATTTGATATGTCTCTACTTTCTTTATAACTATTTGATTACTAAGAGAAATTTCAAACTTGAATGAAATGAGTGAGTTGTTTTTTGGTAAAAAAATTTTTGGGATAGGAACTGTAGAGAATTTACAAAGTTAAGTTATATTTGAATGTTAATCGTTTTTTAGTAAAATTTCTTTTGAGATAGGAAATAGAAATTTTACAAGGTTAAGTTGTATTTGAATATTAATCGTGTTTTTATGAAATCCCTTTAAAAATAGGAACCATGGAGAATTTGCAAGGTAAAAAATCAAAAAAATCCTCCCACACAGCTAGCATTAAATCAATAAGAGATTGAAATTAATTAAAAAACCATCATTAATCTTTTAATAAAAATAATCTACCTTCCAGAAAAAAAATCACCTAACTTTTCATGAATTCATGACAAGTGTGTGAATATTAGTTTTTCAATTAAAAAAGCTTAATTACTTATTCAAATTAATTTTTAATTTTATAAAATTTCAATCTTTTAAATTTAAACGTTATAAAAATTATAATTTTTGTAAGATCGTAAATTTACATTTAAAAGTTTATTAAAATTATATGTTGACTTTTTTATATAAATTAAAATTATATATATAATAATTTTATTAGACTAAAAATTATCTTTTTTACAAGACAAATTAAAAAATATTTGAATTTTAAAAAAATTAAAAATATATTTAACACTTATATTGTTATTACTGTCCAATAGCTCAACTTGCTAGGGTACAAATATCTTGCACAGTATCATTAACTGTGATTTCATATAAATATTTACTTTTACTATTTTTTTTTCCCTTCTTCCCTTTTCCTCCTTCTCTGTTGGTCTTCCTTTATCTTCTTATTAGTTTATTTCTTAATTGATTACTCAATCAACTTTCTTAATTGATTACATTTGTTTCTTTCTCTATTGTTTACAAATTAATTATTCAATTTTGTAAAAAAATAATAATACTTTTTTTGAGTTCAATTTTTTTACATTTCTTCATTAATACTAAACCTTAGTTCAGATTTTGTTTCTAAGATTGAATATTTTCTTATATAGTTAAATAATTTTTTAGCTTCTATAAAATTTTACTATTTTGTTTTTAATCTTTATAAATATTTTCATCAACTTTTAATCTCTTAAAATTTTTCATTTTTATTATTTTCAATTTTATAAAATTTGTACTATTTC
>JBBPBO010001985.1:50440622-50614080 GCA_037974295.1 Cicer cuneatum | reverse complement strand
AATAATATTTAGAATATTATTAAAAAATTCTCTAATAAAAATTTATAATCTTTTTAACAAGAGAAAATTAAATATGAACATTTAAGTGAAAAAATTTTAAAAATTCATATTTTATTTATCCTTTATTGAAAAATCTAATTTTTTGTAACCAAGTTGTTAGACATGTACTAAATATTAGTACAAAAAATCATTCAAAAATTCAAAGGATACACAATAGTTACTTTAAAATCAATGACTCAAAATAAAAATGAAAAGTTTTAAGAGACTAAAATTGATGAATTTTTTTATAAATATTAAAAACAAAATAATGAGATTTTATAAGACTAAAAACTTATTTAACTATTTTTATATATCTGTTTTTAAAAATAAATGAATAACAAAAAAAATAAGAATGATGAAGAATAGTAAATATAGGTTCAGATTTTTTTTTCAAGTTCACAAAATTTTTATTTTTATTTTTAAAAATAGATGAATAAATAGAAAAACAAAAAAAAGTAGAAGAAGAGAGAACATGCGATTTTTTTATGAGAACGAAATATATAAGGGAATTTTATTAAGTTAAATCCTGCACTCCATCATATTTTTTTATGTGTGTATGTTTGTTTAATGTGTTTTGGACTGATTTTATTTTTTCCTGTTTTGTTTTAGCAAAAAAAATAGCAAACATGGGTTAAGTTGGTTAAGACCTCCTATTCAGATTTTTATTTCTGTGTTATGTTTCTTTTTTATTCAATTGTCATATGTTTCTTTTACTTATTTATTATTACTTTCTTTTATGACTTATTTTTTATATTAAAAGACTAAATATAATATCTCTTTTACTATCTTAAAAATATTTATAAGGTAGAATTAGAATTACTAGAATTTTATTAATTGTTAATGTTGTGTTTTTAATAATATTAATTTAGGATCAATGATAGAATAGAAAAGTGGTAGCATTAACAAGTCCAAGTGGTAAAGAGAGAACATGACATGACACTTTTATTTCTCTCTTTGTCTCCTTCACTCACGGGTACTAACGCATCTTCCACCTTCATTTCTTTCATTTTTCAGTTACACACTCTCAAAACATTCTAAAAAAGTTACACACTCTCAAAACATTCTAAAAAACACCAACATTGGTTACTATTCATCCTCTCCCTCATTCTATCAATTTTCTTCTTCTTTCCAAAATCTTTCAAATACAACAACTCTCTGAAGTCCTCTTCCTACAATTTGATCCCTTGCATGTCCCTTTCTTCCACTCAAAACCCATTAAACATCCAAAACATCACTAAGGAAGATAGGGAACATCTTTAAGGAATTTCAGAATTCTAACTAGAATAGCATAGGCAGAAGTGTTGAGAGCTGAGAAAGAAGACAATTTCCACAACCCAGCTCGATTTAAAGGGATTTCTTCTTGGAAAATGGTGAGTTCTTTTCCTATAATTGTTTTCACATTTTGCATGTGGATTTTCTGGGTTTTATTTTAATTTCAATTTTAGTTAGAAATGATTTTCTGGATTTGATATTGGGTTTTATTAGAGTCTGAGAGTGAGGGGAAAACTGTGAGTTTTAGCATGTAGGAAATGTTTGAGAATTTGCATTTAATTGTTCTTAAAATAATCCATTCTGCATTTGTTGTGTGATGATTTATATGATGTTAATGATTGAGGGGATGAGGGTTAAATGGATTAGGATAATTACGGTGTTAATACGTTCTATAAACCCCTCTGAACATTTTTGTTTTTCCCTGATTCGATATTGCTTCTGATGATTTACCTTCATTCTGGTTGCCTCTGATTTTCCTTTATTCTAATTGCCTCTGATTTTCCTTCATTCTAGATGCCTATGATTTTCCTTTATTCCGGTTGCCTCTAATTTTCCTTCATTCTATTCTAGCTGTCTATGATTTTCCTTCATTCTGGATGTCTCTGATTTTCCTTCCTTCCTCTAATCATGCTGCCTCTAATCATAGTCTGTCTTTGGTCATGCTACCTCTGCCCCAAATTTTCCTTTGATCATGCTGCCTCTGATCACATTTTTCCTCTAATCATGTTGCCTCTTATCAAAGTCTTTCTTTAATTATGTTGCCTTTGATCCAAGCCTTCCTCTAATCATACTACCTCTTATTTGAGTCTATCTCTGATCACATTGCCTCTGATCCAAGCCTTCTTTTGATCATGTTGTCTCTAATCCCGCTGCCTCGGATCCAAGCCTTCCTCTGATCATGCTACCTCTGATCCAAGTCTTCCTCTGATCATGTTGCCTTTGATTTGAGTCCGCATATGATATAACCTTTCCTGACCAGAATACAAATTAAATGACTTCCTCCAATTAAATGTTCACTCTAATTAAGAGTCCCTTGATGATTGACTTGAAGTTAATCTTACCTTCTAGTTTACATATTAGTATGTTAAGGATGATTTAATTACTTGCATTTGATGTATTAATGAGATATGCATTGCATACATACTGCTACATATGCATTGCATACAAAATGTCATGACATGTATCGTCCAAGATAATACGGTGGGACATTGAGGATTGTTTCAGGCATGAAACAATGGGTAAAGGAAGAACAATCAGGACACTGGTTGGGGTCATGGCCAAACTAACTTTACCAAGAGGTCTCAATTATCTTGGTAACCCACGTTAAGATAATTGGAAAAACTCTTCTATACTTTAATGAAAAGAAAGAGGACATGTATATTTTCCATGCTTTAAGGAAAAAGAAGATTATGACATTTTACATGTTTTAAAGTTAAGTAAAGGTTAAAAACTTTTTTAGCATGAAATTCATATTCATTTCATGATTTATGTTGCATCTAAGGAAAATAATTTTTAGAACTACCCCTCCCCTTTTTATAAAAATCATTAAGATTATTATCTCACCCCCTATTTTCTATGTATTATAACAGATAAAATGGGTTTAAGCCGAAATTAGAATAAGAGGATGTAGTTTATTCCTGTGTTGTGGTTATGAATTGAATTATTTTGTAATTTTGGTAGATCAGAAAATAACTTGTAAATTATATATTTTGTAGTTACAATTTATTTTAATGATTGTACTTATGACATTTTGAATGATTGCTTATGAAATATTAGAATGCATAAATTTATTACCATATTCTAGATACATGGTGATGGATGTTACACTAAACGATATATTATTTTAGTATTTATAATGGTTAAATCAAATTGTGTACTTTATTAAAAAAATTATTATTATATATGGGACAATTTTTCATTGATAAGGTTTTTAAAATACACGAGACAAATTGTTATTTGTAAGATCGAACTATCATATACGGAAAAATTCTCATTGATTAAAATCATCAAAATAATTATCATACATGAGACAAGTTCTCACTGATAAAAATATAAAAATAATTATCATACAATGGATAAGTTGTCACTTATTAGATTGAACTATTGTACAAAAGACAAGTTTGTTGAAGAAAAAATCTTTTTTATATATGTTTTAATGACAACAAACCTTATGAAATAAATGATTAAGTTTTATGAATGGTGATCTACTAATGATTTCACTTAAGTTTTGTTTAAGGAACATGAATACATAAGTAAACAAGCAATAATCAATTCACTTCATCAAAGTGCACAAATATGATCAAACTATGCTAGAAACTCAAACAGGATCATTGTTAGAGAAGCAAGATCAAAACTGAAGATCCAAGAACATTCTAGACAGCACGTCACCAGAAGATGACGTCATCAGAGGATGTCACCAGAGGATACCTCCAGAAGACGTCACCAGAGGATACCTCTAGAAGATGTCACCAGAGGATACCTCCAGAAAACGTCACCAGAGGATACCTCTAGAAGACGTCACCAGAGGATACTAGAGGATATCTCTAGAAGACATCGCCAGAGGATACCTCCATAAGACGTCACTAGAGGATACCTCCATAAGACGATATCAGAGGATACCTCCAGAATACTATCAGAGGATACCTCCAGAAAATACATTTAGAGGAAGAACCAAGTCTATTCTTGAACATTAGAATGTCAGAATGATCTTCTGTCAAGAATGATCATCAGTCTCCAGAAATGATCATCAATCTCCAAAATGATACAATCATTCTCCAGCATACTGAACATCATTCTCCAACCTTGTTACATCCTTCTCTAGCTTGACTGCCAAGAACGTTGAACGATCTTGAAGTATATGAACATCATAGCAGATCCAAGAAAAGATTAGAAAGACATCCAGAATGATCAAAACTGAACCTCCAGATTGATTGTCAATCTCCAGAAAGTTCAGATACAAGGACTCTAGATTGATTATCAATCTCCAGAATTTTCATTAACATTCTGCAGAAGTTCATCATCATTCTCCAAAGCTATTTTGACATAATCAAAACTCCATATCAATTCAAAGATATGATTCAAGCAAAGCCAAGAAATCAACATAATAAAGAACAGAGAACATTTTTGACATAATCTGGAAAACGGAGAATGTTCTCCAGGTCATGATAGCATAAAGAGCAATCAATCCCCATCACTTAATTGAAGTTATTGCCTCTGGAATTTACATCAGTATTAAGAGTACATGACAAGGAACATATGTGATCAATTACAATCAAAAGAAACCATTCGAATCACAAAGAAAAAAAGCCATGAATCAAGCTGCCCAAGCAAGACTGAACAGTCTCCAATTTTGCTATCAAGACTGATAAACGATCTTGACAATGTACAAGGCATCAGGACAGCTTCTAGTATGTTCAGAAATTCGTCCAAATTGATTATCAATCTCCAGGAAACCCAAAAGCTAAAGCTCCAGATTGATCATCAATCTCCAGCAACTACACTACAGTTTTCTGCAACAACTTTATGTGATCTCTTCGAATCTGTTTCAATCAAGTTCAAGACTCAAATTCAAGCTACAAAGCATCATCACATATCTGCAATATTGAATGATCATTAAGCTAAAAAATTACTGATCAAGAATAAAGAATTCAGCCTAGTCAAAACAGAAATTAAAAATAGTCAAAAGCTGGATTATTTTTAATCAAAAATATTGCCTCTGGTCAAGCCTGACAAGAGCACTACCAATGGCTCTATTGACCTCCATTTATTGCTCTCACGCCTATAAAAGGAAGGCCAAAACTCAGGAAAAAATAACAGCTTCAAGTACAAAGCAAAACATCACCCACATACACTTACATACTTGAAAGCTTCTCAATCACAAACAAAAGATTCAATTCTATTTTTTCTTCTTCATATCAGAATCATTTTACTGAAATTCTTTTTTCAAGAATCTAATCTCAAACACGAGTTGAGCATACTCAAATTCTGTCCAAAATCAAAGACATTCAAGTGCCAAGATATATCACCAATCACTGACATTCATACTTGAAAAGTCTCACAATAAATTAGTAACATTCATTCACGAATTCATTGTTATTAGCTTACTGAAACCTCTTGTAAAGAATCTAAACCTCAAACAAGAGTTGAGATTTAATCAGATTCTGTAAAAACACTCTACATCACTATTGTGTAAACTCAAGACTATAATAGGTGTTTATAGCTTGAGTAGTTTGTATAGAAAATCCTTTTAAGGTTAAAAGGTGAAGTGTAAAATCCTATCAAGGTTGATAGGTGACCTGATTGAATTCCTTTCTAGGTGGAAAGGATTGGAGTTTGTAACAGATCAAGGTTGATATGAGCTAGGTGCTGTAAAACCAAGAAGGTTCTTTGTTTTGAACACTTTGTGGAAAATCTCACAGTTGTGAGGACTAGACGTAGCTCGGGTTGGGTGAACCATGATATATCTGTGTGTGATATCTCTTCCCTTATCTCTATTTACTTTCAGTATTTTAATTATCAAGTTAAATAGATAAATTGAACTGTTTATTTTAACTAACCAAGAATGTTCTCTGTTTTCTGGTGAAAACCAATAATATTCTCCGTTTTCTGTTTTCACAACCAAGATCAATCTTGTGTTATTTTCTTAAGTTTTTAACAGGAATTTTAAAAGGGCGAATTTACAATTCAAACCCCCATTTCTTGTAAATCGACATTGCTACTTCAAAGTTCTCATTGGTAAAAGTTCAAAATCACTATCATAAATGAGATAAATTCTCACTAATAAAAATTAAAAAATAAATGTCATTCACGAGAAAATTTTGAAGGTGCAAACACGAGAAATAGGGGTTGAATTTTGTTTGCAAAACTTGAATTCTTTTGCTGTCTTGTTGAATTGATGCAAATTATTTGATGAATAAATAATCAGATTTAGCAGCGGATAATCACAACATAAGAAAACAACAATTTATCCTAGTTCACCTTTAACTAGGCTATGTCCAGTTCCTTCCTTCAGAAGGCCTTTTTGACTAATTCAAACTCCTTTGAATTACAACACCACTGACCCTTCAAGCCAGTCTTCCCAGATAGCCTGACAACTCCAGACTTTTGAGGACAACAAACAGTCTGACAACAAACAGTCTATACCAGCCAAGTCTTCTCAAACAGTCTGACAACCCCAGACTTTTGAGGAACTTCACAAACTTAAAACTACAAGCTAAGTCTTTTTCTAAAAACTTGACAATCCCATATTTTAGAAGAAACTTCAACACTATAGGATTTTATACAAGGGATATAAATTAGAACTGAATAATTACTGAAGGTGCAAACACGAGAAGGGGGGTTGAATTGTGTTTGACTTACTTGAATACTTTTTCTGTTTTTGCAGTTTTAAAACAAAACTTGATGTATGAATAAAATAGAGTTAGCAGCGGATATAAAGTAAAAATAAAAACACAGAATTTTATATTGGTTCACCGTTAACGAGGCTACGTCCAGTCCCTTCACTTTGAAGGATTTCACTAATTCAAAAACCTTGAATTACAACAATACCACTGACCCTCCAAGTCAGTCTTCTCAAACAGTCTAACAATCCTAGACTTTTGAGGAATGCAGCACCTTGACTTCTTAAGTCAAGTCTTCTTCTACCAATCTGACAACCCCAGATTGTAGAAGGAATTACAATGCGTTGAATCTAATTGCCAAGTAATCTGCTACCCCTTCTGACTCCCTCAGATTGTAGACTCTACTTCAACAACTTAGATCTAACATAAAGGAAAGAAAATAACACGAGTGCTTGCTTCTGGAAAGCTGTAACTCACAATTAACCTCATTGAAAACTCGAGTGTTTTCTTTTTGAAGTGTATGACTCTTTTGTGATTTTCGCTAATAGCTTCTGAATTCCACAAGACTTCAATTTATTTTTGTATCAAATCTTTTTTAATACTTTGATCAAATTTAATCAAATCTCCACCGATTATCATCATGATTAAATCTGAACCCTTTGATCTTATGTTGTCGTCCACATCTGGACCATACTAAGTGATCTGTTGTGATCCTCTGATTTCGGCCAACCCTGGACCACACTTTCTGATCTTCTGATCTCGGCCAACCTAGACTTGCAAACTGATCTGCTGTGATCCTCTTCTGATCTTGGCCAACACTGGGCCATATACTTAAATCTTGACCATTGATCTGAACCTTTTCCCTCTGATCTGGACCAATTCTGAACTAGGTCTGGATTGAACTAAAATTAAATCTGGACATTTACCTTTTGATCTGGATTAGATCTGGATTAAATGTGGCATCATTTCTTCTGATCTTGACTGAGTTTCATACTCTAAATCATGCTATCTTCTAGTCTGGGTCAAATCTGGATTAAATCTCTTGTTCTAGACCCATTACTTTATCCTCTGATTAAGTCTGGATCAAATCTGGACTGTTTATCATTTCACTGCCACTCTATCTTCTGGTCAGAATAACTTCTGGACTAAGTCTGACTTATGATATCTTCTGGTCTGAAACAAGCCTCCCTCTGGCAGGCTTCCTTCTGGTCTGGTGCAGGTCTTCTTCTAGACTTTGCTTCCTTCTGATATGGGCCAGTAGAGATATCCTCTGGTGGTGTTTTGACATCCTAGTGTATCTTCTGGTAATTTCAGGATGCATTATCTGGTGACTTCTGGAGGTGTATCATCTGATAACTTCATCTTCTGGTGCCATTTTAATATAGTAATTCAAGGTACAAAATAAGATTACATGGAGTGCTTTTGTAAACATCAAAATCCTAAGTACTTAGAACCAACTTGGTTCCAACAATTACTTATGGAAAGTTGATACTTACAATAAGCTTAACTTGAACTTGAGTGTTTGCTTCTGAAAATTTATGATGACGATCTGCTTCACACTCTAAGAAAAGAACAATTAGAAAATATTTATCTTTTAAGCAAGTGTTTCTCTCCTTTGATCTCTTTGAATACTTAGGAATTTTTTGCTCGACTTCTTCTATTTTTCGATTGCTTTATTCTTCAGCATTAAGCCTCTATTTATAGTTGAAATTAGGGCGTCACTTTGATTTGATGCTTTACTTTTGGAGTGTATTTCGATTAATTCTGTTTTGAGAATATTCTAGAATATTTTGCTCAGATTCTGTTTCCGGAGTCTTTTGCTCGGATTTTGGTTTGAGCATTTTGCTCAGATTCTATTTTGAGCATACTTTTAGCTATATTTTGTTTCTTGAGTCTTTTTTTTTGATTCTGTTTTGAGCATTTTTCTCAAATTCTATTTTGAGCATTTTTATTAGATTCTATTTTGAGCATACTTTCAGCTTCTAATGATGTAGCTTCTGATTTTTTTGTTCTAATGAGATCCTCTGAAATTATCCTCTTACAGGATCCTCTAATGATATCCTTTGGTGATAACCTCTAATGATATTCCCTGAAAAGATCCTCTGGTGATATCCTCTAGTGATATCCTCTAATGATATTCTTTAATGATATCATTGGTTATATCCTCTGGTATTTTCTGGAGGTATCTTCTGGTACCCTCTGGTATCCTTTGGATGCATTTTTATCTTCTGGTGAAGTTATTTTCTGATGACATCTTCTGCTTCTGATTTATATCTTCTGGTGATATCTTCTGCTGACGTCATCCTCTGATTTCTGCTTCTGGTGACGTCATCTTCTGATTTATGCTTCTGATGACATCTTCTGATTTTTCATTCTTCTTCTAAGTCAAAATACGATTTTCATAAAATACATTTGTTAACATCAAAACTTTAATTGCAAGAACCAACTTGGTTCCAACAATCTCCCCCTTTTTGATGATGACAACACCATGTATTTTTTATAATAATTTTTCTTTCTTTAGACTTTGACTCCCCCTAAGACTAAGCTTCATTTTTTATTTTCTCCCCTTAAGTCTAATACCCAGATACCATATCAAATACATCATCTTCTCCCCCTTTCAAGTACATCATCTTCTCCCCTTTTCAAATACATCGTCTTTTCCCAGCTTCAAATACATCATCTTTCCCAAATATTTTATCAAATACTACATCTTCTCCCCCTTGTCATCAGACAAAAAGGAATGCTGCTGAATTTTATTTATTTTTTATTATAAAAGTACACGAAAATACATATAGCAATAAATTAAAATAAACTACAACCTTACTAAGCAACTAGTCAGGGATGAAGGTAAAGTTGAAGTTTTTCTTAATGAAGTCAAACCTATCTTCAGGTAATGGTTTGGTGAATATGTCAGCCCATTGATGGTCAGTGTCTACAAATTGAATGTTAAGTACCTTTTTTTTGAACATAATCTCTGATGAAGTGGTGTTTGATCTCTATGTGTTTGGCTCAAGAATGTAGGATAAGGTTTTTTGGTTAGGTTGATGGCTGAAGTGTTGTCACAGTATAAAGGGATGTTTGTTTCCATGATTTTGTAGTCTTCCAGCTGATGTTTCATCCAAATCAGTTGAGAGTTACATCCAACTGCTGAAATGTATTCAGCTTCTGTTGTTGACATGACAATGGTGCTTTACCTCTTTCTTGTCCAGGATATTAGATAGTCTCCTAAGAATGTGCAATTTCCACTTGTACTCTTTCTTTTGAGTTTATCTCCAGCATAATCATAGTCACAGTATCCACTTTGTTGGAACCAAGTTGGTTCTAAGTACTTAGGATTTTGATGTTTATAAAAGCACTCCATGTAATCTTATTTTGTACTTAAATTTATTATATAAAATGTCACCAGAAGATGACGTCACCAGAGGCAGAAGATGACACCACCAGAAGATACATCCAGAGGAAGCAACCAGAGGATAGAAATGTCACCAGAAGGTTAGGCAAGATAATGCATCCAAAAGGTTTTAGAGGATGCATCCTGAAGGCACCAGAGGATACACCTCCAGAGGATATTAGAGGATATCATCAAAGGTTAAATAACATCATCAGAGGATATCTTTCCTGGCCTAGATCAGAAGGAAGCAGAGTCTAGAAGGAGACCTGGTCCATACCAGAAGGAAGCTTGTCAGAGGGAGACTTATTCCAGACCAGAAGGAATCATAAGTCAGACTTTGGCCAGAATTAATCCTGACCAGAAGATAGCCTGGTCGTGAAATAAGAATCAGTCAAGACTTAATCCAGACTTCATCAGAGCAGAAGATAACTGGTCCAGAACAAAGGACTTGGTACAGACCAGGAGATAGCATGGTCCAGAGTATAAAACTAAGTCCAGATCAGAAGAAATGATTGTCCAGATTTAATCCAGACTTGATCGAAATCAGAAGGTAAATATCCAGATTAAAATATCATTAGTCCAGATTTAATTCAATCCATACTCAGTCCAGAATTGGTCCAGATTAGAGGGAAAATGTTCAGATCAATGGTCCAGATTTAAGCATCATGGCCCAGTGTTGGCCGAGATCAGAAGATCAGATCATATGGCCCAGTGTTGGCCGAGATCAGAAGATCAGACCATATGGTCCAGTGATTGGCCGAGATCAGAAGATCAGAACATGTGGTCCAGTGTTGGCCGAGATCAGAAGATCAGAACATGTGGTCCAGTGTTGGCCGAGATCAGAGGATCACAGAATTAGGGCAGATCAGATTATATGGTCCAGATGTGGACGAAATCAGAAGATCAAACGGTCCAGATTTAATCATGATGAAAACCAGTGAAGACTTGATTAAAATTTTGATAGAAATTTGATCAAAGTATTAAGGGGATTTGATTAAAAAATTACTGAAGACTTGGAGATATTCGAATGCAATCTAAAGCTTCAAAAGATATGGTTTGAAATTAAAAGAAACAAGATTGGTCAACAGAATTTTCAAATTCAATCTGGAGCTAAAAAGATACGATTTTTATTTAAGTGAAACAGGATTGGCCAAGTTATTTTTGCTAGAGAATCTGGACAGATACAACTCGAATTTAAGCATGGAAAAACCCTAATTCTCATCTATAAAAGGAGGCTCAAGGCAGAAGACTTAGCATCAAAAATACTTGAGAGTCACACACTTCCAAAAGCAAAATACTTGAGTTTTCAGTGAGGTCAATTGTGAGTATCCGCTTTCCAGAAGCAAGTACTATAAGTTTTTCTTTTCCTTGTGTTAGGTCTAAGTTGTTGAAGTAGAGTTTACAATCTGAGGGAGTCAGAAGGAGTAGAAGATTACTTAGCAAGTAGATTCAAGGTTCTTTTCCTTCAAAGTCTAGGGTTGTTAGTCTTTTTTATAAGACTGACTTGGAGGGTCAGTGGTACTTTGTAATTCAAGGTTTTTGAATTTGTGAAATCCTTCAAAGTGAAGGGACTGGACGTAGCCTAGTTAACGGTGAACCAATATAAAATTATGAGTTTTTATTTACTTTATATCTGCTGCTAACTTTGTTTTAATTCATACATAACAGGTTTTGTTTTAAAACTAAAAGGTATTCAAGTTAGTCAAACACAATTCAACCCCCTTTCTCGTGTTTGCACCTTCAATTGGCATCAGAGCTTGGTTTCAAGGTTGAGCACTTAACTAGTGTTTAAGGAAAGGTCCAAGGGGTCCACAACATGGTAGAATCCAAAGATGATTTTGGAGGCAACATCAATAGACCACCACTATTTGTTGGAGACAGGTTTGAGTATTAGAAGGACAAAATGAGAAGTTTCTTCATATCTCAAGATCCTGAATTATGGAAGCTGGTAGTCAAAGGATACACTGCACCTACTGTTCCAGGAGATCCAACTCAAGAACTGGACATGGCAGATATGAGTCCAGACCAGAGCAGATTATACAAACTGCATCACAAGTCCAAAACCATCATGATCAATGCCATCACATTCAAGGAATTTGCCAGATGCACAGATAAAGAAACAGAAAAAAGCATATTTGACAGTGTGGTTCTTACCTATGAAGGAAACCAGCAGGTTCAAGAAGCAAGGGCTAACATACTGGTCAAACAGTATGAGATGTTCAAGATGGAAGATGATGAAGACATTGATGGAATGTTCTGTAGATTCCAGACTCTGATATCTGGACTGAAGGTCTTGAAGAAAAGCTACAAAATAGTAGATCATGTCAAGAAGATTCTAAGAAGCTTACCAACCAAGTGGAGACCAATGGTTACTGCAGTTCAGCAAGCCAAAGATCTGAATAACTTAAGACTTGAAGATCTGATCAGCTCACTCAAGTCTCATGAAACAGAACTGGAAGTAGATGAACCAAAGAAGAAGAAGAAGAATCTGGCCCTGAAGTCAAAATAGAAGAAAGCTGCAAAGGCAGCATCAGAATTAGAGGATAGTGACAGTGACTATGATGATATGGCTTACTTAACCAAACAGATGGTTAAGATCTGAGAAAACAGGAAGAGGAGAGGCTCCAAGAAGAAACATAACAACAAAGGAAAGGAAGAATCTGACAAGAAGAGCATCATCTATTATGGATGCAATGAACATGAACATATCAAGTCAGAATGTCCAAATATGGAAAAAGGCAAACAACACAAGAAGAGTTCCATATTCAAAAAGAAGGGTCTGATGGCAGCCTGGGATGCATCAGAATCAGAAGAAGAATCGTCTGATGAAGAAGAGGCAAAAACAACAATGATGGCACACATCAGGTCTGCCTCTGGACTTCATAAAGGCACAGTTTCAGGAAGGAAAGCAAGCAGAAGGAAGGATGATCAAGGTAGTCATTCAGGCAAGTCTGGAAGCACATCTGAGGAAGCAATTCTGGCTCTGATGGCTCATACCAACTCAAGTTCTGGATACAGCTCAGGCTCTGGAACAGATTTAGAAGATGAAGACAATAAGGTATTTTCTGATCTCACTAAATTTGAATTAATTGATGCTTTAAAAGATTTTTTAAATGCAAACAATAAGATGTCTTTAAAACTGAAAACTCTTAGGGAAGATAAGAAAAATCTGACCAAAGAAGTCCAAGTTTTAAAGAATCAAAATTCTGAGTATGCAACTGAAAACAAGGATTTTAAAACTGAAGTTGCAAGACTCAAATCTGAAAACCAAACTCTCAAAAGTAATATTTGTTCCACTTCCAAAAACTGTTTGTGAATCTGATATGCATGAGCAATTTTTTCAAAAATTTATTTCTAATGGAATGGAAAGAAGTAAATATGCAGCTATGATTTATGGAAACAGTAACATTGGAAAGAGAGGTCTTGGTTTTACAAAAACTGTTGCTGAAACTAAAACTGTTCATTCTAATGTTTTATGCATTGTTTGTGCTAAGAAAGGTCACTCTGAATTATCTTGTCCAATGGTAAAATCTGAATAAGATCAGAGAGCTGTTAAAACTAACAAACCTGGACCCAATCAGTTTTGGGTACCAAAAGATCAAATTGTCTATGTTGCAGATATTCTGAGCAACCAGAAGGAGACACCATCAATGGTGTCTGGACAATGGATGTTGGCAATGCACAAGCAGAAGAAGGTTTATGTTCCTGCTACAACCAGACAGAGGCAATCTGAGTTTGATGGAAGAAGTTCTGGTCAACTCAACCAGAACCAGAATTAGAATCAGAACCAGAACTGGAACCAGAATCAGAACTGGATCCAGAACCAACACTAGAACTAGAATCAAAATCAATACTAGAACCAGAACAGGTATCAATATCAAAGGTTCAGGTATGATCATCAAAATTACTTCAATTATCATAATCAATATAACTACAGGAATTATCAGATTCATCAGAATCATCAGATTCATCCAAATCCCTAGAATTATCAGATTCATCCAACTCATCCAAATCACCAGAATCATCAAGGTTATCATAATTACCAGATTCATCCAAGTTACGAGAACCAAAACATGTTCCAGAATCATCAGAGGAACATGATCTATCAACCAAAGTAGAATCAAGGAAATTGCTCAAACAGGCCAGAAGCTGAACTGGCTCTGATGGCTCGAACTGAGTCTGAGTCTGACTCTGAATCTGATTCTGAAGCAAGGTCTGATCAGCAAAATAAATCATGTTACTTGGACAGTGGTTGCTCCAAACACATGACAGGAGACAAATCTATATTTCTGGATCTAACCATGAAAAATGGAGGCAAAGTTTCCTTTGGAGGAAACTAGAAAGGTCAGATTATTCGTACATGAACAGTTGGTAACAAATCTTCTTCCCTTTCTATTAAAAATGTTCTGTTAGTAAAAGGTCTAAAGCATAATCTTTTGAGCATAAGTCAACTAAGTGATTGCAAATATGATGTCATCTTTAACCAGAAAACATGCAAAGCTGTTAGTCAACTTGATAAATCTGTTTTGTTTACTGGCATTAGGAAATATAATGTTTATAAGATTGATTTGTTTAGTCTTGCTAAGCAACAGGTTAAATGCTTATTATCTGTAAGTGAGCAGAATCTGATTTGGCACAAGAGGCTAGGGCATGCAAATCCTAGACTTATATCTGAGTTGAGCAAACTCCAGTTGGTAAGAGGGCTTCCCAAGGTAAGTTCCAAAACTAAGATTCTGTGTGAAGCATGTCAAAGAGGTAAACAAACTAAAAGCTCTTTTAAAACTAAAAAATGTGTTTCTATCTCTCAACCACTTGAACTGCTTCACTTAGATCTGTTTGGTCCTGTTCAAACAATTTCACTCAGTGGTAAGAAATATGGATTTGTGATTGTTGATGATTACTCAAGGTGGACTTGGGTAAAATTTTTAAAGAACAAAGATGAATCTCACAAAGTGTTTATTTCTTTTTGTAAGCAAGTAATGAATGAACAGGGTGTCAAGATCATTACCATCAGAAGTGATCATGGAGGTGAATTTGAGAACAAATACTTTGAAGAATTCTGTGATGAGAATGGCATCTCTCATAACTTCTCATGCCCCAGAACACCTCAACAGAAAGGAGTGGTGGAAAGAAAGAATAGATCACTACAACAGATGGCCAGAACCATGCTGAATGATATGAAGCTTGCCACCTACCTTTGGGCAGAAGCTGTAAACACAGCTTGCTACATTCAGAATAGAGTGTACATCAGGTCAATCTTAAATAAAACTCCATAGGAAATGTGGAAAGGTAAGAAATCTAACATTTCCCATTTCAAGCAATTTGGCTGTACTTGTTTTATGTTGAACACTGAAGATAATCTAGCTAAGTTTGACTATGGATCTCAAAAGTGTACCTTTATTGGTTACTCTAAGAGATCAAAAGCTTATAGAGTGTTTAACAAGGAAACTAACACTGTGGAAGAATCAATCCAACACTGTGAAAAGTCAAAGCAAGATGAGGAAATTGCAGGTGAACTAGAGGCAAAGGAACTAGAAGCTGGACCAGCTGCAGAACCTGAGAAAGATAAAGATGAAAGCAAGGAAGAAGAACATGCTGACTCTTAAGACAAGTCTGAAGGAAAGAATCGATGGAAGTACAAGTCTTCACATCTAGAAACTCACATTATTGGCATTGCAGCAGAACCATTGAAGACCAGATCATCAAGTAGAGAAACCAGTCTGTTTGGTTTACTCTCAACAATTGAACCAAGCAATGTTGATGAAGCTTTGGCAGAGGAAGGTTGAATACTTGCAATGAAAGAAGAGCTGAATGAATTTCAAAGGAATGATGTTTGGGATCTAGTATCCAGACCAAACAAAAACATTATTGGAACCAAGTGGGTGTTCAAGAATAAACTCAATGAAAAAGGTGAAGTGGTAAGGAACAAAGCCAGACTTGTAGCTCAAGGATACAATAGACAGGAAGGTATTGATTACACTAAGAATTTTGCCCTAGTGGCCAGGTTAGAAGCAATTAGAATTCTTTTATCATTTGCTGCTAATCATGATATAATTCTGTATCAAATGGATGTTAAAAGTGCATTCTTAAATGACTATATAAGTGATGAAGTCTATGTCAAACAGCCCCCTGGATTTGAAAATTCTGATTTTCCAAACCATGTTTTTAAACTTAAAAAATCTTTATATGGTTTAAAACAAGCACCAAGGGCATGGTATGACAGACTTAGTAACTTTCTGCTTAAGAATGAATTTGATAGAGGCCAGATTGATAATACTCTATTTAGGAAATCCATTAAAAATGATATTTTGATTATTCAAGTTTATGTTGATGATATCATATTTCGATCCACTAATGGCACTTTGTGCAAGGAGTTTTCTGACCTAATGCAGAAAGAGTTCCAAATAAGCATGATGGGAGAACTTAAGTTCTTCTTGGGAATTCAGATTCACCAAGGTAAATCAGGTATACTCATTCACCAATCTAAATACACTAAAGAACTTCTCAAAAAGTTCAAGATGAGTGACTGTACGCCTATGGCCACCCCCATGCACCCAACCTGCTCACTTGAGAAAGATGAAACCAGCCAAAAGGTAGACCAGAAAACATACAGAGGTATGATTGGATCCATTCTTTACCTAACTGCTTCTAGACCTGACATTTTGTTTAGTGTTTGTGTGTGCCCGTTTTCAAGCTGACCCTAAGGAATCCCATTTAACTGCTGTCAAAAGAATCTTGAGATACCTTAAAGGAACCACCAACCTTACCTTGTTATACAAGAAAACCCCCACCTACAAACTAAGAGGTTTTTGTGATTCTGACTATGCCGGAGACAAGTTGGAAAGGAAAAGTACAAGTGGCAACTGCACATTCTTAGGTGATAATTTGATCTCTTGGTCAAGCAAAAGACAAAGCACCATTGCCATATCAACAGCTAAAGCTGAGTATATATCTACAGCAGGATGCAGCTCACAGTTAATCTAGATGAAACATTAACTTGAAGATTACAACATCTTTGAAACCAATATCCCTTTGTTATGTGATAACACTTCAACCATAAACCTAACCAAGAACCCTATCTTACACTCTAGAGCCAAACACATTGAAATAAAACACCATTTCATTAGGGACCATGTTCAAAAAGGGACTTTAAGCATCCAGTTTGTGGAACTGATCATCAATGGGCTGATATCTTCACCAAAGCATTACCTGAAGATAGGTTCGAGTTCATCAAGAAGCATCTCAACATTATCTCCATATCTGACTAGCTCAAGTAGTCATCTTAGGAGTTTTTTAATTTTGTTGTAATTTTACTTTATGTCTTTTATTTTCTTGTTTTTACTTTCTGTACTTTGTAAAGAGAAAACAAAAATACAAAAATAGTAGGACCTCTTTTTGGCTGATGACAAAGAGGGGGAGAGAGAGAAAAAGGAGAAATAAGTAGAAAATGAGAGATAAAAAGAAAGGAGGAGTGAAAAAGAAAGAGATGAAAAGAGAAGGAGTTGAAAAGGAGAGGAAACAAGGAGAGAGAAAAAAAAAGAGAGAAAAAGAAAGAGTGAAAAGAGAAGGAGTTGAAAAGGAGAGGCAGTGTGAAGAGAGAGAATAAAGAAGGAGTTGAAAAGCAGAGGAAAAGAGAAGAAAAGAAAGAGTGATTTAAGAAGGAGTTGAAAAGGAGAAGAAAAAGTCATTATTAGACTTAGGGGGAGAGATTGGTCTGAGGGGGAGTATTTCAAGTACTTCGAATTTTTTTAAAGTCTTTTTAAATAAGTTATAAGCTAACAAAATAAGTTAAGGTTTTGTCATTTTAAAAAAGGGGGAGATTGTTGGAACCAAGTTGGTTCTAGGTACATAGGATTTTGATGTTTACAAAAGCACTCCATGTAATCTTATTTTGTACTTAGAATTATTATATAAAATGTCACCAGAAGATGACGTCACTAGAGGCAGAAGATGACACCACCAGAAGATACATCCAAAGGAAGCAACCAGAGTATAGAAATGTCACTAGAATGTTAAGCCAGATAATGCATCCAGAAGGTACCAGAGGATGCGTCCTAAAGGCACTAGAGGATACACCTGTAAGACCCTTAAATTTAAAAATTAAATTATGAATTTAATATTAAGTGTATTTTTGGGATATTTGTGAAATATTTAATATATGTATGTTTTGTGTGAATATATATATATATATATATATAAATATTTATTTTTGGAAGATGAATTAAAATTATTGGATGAAGAGTAAATTAATTTAATTACGAGTAATTAAATTATCGGACAGTTAATTAAGAGGTTATTAGCTAATTGCGACGAAACCGGTTAAGTGCTGGAGGGTCCAACAATATTATAGTATTATTTTTGATGAGGTGGCACCCACATATACCTATATATAGGAGTGAGTAGGAAGCAAAGATAGAAAACACTTCCTCCTCCATACTGCATGTAACAGTAATGTTCTCCTTCTTCCTCCCATTCTGATTTTTGTTTCCTGTTCAAAAAAAAAAAAAGAGTTGCTCAAAAGTGAGATTACTTGGAAATCCAAGCACCGAAACACCAAGTACCAAGAACAAAAGTTGTTCCTCTCCTCATTACGGACCCAGAGAACCCACTTTGGTAGCAGCAAACGCAAACGGAAACTTCGCCGATTTTTGACGTAGAAACGTGAACGGGAGCAGAAACGTAACAGGTGTAAGGGAACCTTGCACTTTCTAGATTGCATTAGGGCTGTAAATGCATACTGTTATGGCATTAATGATATTTCATTATTGTTTTGAAGAAAAACTGTTTTGCATGTCATTTTGAAGGATGAAAAATGCATTTTATTGATGTTTTAAATGATCTGTGATGTTTGCTGTGTTGGTTGATATATCAACGTTGTTCTGTTTATGTGGGAAAGCTGGAAAATGCTTTGCATGTCATTTTGGGGATGATCAAAATGCATGTGTTGATAAAACTGTTGTGCATGTTGTTATAAAATGCGACAATGCATTCTGTTGGTGTTTTGGTGATATGTGATGCTTGCTGTTTTGGCTGAATACATCAGTGTTGTTATGTTTGTGTGAGAAAGCTGGAAAATGCTTTGCATGTTGTTTTGGTTGTGTAAGAATACTGGAAAATAATGTGCATGTTGTTTTTGAGAAATGATCAAAATGTAAATGTTTAAAAATGTCTGTTTGTGGTGGTTGACAATCTGTTTTCTGTCATGTAAATGATAAACTGGTGTTGATGATGGTTTCAAAGGAAAAGGATTTAAAAAGGGTGGAAGAGTTTTCTGGAAAATATGTTATTTGATGAAAAATGTATGAGTTTTGTGGTTTTCAAAAGAGTGGTGAAACTGTTTTGGGATTGTGTTGGCTTTTCATAGGAAAAAGATGAAAATGTGTTGAGGTTTTCAGGAAAATTTCACTGACTTTAAAGGTGTATTCGAATACAGCCTGCCAAGCTTCTGTTTTACTCAAATTTTCGAACTTGTATTCGAATACGGGCCTCGGTATTCGAATACAAATGAAGGATTCTTGCTTCTGACTTAGCATCTGTATTCGGCTACGACCCTGTCGTATTCGAATACATAATTGAAATTTTATCACTGTATTCGCATCTGTATACAAATACAACACCCTCGTATTCGAATACAGGATGCTGATTTTCACTATTTTAGCTTCTGTATTCGAATACAAGGGAGCTGTATTCGAATACAAATTCGTGTTTTTTCATAAATTCAAGTTTTAGACACTGTCATGTGAACTTTAAGTGTTGGGGAACATTGGGAAGGTTTGTAATGATTTAAAATGGAGTTTTTGAAGTAATCTTGAAGAGGAGAAGATGAGGTTCTGGAAACCATTAATGATGTTTGGAAAATGCTGAGTTTACACTGTTTTGCCTTTTGTATTCGAATACAAGGATGTTGTATTCGAATACAGAGTGTTGAATTTGCACTGTTTTCAGCTTCTGTATTCGAATACAAGGGAGCTGTTTTCAGCTTCTGTTTTGATTGGGAAGGTTGGGAAACAATGGAGTTTTTGTGATAATTTGAAGTGGTGATGATGAAGCTTTTGAGATCTCTACTAATGTTGTGAAAAATACTGATTTTGCACCGTGACAGCTTCTGTATTCAAATACAAGGAAGCTGTATTCGAATACAGAGTGTTGATTCTGCACTGTTTTGTCTTCTATTTCGAATACAAGGAAGCTGTATTCGAATACAGATTCGTGTTTCCCAGAAATCTCAGTTTTAAATACTGTTTTATGTTTTTTAAGAGTTGAGGAAACATTGGGAAGACTTATGATAAATAAGAATGGAGTTTTTTGAGATAGTGTGAAGTGGTAATGATGAGGTGCTTGAATGTTTTATTGATGTGATGATAATGAAATTATTTGGGTTGAGATGGTTTTGGGGAAATGATGGAACGGCTGAATTTTACTGATGTTGCATACTGTTTTCAGTGAAGACAAAACATTGCATGTTCATGCATTGTATAGTCAGGTGGTAACCGCGATGGGCCACAGAGTAATGCGTAAAACATGTTGATCTTTTGAGCGATTGCACGAGTGCTGGTCTGTTGAGCGACTGCACTGGTACTGGTCTGTGAGCGATTGTACCCTGAAATGCGCAAAACGTGTTGATCTGTTGAGCGATTGCACGAGTGCTGGTCTGTTGAGCGACTGCACTAGTACTGGTCTGTGAGCGATTGTACCTTGGTATATGTAAAACGTGCTGGTCTGTTGAGCGACTGCACTGGTGCTGATCTGTGAGGGATTGCACCCTGGTCATGTTGGCCATTAAAGTCAAACATATATAAATTGTGCTGGTCTGTGAGCGACTGCACCTTGGTAATTCCAAGAAGTTGAGTACATGAGCATATACATATTGCATCGGGGTGGTGGACCGGTGGGTCACGAATTGGATATATGTTGATGATTGGAAATTGATGTGTGTAAGTACTTTATAAAATCTGAATTTTTGATGAATGATTGTGATTGCTGAAGTGATGGTTGTACTTACAACATGTTTTCCATATTAATTGGTTGCTGTTCGAAAAGGCATACATGTCATGAAATTTCAAAATGAGCATCCTTAATTATCATCATTGTTATATGATATGCCATGGACATATTTGTTACTATGATATAAATGCTATGTGTTAATTGTTAATTTCGGTCGGTGACCCTTTACTATTATTGTGGTAATTGGGCTTTGCCCTCAGATGATACCCAAACCCGTCCTACCGACGGTTACACTAACGACGGAGACGTCATTAGTTTCCCCTGATTTTTCACGCACGGAGTATTCTCGGACAATGTAGAAATGGAGAAAATCTTTGAAATGATTAATTGTCGAGCAGCGGTGAAGGTCAACTATGCTACCTATCTGCTGATAGGGGATGCATAGTATTGGTGGAGGAGTACAAGGCTACTAATGGGGTTAGCTCATGACGAGGTGAACTGGGAGACGTTCAAAAAGAAGTTTTTGGACAAATACTTCCCGATGAGCACTAGAACCAAGTTGGGTGACGATTTTCTGAAATTGCACCAAGGAAACATGAAGGTGGGGGAATATGTAGCTAAGTTTGAATCTCTATCAAGGCATTTTAGATTTTTCCAGGAAGAAGTTGATGAACAGTTTATGTGCCATCGTTTCCAAAATAGCTTGAAGTATGAGATTCAAGATTCGGTCTTACCATTGGGAATTCAATGTTTCCAAGTCTTAGTGGAGAAGTGTAGAGAGGTTGAAGATATGAAGAACATGAGGCCCAATAGAGGAGGGAACATTAATTCAGGAGGGCCTAGTCGGATGCACTATCAGAACAATAGGGGAAAGCAGGTTGCTAAGCCGTATAACCGGCCACAAAACAACAATAGAGGCCAGAATCGGCCGGGAAATCAGAATTTTGGACGACAATTGGGACAAGGAGTTTGATGTTACCGATGTGGGAAAGAGGGACATATTGCTACTGCTTGTACCACAAAGGATCTTGTGTGTTTCAATTGCCAGAAATCAGGGCATGTTGCTAGGGGACGCGTCTATCACATGGGTGCTGAAGCTGGGAGTCAAGCTCCAAATTTAATCCAACGAGATTGCGAGATTGCAGGTAACACACTAACTACACTTTTTGATTCGGGGGCAACCCATTCTTTCATTGCTATGGACTGTGTGAATCGTTTGAAGTTATCTTTGTATGCTTTACCTTTTGATTTGGTCGTTTCCACATCTGCTAAGACTTTGACCGTAAACTCTACAAGTTTACACTGAACTGTAACGATTCAGAATAGAGATTTCCTGGTTAATTTAATCTGTCTACCCCTAGAATCACTCGAGATCATTATCGGTATGGATTGGATGATGTATAATTACGTAGTCTTGGATTGTGCTCGCAAATTAGTTCTTTTCCCCGAACCTGGAGTCGTTCGGTATCTGGCTGCTAACAAACTCGAAGTATCACTGAGAGAAGGAACTCAGGAATTTTTATCATTGGCTAACGTGGAGACCAAGATGGATGTGAACATAGAAGATATGGTGCTAGTCAAAGAGTATTCAGACGTATTTCCAACAAAAATTCCAGGATTACCCCCAGTAAGAGAGGTGGAGTTCTTCATTGATTTGCACCGAGGAACTGGACCTATTTCAATTGCGCCGTATCCGATGTCGCCATTGGAATTAAGCGAGCTTAAGGGTCAAATTGAAGGTTTGTTGGAGAAAGGATTTATCAGACCAAGTGTGTCGCCATGGGGAGCTCCAGTGTTGTTGGTAAAGTAGAAGGATGGAAGTTCACGCTTATGTGTGGATTATCGGCAACTTAACAAGGTAACTATTAAGAATCGCTATCTTTTACCACGTATCGATGATTTAATGGACCAATTGAGGGGAGCCGCGGTGTTCTCAAAGATCGATTTGAAGTCAGGATACCATCAGATTCGGGTAAAAGAAGGAGATATTCAAAAGACTGCTTTCAGAACTCGTTACGGACATTATGAATATCTCGTTATGCCATTTGGAGTTAAGAATGCACCAACAATTTTCATGGACTATATGAATAGAATCTTCAGCCGATTTCTGGATAAATTAGTGGTGGTATTCATCGATGATATTTTGATTTATTCAAAGGATGAAGAAGAACATGGAGAACACCTACGCCAAGTTCTTGAAGTCTTACGCGAGAAGCAATTGTATGCCAATTTGTCGAAGTGCGAATTTTGGCTAAAGAAAGTGAACTTCTTGGGACATGTGATAACAAAAGAAGGAATCGCTGTGGATCCGGCAAAGATTGAGATAATTCTTGCCTGGAAACAGCCTCAGACTATCACAGATATACGTAGTTTTGTCGAACTAGCAGGATACTACAGGAGATTTATTGAAGGATTTGCTAAGATTGTAGCTCCTTTGACACAACTCACCAGAAAGAACCAGCCATTTGCATGGACAGAGAAGTGTGAGGAAAGTTTTCAGTTGCTTAAGGAAAATTTAACAACCTCACCAGTGTTGGTCTTGCCACAGCTAGAGGAACCATATGAAGTTTACTGTGATGCATCTCACCAAGGTTTGGGATGTGTTTTGATGCAACACAAGAAAGCTGTAGCCTACACCTCAAGGCAGTTGAAAACTCACGAACGAAACTATCGTACTCATGATTTAGAGCTTGCTGCAGTAGTGTTTTCCTTAAAGGATCTGTTCGATCAGAAAGAATTGAACATGCGGCAGAGAAGATGGATGGAGACTCTCAAGGATTTTGACTTTTCATTGCAGTATCACCCTGGGAAAGCCAATGTGGTGGCTGATGCATTAAGTAGGAATAGTGTGTGAGTATCTTCAATGATAATGGCCAGACAACAAGAGTTGTGAGAAGCATTTAGAGATCTACATTTAGACGTAGAGTTTGCACCAGGAATTTTAAAGTGTGGAATGATAACAATTTCAAGTGGTCTACTTGAAGAGATTGCAAACTTGCAAGATGACGCATTAATCCAAGAAAAGAGGAACTTGATAATACAAGGAGGGAGAACTGAGTTCAGGATCGGACCAGACAATATTCTGAGATGTAATGGAAGAGTTTGTGTACCGGAAGTTGCAGATATGAGAAGAATGATTTTGGAAGAGGCTCATAAGAGCAAATTAAGTATTCATCCTGGAGCGACCAAGATGTACCAGGACTTAAGACAGAATTACTGGTGGCCAGGAATGAAGAGGGACGTAGCAGAGTATGTATCGGCTTGTTTAACTTGTCAAAAAGCGAAAGTGGAACATCAACGACCTGCTGGAATGTTGCAACCTTTGGATATACCGGAATGGAAGTGGGATAGCATTTCCATGGACTTTATAACCGGACTGCCCAAGACAAGGAAAAAGAATGATTCGATTTGGGTAATAGTGGATCGATTGACAAAATCCGCACATTTCTTACCAGTAAGGACCACTTATAAAGTAGATAAGCTAACGAAAATCTACATTGCTGAGATTGTGAGGCTACACGGAGTTCCATCGAGTATAGTATCAGACCGTGACCCAAAGTTCACATCTCATTTTTGGGGAGTGCTGCATGAAGCTTTGGGAACGAAACTGAAATTAGGTTCCACTTATCATCCACAAACAGATGGACAGAATGAGAGAACAAACCAGTCCTTGGAAGATCTATTGAGAGCATGTGTGTTGGATGATAGAGGAAATTGGGATGAGGTGTTGCCATTGATTGAGTTTACTTACAACAATAGTTTCCACGCAAGTATTGGAATGGCACCCTATGAGGCTTTGTATGGACGCAAGTGTCAGACGCCTTTATGCTGGTTTAAGGACGGAGAAAGTATGATTGTTGGACCTGAGATGGTGGAACAGACTACAGAGAAAATCAAGAGAATACAAGAGAAAATGAAGATTTCACAAGATCGTTACAAGAGTTATGCGGACAAGCGTCGTAGACCTTTGGAATTCGAGCAGCGTGATCATATATTTCTAAGGGTCACGCCTACAACTGGTGCTGGCAGAGCTATTAAGTCAAGAAAGTTGACTCCGAAATTTATTGGACGAATTGGACCATTGGCTTATCGGATTGCTTTACCTCCCATACTGTCCAATATTCACGACGTATTTCACGTGTCGTAGTTAAGAAAATACATTTCGGATCCATCACATGTAATCGAACTAGACACAATTCAACTGAAGGATAACCTGTCATTTGAAGTACTCCCTGTAAGAATTGAAGACAGGAAGATTAAACAATTGAGGAACAATGAAGTCCCACTAGTCAAAGTGATTTGGAATCCGACTACGAGAGACGCAACTTGGGAACTGGAGAGTAAGATGAGGGAACAATATCCTCAGTTATTTATCGACACGTAGTTTCGAGGACGAAACTAATTTAAGGGGGTGGTAATGTAAGACCCTTAAATTTAAAAATTAAATTATGGATTTAATATTAAGTGTATTTAGGGGATATTTGTGAAATATTTAATATATGTATGTTTTGTGTGAATATATATATATATATATATAAATATTTATTTTTGGAAGATGAATTAAAATTATTGGATGAGGAGTAAATTAATTTAATTACGAGTAATTAAATTATCATACAGTTAATTAAAAGGTTATCAGCTAATTGCGACGAAACCGGTTAACTGCTGGAGGGTCCAGCAATATTATAGTATTATTTTTGATGAGGTGGAACCCACATATACCTATATATAGGAGTGAGAAGGAAGAGCAAAGACAGAAAACACTTCCTCCTCCATACTGCATGTAACAGTAACGTTCTCGTTCTTCCTCCCATTCTGATTTTTGTTTCCTGTTCAAAAAAAAAAACAGAGAGTTGCTCAAAAGTGAGATTACTTGGAAATCCAAGCACCGAAACACCAAGTACCAAGAACAAAAGTTGTTCCTCTCCTCATTACGGACCCAGAGAACCCACTTTGGTAGTAGCAAACGCAAACGGAAACTTCGCCGATTTTTGACGTAGAAACGTGAACGCGAGCAGAAACGTAACAGTTGTAAGGGCACCTTCCACTTTCTAGATTGCATTAGGGCTGTAAATGCATACTGTTAAGGCATTAATGATGTTTCATTATTGTTTTGAAGAAAAACTGTTTTGCATGTCATTTTGAAGGATGAAAAATGCATTATGTTGATGTTTTAAATGATCTGTGATGTTTGCTGTGTTGGTTGATATATCAACGTTGTTCTGTTTATGTGGGAAAGCTGGAAAATGCTTTGCATGTCATTTTGGGGATGATCAAAATGCATGTGTTGATAAAACTGTTGTGCATGTTGTTATAAAATGCGAAAATGCATTCTGTTGGTGTTTTGGTGATATGTGATGCTTCCTGTTTTGGCTGAATACATTAGTGTTGTTCTGTTTGTGTGAGAAAGCTGGAAAATGCTTTGCATGATGTTTTGGTTGTGTAAGAATACTGGAAAATAATGTGCATGTTGTTTTTGAGAAATGATCAAAATGTAAATGTTTAAAAATGTCTGTTTGTGGTGGTTGACAATGTGTTTTCTGTCATGTTAATGATAAACTGGTGTTGATGATTGTTTCAAAGGAAAATGTTTTAAAAAGGGTGGAAGAGTTTTCTGGAAAATATGTTATTTGATGAAAAATGTATGAGTTTTGTGGTTTTCAAAAGAGTGGTGAAACTGTTTTGGGGTTGTGTTGGTTTTTCAAAGGAAAAAGTTGAAAATGTGTTGAGGTTTTCAGGAAAATTTCGCTGACTTCGAAGGTGTATTCGAATACAGCATGAGTTTATTCGAATACAGCATGCCAAGCTTCTGTTTTACTCAAATTTTCGAACTTGTATTCGAATACGGGCATCTCTAATCAAATACAGATGAAGGATTCTTGCTTCTGACTTAGCATCTGTATTCGGCTATGACCCTGTTATATTCGAATACAGAATTGAAATTTTATCACTATATTCGCATATGTATTCGAATACAACACCCTCGTATTCGAATACAGGATGCTGATTTTCACTATTTTAGCTTCTGTATTCGAATACAAGGGAGGTGTATTCGAATATAGATTCGTGTTTTTTCAAAAATTCGAGTTTTAGACACTGTCATGTGAACTTTAAGTGTTGGGGAACATTTGGAAGGTTTGTAATGATTTAAAATGGAGTTTTTGAAGTAATCTTGAAGAGGAGATGATGAGGTTCTGGAAACCTTTAATGATGTTGGGAAAATGCTGAGTTTACACTGTTTTGCCTTATGTATTCGAATACAAGGATGTTGTATTTGAATACAGAGTGTTGCATTTGCACTGTTTTCAGCTTCTGTATTCGAATACAAGAGAGCTGTATTCGAATACATATTCGTGTTTTTCAAAAATCCAAAGTTTTAAACACTGTTTTATAAACCTTAAGTGTTGGGAAACATTGGGAAGGTTTGTGATGAATTAAAAATGGAGTTTTTGTGATAATTTGAAGTGGTGATGATGACGCTTTTCAGATTTTTACTGATGTTGTGAAAAATACTGATTTTGCACTGTGACAGCTTCTGTATTCGAATACAAGGAAGCTGTATTCGAATACAGAGTGCTGATTCTGCACTGTTTTGGCTTCTGTATTCGAATACAAGGAAACTGTATTCGAATACAGTTTTAAACACTGTTTTATGGATTTTAAGAGTTGAGGAAACATTGGGAAGACTTATGATAAATAAGAATGGAGTTTTTGAGATAGTGTGAAGTGGTAATGATGAGGTGATTGAATGTTTTTATTGATGTGATGATAATGAAATTATTTGGGTTGAGATGGTTTTGGGGAAATGATGGAACGGCTGAATTTTATTGATGTTGCATACTATTTTCATTGAAGAGAAAACACTGCATATTCATGCATTGCATAGTCAGGTGGTACCCACGATGGGCCACAGAGTAATGCGTAAAACGTGCTGATATGTTGAGCGATTGCACGAGTGCTGGTCTGTTGAGCGACTGCACTGGTACTGGTCTGTGAGCGACTGTACCCTGAAATGTGCAAAACGTGCTGATGTGTTGAGCGATTGCACGAGTGCTGGTCTATTGTGCGACTGCACTGGTACTGGTCTATGAGCGACTGTACCTTGGTATATGTAAAACGTGCTGGTCTGTTGAGCGACTGCACGAGTGTTGGTCTGTTGAGCGACTGCACTGGTGCTGATCTATGAGCGATTGCACCCTGGTCATGTTGGCCATTAAAGTCAAACATATATAAATTGTGCTGGTCTGTGAGCGACTGCACCTTGGTAATTCCAAGAAGTTGAGTACATGAGCATATACATATTGCATCGGGGTGGTGGACCGGTGGGTCACGAATTGGATATATGTTGATGATTGGTAATTGATGTGTGTAAGTACTTTATAAAATCTGAATTTCTGATGAATGATTGTGATTGCTGAAGTGATGGTTGTACTTACAATATGTTTTCAATATTAATTGGTTGTTGTTCGAAAAGGCATACAAGTCATGAAATTTCAAAATGAGCATCCTTAATTATCATCATTGTTATATGATATGCAATGGATATATTTGTTACTATGATATAAATGCTATGTGTTAATTGTTAATTTCGGTCGGTGACCCTTTACTATTATTGTGGAAATTAGGCTTTGCCCTCAGATGATACCCAAACCCGTCCTACTGACGGTTACACTAACGACGGAGACGTCGTTTGTAACACCCCGAGTTTAAAACACAGCGCGAGTGCATTTCTTTTTTAAAAAAATAAATAAGTAACAGAATTTTCCAGATTTAATTCAAAAGGAAATTCAACTAAAGTTTTCATCAATTGATTTCAAAAGAGGACACCGGGCATGTGGCCACTAAATAGTTCCAGAGTGCGGAAGAATACAGCAGAAAAATCATACATAGATTCCCAAAATAAAATTACATTTCCCAAAACTCAAGACCCTATACAAAAGTCTAGACTGATCATGCACTAAGCTACAGTAGCACGGTCTCCACCGTATTTTCTATAAGTCTCTTCTTCACCCAGCTGACCGTCCCTCTGTGTTGTCCACAGTTACGCCGTACGTAAAGATCAAGGGAAACGAACGACGTCTCCGTCATTAGTGTAACCGTCGGTGGGACGGGTTTGGGTATCATCTGAGGGCAAAGCCCAAAGTCCACAATAATAGTAAAGGGTCACCGACCGAAATTAACAAATAAGCACATAACATATATCTTACAGCAACAAATATATTCATGGCATAATATATGATAATGATGAAAATTAAGGATGCTCATTTGAATTTTCATGACATATAAGCTTTTTCAAACAGCAACCGTTTCATATGGAAATATGTAGTAAGTACAGTCAACACTTCAATAAACCCAATAATTAATCAGAAATTCAGATTCTGTTAAGTACTCACACACATCGATTTCCAAACATCATCATATAAACCAATCGTGACCCACCGGTCAATCCGTCAATGCAATATGTATATGCTCATGTATACAATTTCTTGGAATCACCAAGGTGGAGTCGCTCAACAAACCAGCACAATTTAAATGTATGACTTTTACGGCCCTCAAGACCAAGGTGCAATCGCTCAACAGATCAGCACCTAGTGCAGTCGCTCAACAGACTAGCACTCATGTAGTCGCTCAACAGACCAGCACGTTTGACATATACCAAGGTACAATCGCTCAACAGATCAGTACCTAGTGCAGTCGTTCAACAGACCAGCACTCGTGCAATCGCTCAATAGATCAGCACGTGGTTGCGCATTTCAGGGTACAGACGCTCAACAGTCCAGTACCAGTGCAGTCGCTCAACAGACCAGCACCTATATACCAAGGTACAATCGCTCAACAGATCAGTACCTAGTGCAGTCGCTCAACAGACCAGCACTCGTGCAATCGCTCAACAGACCAGCACGTGGTTGCGCATTTCAGGGTATAGACGCTCAACAGTCCAGTACCAGTGCAGTCGCTCAACAGACCAGCACCTATATACCAAGGTACAATCGCTCAACAGATCAGTACCTAGTGCAGTCGCTCAACAGACCAACACTCGTGCAATCGCTCAATAGATCAACACGTGGTTGCACATTACTCTGTGGTCCATCGCGGGTACCACTTGACTATGCAATGCATGAATATGCAATGTTTCTCTTTAAATGGAAACAGAATGCAAAATCAGAAAATTCATGCCTTTCCATCATTTTTCAAAACATCTCAGCACAATCAATATCATCATCCACATCAATGATTAAACAGTCAAGCAATCATTAACAATTCACATTATCTCACAAATTCCATACTTAATCATCTCAAGTCTTTCCATTGTTTTCCAAACTCTTAAAATTCACAAAACAGTGTTTAAAACTGAGATTTCTGGAAATTACGAATCTGTATTCGAATACAACTTCTCTGTATTCGAATACAGAAGCCAAAGACAGTGCAAAATTACACTCTATATTCGAATACAGCCCTCTGGTATTCGAATACAGAGGCAGTCTTAGTGCACAAATCAACATTTTTCACTACATCAGTAAAGTCTCAAAAACTTCATCACCACCACTTCAAACTATCACCAAAAGTTCCATTTTGATTCTCCACAAACATTCCCAATATTCCCCAACACTTAGGGTTTATAAAACACTGTTGAAAAACTTGAAATTTCTAAAAACTCGAATCTGTATTCGAATACAGATCCCTTGTATTCGAATACAGAAGCTGAAACTGTAATTTCAACATCCTGTATTCGAATACAGCATGCCTGTAGTCGAATACAGAAGCCAAAAACAGAACCAGAATGATCAACATCAGAACATCACGAACAGAACCAGAATCAGAATCAGAATCATCAACACCAGAACATCAGAAACAGAACCAGAATCAAAATGATTAACATCAGAACATCAGGAACAGAACTAGAATCAGAATCATCAACACCAGAACATCAGAAACAGAACTAGAATTAGAATGATTAACATCAGAACATCAGGAATAGAACCAGAATCAGAATCATCAACACCAGAACATTAGAAACTGAACCAAAATCAGAATGATTAACATCAGAACATCAGAAACTGAACCAGAATCAAAATCATCAACACCAGAACATCAGAAACAGAACCAGAATCAGAATGATTAACATCAGAACATCAGGAACAGAACCAGAATGAATCAACATTAGAATCATCAGATGCAGAAAGAGGATGATTAACATCAGAATCATCAGAAGTAGAAACAGGATGATTAACATCAAAATCATCAGAAGCAGAAACAGGATGATTTACATCAGAATCATCAGAAGCAGAAACATGATGATTAACATCAGAATCATCAGAAGCAGAAACAGGATGATTAACATCAAAATCATCAGAAGCAGAAACAGGATGATTAACATCAAAATCATTAGAAGCAGAAACAGAATGATTAACATCAGAATCATCAGAAGCAGAAACAGAATGATTAACATCAGAATCATCAAAAGCAGAAACAGGATGATTAACATTAGAATCATCAGAAGCAGAAACAGAATGATTAACATCAGAATCATCAGAAGCAGAATGATTAACATCAGAATCATCAGAAGCAGAAACAGAATGATTAACATCAGAATCATCAGAAGCAGAAACAGAATGATTAACATCAGAATCATGAGAAGCAGAAACAGAATGATTAACATCAGAATCATCAGAAGCAGAAACAGGATGATTAACATCAAAATCATCAGAAGCAGAAACAGAATGATTAACATCAGAATCATCAGAAGCAGAAACAGAATGATTAACATTAGAATCATCAGAAGTAGAACATAATGATTCAAACCAGAATCATCAGAAGCAAAACAGAATGATTCACACCAGAATCATCAGAAGCAAAACAAAATGGTTAACACCAGAATCATCAGAAGCAAAACAGAATGGTTGACACCAGAATCATCAGAAGCAAAACAGAATGATTCACACCAGAATCATCAGAAGCAAAACAGAATGATTCACACCAGAATCATCAGAAGCGAAACAGAATGATTCACACCAGAATCATCAGAAGGAAAACAGAATGATTCACACCAAAATCATCAGAAGCAAAACAGAATGATTCACAATAGAATCATCAGAAGAAAAACAGAATGACATTAAGTAAAACAGTTTGAAAACTTAAGTAAAACAGAAGCTTGACAGGATGTATTCGAATACACACATGTTGTATTCGAATACACCTTCGAAATCAGTGAAATTTTCCTGAGACTTCAACACATTTCAAAATGTTTCTTTTGAAAAATCAGCACAACTCCAAAACAGTTTTATCACTCTTTTAAACCTCAAAACTCAGACTTTTACATCAAACCAGATTTTCCAGAAGGAAACACTTTCATCAGTTTTAAAACCCTTTTTATTTTGAAATCATCAGTAACACCAGATTTTCATCAACAGAACAGCATGCAAGCATTTCAGCTTTCTCAAACCATCAGAACATCATGCAAGCATTTCAGCTTGTTCAAACATCAGAACAACATGCAAAGCATTTAGTTTTTCTCAAACATCAGAACAACATGCAAAGCATTCAGCTTTCTCAAACATCAGAACAACATGCAAAGCATTCAGTTTTTCCAAAACATCAGAACAACATGCAAAGCATTTCAGTTTTCCCAAACATCAGAACAACATGCAAAGCATTTCAGCTTTCTCAAACAACAGAACAATATTAACACATTCAATCAAACAACAAGCCTCACATAGCAGCAAAATACCAACAGAATGCATTTTTGCAATATTCAAAACAGTTTTATGAATATGCTTTTTACTCCTCTTCAAAATAACATGCAATGCATTTTTTCAGCTTTCCCCATAAACAAAACAGTATTGGAATAATAATCCAAAACAACATGTTGCAGATTCTTAAAACCTCAACAGAATGCATTTTCTTTCATCTTTCAAAATGTTATGTAAAACAGTTTCTTTTTCAAAACAGAAGCTCAAATATAATCACCTCAAACATACATTTACAGTCCTAAAATGAAACTAGAAAGTGGAAGGTGCCCTTACCCTTGCTGCGTGTCTGCTACTTCTCACGTTTCTGTTTTCATTCCCGTTTACGCGCCAAAATTCGGTGAAACTGCTGCTTGAGTTTGCTGCTACGAAACTGGGTTCTCTAGCTCCGTAATGATGTGGGGAACAACTTTAGTACTGGGGGTTTTCTGGTTTGATGCTTGTATTTCCAATTGATGGCACTTTTGAGGAACTCCCTCTCTTGTATTTTTGAAATCGTGAACTGGAAAACAGATTTCAGAATGGAAGGGAAGGTACTGTTACATGCAGTATTGTTACATGCAGTATTGTTACATGCAGTATGGAGGAGAGAAAGGTTTCTGCCTTTGCTTTGTCCTTTGTAGTCCATATATAATAGGCACCTCCATGTGCCACCTCATCACAATTAATGTTAAAATATTGCTGGATCCTCCAGCATTTAAACGTTTTGCAATTAGCTGCTAATCCTTAATTCACGGTCCGATTAATTTAACTATTCGTAATTAAATTAATTTATTCTTCATCCAATAATTTTAATTCATCTTCCAAAATAAATATTTATATATATATATATATATATTCACTCAAACATACATATATTAAATATTTTACAAATATCCTCAAAATACAATTAAAATTAATTCCAAATTTTTAATTAAAAATTAAGGGTCTTACATTACCACCCCCCTTAAATTAGTTTTGTCCTCGAAACTACATGTCGATGAACAACTGAGGATATTGTTCCCTCATCTTACTCTCCAGTTCCCAAGTTGCGTCTCCAGTAGTCGAGTTCCAGATCACTTTGACTAGTGGGACTTTCTTGTTTCTCAACTGTTTAATCTTCCTGTCTTCAATCCTTACAGGGAATACTTCAAATGACAGGTTGTCCCTCAGCTGAATTGTATCCGGCTCGATCACATGTGACAGGTCTGCAATATATTTCCTTAACTGCGACACATGAAATACGTCGTGGATATTGGACAATATGGGAGGTAAAGCAATCCGATAAGCCAAAGGTCCAATACGCGCAGTAATCTGGTATGGTCCAATAAATTTCGGAGTCAACTTTCTTGACTTAATAGCTCTGCCAACACCAGTTGTAGGCGTAACCCTTAGGAATACATGATCACCCTGCTCGAATTCCAAAGGTCTGCGACGCTTGTCCGCATAACTCTTCTGACGATCTTGCGAAACCTTCAATTTTCTCTTGTATCCTCTTGATTTTCTTTGTAGTCTGTTCCACCATCTCAGGTCCAACAATCATACTCTCTCCGTCCTTATACCAGCATAAAGGCGTCTGACACTTGCGTCCATACAAAGCCTCGTAGGGTGCCATTCCAATACTTGCGTGAAAACTGTTGTTGTAAGTGAACTCGATCAATGGCAACACCTCATCCCAGTTTCCTCTGTCATCCAACACACATGCTCTTAATAGATCTTCCAAGGACTGATTTGTTCTCTCAGTCTGTCCGTCTGTTTGTGGATGATAAGCGGAACTCAATTTACTCTTATGAGCCTCTTCCAAAATCATTATCCTCAAATCTGCAACTTCCGGTACACAAACTCTTCCATTACATCTCAGAATGTTATCTGGTCCGACCCTTAAGCTCGCTTAGTTCCAAATGCGACATCCGGTGTGACGCAATTGAAATAGGTCCAGTTCCTGGGTGCAAATCAATGAAGAACTCCACCTCTCTCACCGGGGGTAATCCTAGAATTTCTGATGGAAATACGTCCGGATATTCTTTGACTAACACCACATCTTCTATGTTCACATCCATCTTGGTCTCCACGTTAGCCAATGATAAAAAATTCCTGAGTTCCTTCTCTCAGAGATACTTTGAGTTTGTTAGCAACCAAATACCGAACGACTCCCAATTCACCTCCTTGTGAGCTGATCCCATTAGAAGCCTTGTACTTCTTCACCAATATTCTGCATCCCATAACAGCAGATATGTGACATAGTTGACCTTTACCGCTGCTCGGCAATTAATCATCTCGAAGATTTTCTCCATCTCTTGAATCCACTGGTCTGCTCTTTCTGGACCCTCATCACCCTTGAACTTGGGAGGATTATGACGACGAAAATCCTCTAGTCCCCTTGATTCAGCAGCGCGAATCTCTCTTTCTCTCTTCTCCAGATCTTATTGAGTCCTCGCAGTCGTCTATGCAGCAACAGACGCAGCCAAGTTATTCATCGCTTCAGCCATCCGATCATCCCGGCTGACGTTGGCTCTTGTAGTGTCGTCTCTTCTTTGGAGGCATTGTTCCTTACAAAGCCATCATCAAGTAGAAATCTCGTACTACTTGGAATAATTCCAAAATATAGCTTAACAACATCATCACCTCCGCACACCACAACTTAAACAAGACTTGACACTTTAACTACTTGCTCCTATGCATGATCAGCTAATAATTCAAAACAAATACTTTAAATCAGAGCTTTATCCCAAAACTTTAACCAAATGCTCTAATACCACAATTGTAACACCCCGAGTTTAAAACACAGCGCGAGTGCATTTTTTATTTTAAAAATAAATAAGTAACAGAATTTTCCAGATTTAATTCAAAAGGAAATTCAAATAAAGTTTTCATCAATTCATTTCAAAAGAGGACACCCGGCCTTTGGCCACTAAATAGTTCCAGAGTGTGGAAGAATACAGCGGAAAAATCATACATAGATTCCCAAAATAAAATTACATTTCCCAAAACTCAAGACCCTATACAAAAGTCTAGACTGATCATGCACTAAGCTACAGTAGCACGGTCTCCACCGTATTCTCTATAAGTCTCTTCTTCACCAAGTTGACCGTCGCTCTGCGTTGTCCACAGCTATGCCGTACGTAAAGATCAAGGGAAACTAACGACGTCTCCGTCATTAGTGTAACCGTCGGTGGGACGGGTTTGGATATCATCTGAGGGCAAAGCCCAAAGTCCACAATCATAGTAAAGGGTCACCGACCGAAATTAACAAATAAGCACATAACATATATCTGACAGCAACAAATATATTCATGGCATAATATATGACAATGATGAAAATTAAGGATGCTCATTTGAATTTTCATGACATATAAGCTTTTTCAAACAACAACCGTTTCATATGGAAATATGTAGTAAGTACAGTCAACACTTCAATAAACACAATAATTAATCAGAAATTCAGATTCTGTCAAGTACTCACACACATCGATTTCCAAACATCATCATATAAACCAATCGTGACCCACCGGTCAATCCCTCGATGCAATATGTATATGCTCATGTATACAATTTCTTGGAATCACCAAGGTGCAGTCGCTCAACAGACCAGCACAATTTAAATGTATGACTTTTACGGCCCTCAAGACCAAGGTGCAATCGCTCAAATGATCAGCACCTAGTGCAGTTGCTCAATAGACCAGCGCTCGTGCAGTCGCTCAATAGACCAGCATGTTTGACATATACCAAGGTACAATCGCTCAACAGATAAGCACGTGGTTGCGCATTCAGGGTACAGACGCTCAACAGTCTTGTACCAGTGCAGTCGCTCAACAGACCAGCACCTATATACCAAGGTACAATCGCTCAACAGATCAGTACCTAGTGCAGTCGCTCAACAGACCAGCACTCGTGCAATCGCTCAACAGATCAGCACGTGGTTGCGCATTTTAGGGTACAGACGCTCAACAGTCCAATACCAGTGCAGTCGCTCAACAGACCAGCACCTATATACCAAGGTACAATCGCTCAACAGATCAGTACCTAGTGCAGTCGCTCAACAGACCAGCACTCGTGCAATCGCTCAACAGATCAGCACGTGGTTGCGCATTACTCTGTGGCCCATCGTGGGTACCACTTGACTATGCAATGCATGAATATGCAGTGTTTCTCTTCACTGGAAACAGAATGCAAAATCAGAAAATTCATGCCTTTCCATCATTTTTCAAAACATCTCAGCACAATCAATATCATCATCCACATCAATGATTAAATAGTCAAGCAATCATTAACAATTCACATTATCTCACAAATTCCATACTTAATCATCTCAAGTCTTTCCATTGTTTCCCAAACTCTTAAAATTCACAAAACAGTGTTTAAAACTGAGATTTCTGGAAATTACGAATCTGTATTCGAATACAGCTTCTCTGTATTCGAATACAGAAGCCAAAGACAGTGCAAAAACAGAAAAAGTATTCAAGTTAGTCAAACACAATTCAACCCCCAATTCTCGTGTTTGCACCTTTAGGAACTAGATCCCAAACATCATTCTTTTCAAATTCATTTAACTCCGCTTGCATGGCAAGAATCCATCCATCTTCCCTCAGTGCTTTATCAACAAAAGTAGGCTCAATAGATGAGAGTAAGCCAAACAAACTGATTTCTTTAAGTGATGATCTGATCCTTAAGGGATCACTTGCACTCCCAATGATTAGCATTTCGGGATGTGAATATTTGTACTTCCATCCATATCTTTCTTCTGAATTATCTTCAGATTCATCCTTTGAAGATTTGTCAGATTATTCTGTTTTGCTTTCATCTTCCATCTTTTCAAGCTTTCTTGGTTTGTCTGCATCAGTTTCCTTTGGTTCTGTAACACCCCGAGTTTAAAACACAGCGCGAGTGTATTTTTTTTTATAATAAATAATTAAAATGATTTTCCAAATTATTACTTCAAAAGAATTGAAATAAAATTTACGATTTTAATAGTTTCATCAAATAATACGTCTCAACCCCATCGATGAATATAATTAAATAACTTCATCGTAATATCTCTAAGTACTCAACTTTGGAAATTAATAAGAAATATTAATACATTTCAAAAGATAACAATGTCATAATCTCAAAAGGAAATATCAGAGTGTGGAATGTGTTAGCGGAAAAAGTGGTACAATAATTTCCAAAATCAAAGCAAATTACATTTTCCAGCTCAAAATCCTATACATCAAATCTAATTGATCATGCATTAAAGCTACAGTAGCACGGATTTCCTCCGCATCCCATACAAGTCTCATATGACTCCGCCGCTCGCCTCGATATGACGTCCTCCTCCTCATCATACAGAGAGGGATCAGTCTCCTCCGAAGTCAGATCAATGCACAGTCTCGGTCGCTTCGGCGGTGCCGAAATCTCATAACAGTCATCAGATATCCTAGATGGACCCGGAATATCAGCTGCTACTGGCTTCAACCCTTTGTTCTTCTCTTCCGCCTTGGGTTCACGTACAACCCCTCCAACTCGCTCCTCCGCGTCATCAAAAATTCCATGCGCCTCCAATACTAGTTTGGAAGGCACAGGAAAATCAATACTCGTGTAATGTAAGTGTGCTCCACGAAATCCTCTACTCCGTCGGTCCTGCACGTCCTTGCCAACCTCCCCGTATAAGTCGCCCAACTTGAGATAGGGTCAAATACCCAAGCAGTACGCGAATGTCGATCAAGAAAATCTAGCGATGTTTCCGTCGTCCGGGTACCCACTGGGGGTGTGGGTTTGGGGGCATCTGAGGGCAAAGCCCAATTTCCACAATAATAGTAAAGGGTCACCGACCAAAATTAACAAATAAACACATAGCATTTATATCACAGAACAAATACATCCATGGCATAACATATAACAATGATGAAAATTAAGGATGCTCATTTGAAATTTCGTGACATATATGCTTTTTCAAACAACAACCAATTAATATAGAAAACATATTGTAAGTACAACTATCACCTCAACAATCACAAACATTCATCAGAAATTCAGATTTTATAACGTACTTACACACATCACTTCCCAATCATCATCATATAACCAAATCGTGACCCACCGGTCAACCACCCCGATGCATTATATATATGCTCATGTACTCAACTTCTTGGAATTACCAAGGTACAGTCACTCAACAGACCAGCACAATTTAAATATGTTTGACTTTAACGGCCCTCAAGACCAGGGTGCAATCGCTCAACAGATCAGCACCAGTGCAGTCGCTCAACAGATCAGCACCAGTGCAGTCGCTCAACAGACCAGCACTCGTGCAGTCGCTCAACAAACCAGCACGTTATACATATACCAAGGTACAATCGCTCAACAAACCAGTACCAGTGCAGTCACTCAACAAACCAGCACTCGTGCAATCGCTCAACAGATCAGCACGTTTTTGCGCATTTCAGGGTACAGTCGCTCAACAGACCAGTACCAGTGCAGTCGCTCAACATACCAGCACTCGTGCAATCGCTCAACAGATCAGCACGTTTACGCATTACTCTGTGGCCCATCGTGGGTACCACCTGACTATGCAATGCATGAATATGCAGTGTTTTCTCTTCACTGAAAATAGTATGCAACATCAATAAAATTCATGCATTTCCATCATTTCTCAAAACATCTCAACACAACCAATTTCATTATCATCACATCATAAATCAAACATTCAAACATCTCATCATTTCCACTCATCATCTTAAGACTCCATTCTTATTCATAAAAAATCTTCCCTCTGTTTCCCCAACTCTTAAAATTCATAAAACAGTGTTTAAAACTGATATTTCTTGAAAACACGAATCTGTATTCGAATACAGCTTCTCTGTATTCGAATACATAAGCCAAAAAAGTGCAGAATTTACACTCTGTATTCGAATACAGCTCCCTGGTATTCAAATACAGAGGCAGTCCCAGTGCACAAATCAACATTTTTCACTACATCAGTAAAAGTCTCAAAAACTTCATCACCACCACTTCAAACTATCACAAAAATTCCATTTTAATTCATCACAAACCTTCCCAATATTCCCCAACACTTAAGGTTTATAAAACAATGTTTAAAACTTTGATTTTCTGGAAAACACGAATCTATATTCGAATACAGCTCCCTTGTATTCGAATACAGAAGCTAAATCTGTAAATTCAACACTCTGTATTCGAATATAGCATACTTGTATTCGAATTCCGAAGACAAAGACAGTGTAAACTCAACATTTTCTCCAACATCATTAAAGGTTTCCAGAACATCATCATCTCCTCTTCAAAACTATTTCAAAGACTCCATTTTAAATCATTTCAAACCTTCTCAATGTTCCCCAACACTTTAAAGCTCAACAGATCAGCACTTTAAAGTTCACACTTTAAACATTTTCTGGAAAACACGAATCTCTATTCGAATACAGCTCCCTGGTATTCGAATACAGAAGCTAAAACTTGAATTTCTGGAAAAAAATGAATCTGTATTCGAATACGGCTCCCTTGTATTCGAATACAGAAGCTAAAATAGTGAAAATCAGCATCCTGTATTCGAATATATGAGGCCCGTATTCGAATACAAGTTTGAAAAATTGAGTAAAACAGAAGCTTGGCAGGTTGTATTCGAATACACTCAAACTGTATTCGAATACACCTTCGAATTTAGTGAAATTTTCCTGAAACTACAACACATTTTTAGACTTTTTCCTTTGAAAACCAGCACAACCCCAAAACAGTTTCTCCATTCTTTTGAACCACAAAACTCAGGCATTTTTCATCAATAACAACTTGTCCAGAAAAAACACTTTCATCATTTAAAATCCCTTTTCTTTTGAAAACATCAGCAACACCAGAACCACCCAAAATAGAATGTTAACCACAACAGAACAGACATTTTTCAACGTTTACATTGTTGATCATTTCTCAAAACATCATGCAAGGTATTTCCAGCATTCTTACACAACCAATCACAACATGCAAAGCATTTTCCAACTTTCTTACACAACAGAACAACATTGATGTATTCAGCCAAAACAGCATGCATCACATAGCAGCAAAACACCAATAGAATGCATTTTCACATTTTATAACAACAAGCACAACAGTTTTGTAAATATGCATTTTGATCATCTTTAGAATAACATGCAAGACATTTTTTAGCTTTCCCACACAAACAAAACAACGTTAATGCATTTAGTCAAACAGCAATCATCATAGAATCATCAAACATCAACAGAATGCCTTTTTTTTCTCCATTTTTTTCAAAATATCATGCAAAATAGTTTTTCTTCAAACAATGATGATACATTATTAATGCCATGACAGTATGCATTTACAACCCTAATGCAAACTAGAAAGTGGAAGGTGCCCTTTACCTCTGTTTCGTTTCTGTTTTCGTTCACGTTTTCGCGACAAAAGTCAGCGGAACTCCCGCTTACGTTCGCTGCTACGAAATGGGTTCTCTAGCTCCGGAATGATGAGGGGAACAACTTTTGTACTGGGGGTTTTCTGGTTTGGTGCTTGGATTTCCAATTAATATCACTTTTGAGGAACTCCTTTTTTTTTTTGATCGTGAAACAGAAATTAGAATGGGAGAAGGAGGAAGGTGAGTACTGTTACATGCAGTATGGAGGAGGTATGGTTTTCTGCCTTTGCTCTGCCTCCTCATTCCTATTTATAGGCATTTGTGGGTGCCACCTCACCCGACACTTGTCTGATCCTCAGCACTTAACCAGTTTCGTCGCAATTAGCCGATAATCCATAAATTAACTGCCCAATAATTTTATTACTCGTAATTAAATTAATTTACTCTTCATCCAATAATCTTAATTCATCTTCCAAAATAAATATTTATATATATATACATATTCACTCAAAACATACATATATTAAATATTTTACAAATATCCCAAAAATACACTTAATATTAATTCCATAATTTTAATTTTAAATTTACGAGTCTTACAGGTTCTGGTAAACCTGCATCGGTTTCCTCTCGTTCTGGTAAACGTGCATCAGCTTCCTCTTGCTTTGACTTTTCAGGTCAAGCTGTTTGTCATATAACATAATACAAATCATATAATTTCTGCTTCTGGTGGTTTCTGCTTGTTTTTGAAACCACGGGAATGTTGTTTCTACTGAAGTATTCACATCACGTGAATCACTTGGTTCCTTTGACAGTTTAAGAACCTGCAAAAATACTTATCTAGCTTTCTTTTTTTTTAATCAAGCTTCTTGTTCTCACAGTAAACATAAATATCAAACAATAATAATATTTAAAGATAGATATAACCTATATGTCACAGCTTCAGTTTCATTCTGAAAATCCTCATGTTTCTAATTTTCATATTCTAAATCTACATATTCTGTGATTAGAGGGTCCGGATGAAGGGCTTTGCATTCCCTTCCAGATTTGTAGTCTTGATGAATTTGACTGGAGTGTTCGAAGAACTCTCCAGATTATGACACTTCTCTTTCTATTGATATATCAGATTCCTCTGATAGTTCTGGAACTGATGATAATTCTGATTCCTCTGGTAGTTCAAGTTTTGTTGATATGTGTGATTTCTCTGTCTGTTTTGATATTTCTTGTTCCTCCTATGGTTTTGGTTCTGATAGGCATTGTATTTACCAGTTCTTCTTCCACCAAAGTTACTTTGCTTTTGCTTGGTAGATGTTGGAACATAAACCTTTTTCCCTTCATATATTGCCAGCATTCATTGACCAGGCACCATGACTGGTGCTTCACTTTGGTTGCTTAGAACATCTGCAACATAAACAATTTTATCTTTTGGTGCCCAAATCTGGTTGGGTCCAAGTTTGTTAGTCTTGAAAGGTTTCTTGTCTTTCCTTGATTTTATCATGGGACAAGACAATTTTGAGTGACTTTTCTTAGCACAAACAACACACAAAACATTAGAGGGAATAGGTTTAGTTACAGTCACAGCTTCATCAAATCATATGCCTCTTTTACCATTATTACTAACTTCATAAATCATAGAGGCATATTTGCTTCTTTGCATACCATTAGCAATAAAATCTTGTAAAACTTGTTCATGCATATCAGAATTACATATAGTATTTTTACTTGATGTTGAACAAAGGTTACTTTTTAGAGTTAGATTTTCAGACTTAAGCTCAGCAATATTAGATTTAAGAGTTGCATTTTCTGTTTTACATTTTGCATTTTGAATCTCTAAAACATCGATTTCTTTGGTTAGAATTGAATTTTCTTCCCTAAGTGTTTTTAGTTTTAAAGAAAGTTTGTTGTTGATATTTAAAATATCATTCATTGCAGTAATTAAATCAGATCAAGTAAGTTCAGAAAATACCTCTTTTTCATCTTCTAATGATTCGCTTCCAGAATCAGATTCTATATCAGATCAAGAAGCAGCGCTTGTGTGAGCCATCAGAGCCAGTTCTGTTTCTGATTCGCTTTTAGTATCAGAGTCTGGGTTGGATCCAGAGACAGAATGAATGTGTGCCATAAGAGCCAATTATGCTTCTTCTGATTTCCTTTCAGAGTTAGATCCAGAGGCTGAATGAGTGCAAACTGTCTGAGCCAATTCTGCTTCTTCTGATTCATTTCTAGAGTCAGATTTTATGTTTGATCCAGAGGCAGAATTTATGTGAGCCATCATGGCTTTCTATTCTTCATCTTAAGAAGATTCATCATAATCATCCCATGTTGCCATTAGATTTTTCTTCTTTGGTTTGGAGTCTTTCTTCTGACGTTTTCCTTTCTCCAGGTTTGTGCATTCTGACTTGATGTGTCTAGGTTCATTGCATCCATGTAGATGATACTTTCTTTGTCATGTTCATCCTTTCCTCTGTTGGAATGCTTGGAATAGCTCTGGGGAAACTTCTTCCTTCTATTTTGCCATATCTTCATAACCTTTTTGTTTATGAAGGCAATGTCTTCTTCTTCTGGTTTCTGATTCTGGTCCTCAGAATCACTATCTTCTGACCCTGCTTCTGCTTTTAGAACTTTCTTCTGTTTAGATTTTAAGGCTAGGGTTTTGTTCTTATTGGGCTCATCTTCTTCCAGCTCTATTTCATGTGACTTGAGAGAACTGATTAATTCTTCAAGCTTCAGAGTGTTCAAGTCCTTTGCTTCCTGAATGGCAGTGACCTTTGGTCTCCACTTGGTTGGCAGACTTCTAAGGATTTTCTTCACGTGGTCAGTTGTGGTATAGCTCTTCTTGAGTACTCTTAATCCTAAGACCAGAGTCTAGAATCTGGAAAACATTGCTTCAATGTCTTCATCTTCTTCCATCTTGAACAACACGTACTTCTTGACTAGAATGTTGGCCTTTGCTTCTTGAACTTGCTTGCTGCCTTCGTAAGTTAGAATCAGACTATCATAGATACTCTTCGCTGTTTCTCTGTTAGTGCACTTGTCGAACTCCTTGAATGTGATTGCATTGATCATGAATGTTTTGGATTTGTGATGCAACTTGAACATCTTCTTCTGGTCATCATCCATATCTCTCCTGGAAATTTTAACACCATCAGCATCTTCTGGAGCAGTATAACCGTCTTCCACCAAGCCCCAAAGTTTGGGATCTTGTGAAATAAAAAAGCTCCTCAGCCTATCCTTCCAGTACTCGAACCGTTCTCCATCAAACAGAGGTGGTCTATTGATGTTTCCTCCAGTAGCTTCTTTATTGAATCCGGACATGTTGATCCCTTGGATCTTTCCTCAAACACTGTAACGTGCTCAGCCTTGAAACCGAGCTCTGATGCCAATTGAAGGTGCAAACACGATAAAGGGGGTTGAATTGTGTTTGCAAAACTTGAATTCTTTTGTTGTTTTGTTGTATTGATGCAAATTATTTGATGAATAAATAATCAGATTTAGCAGCGGATAATCACAACATAAGAACACAACAATTTATCCTAGTTCACCTTTAACTAGGCTACGTCTAGTCCCTTCCTTCAGAAGGCCTTTTTTCTAATTCAAACTCCTTTGAATTACAACACCACTGACCCTTCAAGCCAGTCTTCCCAAACAGCCTGACAACCCCAGACTTTTGAGGAACTTCACAACCTTAAACCTACAAGCTAAGTCTTTTTCTAACAACCTGACAATCTCAGATTTTAGAAGAAACTTCAACACTATAGGATTTTATACAAGGGATCGAAATTAGAACTGAGTAATTACTTCTAGAAAGTTGATACTCATAATAAGCTTAACTTGAACTTGAGTGTTTCTCTCCTTTGAACTCTTTGAATACTTAGGAATTTTTTTGCTCGAGTTCTTCTATTTTTTGATTGCTTTATTCTTCAGCATTAAGCCTCTATTTATAGTTGAAATTAGGGCTTCACTTTGATCTTATGCTTTACTTCTGGAGTGTATTTCGATTAATTCTGTTTTGAGAATATTTTGGAGTATTTTGCTCGTATTCTGTTTTTGGAGTATTTTGCTTCGATACTATTTTGAGCATTTTGCTTAGATTCTGTTTTGAGCATACTTTTAGCTATATTCTGTTTCTTGAGTCTTTTTCTCCAATTCTGTTTTGAGCATTTTTCTCAGATTCTGTTTTGAGCATACTTTCAACTTCTAATGATGTAGTTTCTGATTTTTTTCTTCTAATGAGATCCTTTGAAATTATCCTCTGATAGGATCCTCTGATGATATTCCTTGATAATATCCTCTGGTGATATCCTAAGATGATATTCTTTGATGATATCCTCTGGTATTTTCTGGAGGTATCTTCTAGTACCCTCTAGTGACATCCTCTAGTATCCTCTGGATGTTTCCTCTAGATGCATTTTTATCTTCTGGTGACGTCATTTTCTAATGACATCTTCTACTTCTGATTTGCATCTTCTGGTGATATCTTCTGTTGGCGTCATCCTCTGATTTCTGCTTCTGGTAACGTCATCTTCTGATTTATGCTTATGATGACATCATTTGATTTCTACTTCTGGTGACTTCATCTTCTGATTTATGCTTATGATGACATCTTATGATGACATCTTCTGATTTTTCATTCGTCTTCTAAGTCAAAATACGATTTTCATAAAATATATTTGTTAACATCAAAACTTTAATTGCAAGAACCAACTTGGTTCCAACAAAATTTTCATATAAGAGATTGAATAGCCGTACATGGAACAAACTTTTATGGATATACTAATTATAATTTATTAACATTGATATACACAAGACAAAGTGATCTATTGATGATAAAATTAAAATTTTCTTAATGAAATCTAAACGAGAGATATACATAACAGTAATGACATAATTTAATAAACAACAATTCTAATTTAATAAACAACAATTCTGTTGATAAGTAAAAAATTATATCAATTAGTGGAAAATATGTTTTAATTCAATTTGCCTATAGTTTTTATATATTTCTTATTTAAATATGGTTGAATTGATATACATGGGACAAAGTGAATCATTGATGATAAATTATTGACATTGATAGATATTCATATACTCATTTTGAATCTAGTTTCTAATGGTTAATTGTATTTATTTATTTTTTGTTATTTTTTTATTAAAATATTTTCAATTAGTCAAAAGTGTTCATTATTTCTAATTTAACGAAAATATTTGAGACAAATGTGTCGTTGATCCAAACACGAGACAAATATTTGTCATTTATTTGTCATTGATGTATAATATAAAATATTTTTGACAAAAAAAAAACATTTGTATTGATTAAATATTCAAAAAGGCATCTTACAAATTATTTACTTTCGTACTACTCCAAAGTACGAGAAAAAAAAACGGCATTCTCAACTCTTATCAAATATTGAAGTTTGTATTTTGAATTATAAATACACTTTCGTTTACATCTTTTGCCATACTTTTAATATATATGTATGCATACATTCTCTATGTTTTCTTAATATATTTTTAATAAAGCCTTCTCTATGTTTTCTACATATACTTTTAATAAATTCACCACCATATGTTCGTGTTCCTCTCCATTTGGTATCATAGCCTTGTTAGGAGGTTTCTAGTAGTTCTGTTAGTATATTCAAAGTTCTTGTGTTCTTAGCGTTGGTCAGTCGTGGGTAAGTAGCAATGGTAAGCCTAGAAAAGGCGATAGAGAAGACAAATAGAGTGTTTTCGTTGCTTGGTGGTGGTTCCGATAAATAAACAGTAATATTTAAGGTAATGTGACTCAATTACTTAGAATACTTAGTAAGCTAGGATTCAGAAGAGGAACTAGAACTTTGATACCCGCTCTACTTCTTCCTCTTTATTTGACGTTGTTAGAGATTAAAATATGAGTTTATTTGAAAATTTGAGTTTCGAATTTGATGATGTTGAGAAAAAATCTCTTTTAATGATAACAAAATTATCTTAAGATTATGATTACACTAATGCGTGCATTTAAGTTTTGTACTAAGAAAGGAACAGGATCCAAAGATCGCAACCTCCTGTCCAGAAGATTGAATGAATGCTTGAAACAAAGCTGTTAAATCCATAAAGAAAATCTGAAGTTAAAACACCAGAAGCAGAATATCTGGAAAACACCAGAAGCAGAACATCTAGAAAACACCAGAAGCAAAACATCTAGAAAACACCAGAAGCAGAACATCTGGAAAACACCAGAAGCAGAACATCTGGAATAGAAAACACCAGAAGCAGAACATCTGAGAAACCAGAAGCAAAACATCTGGAACAGAAAACCAGAAGCTGAAGCAGAAAACCTAAGAGTTGAAAACACCAGATAATGCATCCAGAAGATACCAGAGGATGCATCCTGAAATCACCAGAGGATATCTTTGCTGGCCCATATCAGAAGGAAACAAAGTCAGAAGGAGACATGGACCAGACCAGAAGGAAGCCTACCAGAGGAAGACTGGATCCAGACCAGAAGAAATCATAAGTCAGACTTATTCAAGAAGTTCTTCTGACCAGAAGATGGCCTGACAGTGAAGTAAAAAACAGCCCTGAATTAATCAGAAGATAAGCTAAAAGGTCCAGACTGAAATATCCTTTGTCCAGAACTAATCCAGACCCAGTACAGTGTTGGCCAAGATTAGATGACCAGACCATGGCCCAGTGTTGGTCGAAATCAGAAGGTCAGAATAAATGGCCCAGTGTTGGTCGAAACCAGAAGGTCATAATAAATGGTCCAGTATTGGCCGAGATCAGAGGATCTCAGCAGACCAGTTTGCTAGCCCAGATTGGCCGATATCAGAAGATGAAAATCATAAATGAATATCAGAAGATATACATCTGAAGATGAATTTCAGAAGAAACATATCAGAGGATAAAAAGATGAACATCAAAGGATAAAACTCAGAAGACGAACTTCACATGAAATACACCAGAAAATGAATACCAGAAATTCAGAAGACAAACTTCACATGATAAACATCAGAAGATGAATTCCAGAAAATACACACCAGAAGATAAATATCAGAAGATGAACTCTGGAAGGTAAACATCAGAAGTTAGATACCATAAGGTGAACTTCAGACACCAAAAGGAAATTACCAGAGGATAATTTCTAGCTGCTCATTCATCCTCTCACATTAAGAACAACTAACAGTTCCAGAGTATCAAAAGCTGCATCATCCACGACCAGAGAAGGGTCATGACTTGGAACCAGAAAAGAGCACTGACCAGTTGTTAAAACCATATGGAATGATCTATCCTCTTGGAAAGCCAAGTAAAGAAGTAACCTCCCATGTGCCAGGCTGTAAAAGGACAGAATGGCAAGGCTGTAAATTTGCAACAACAGTGAGGTTCATTACATCTTGAAAAAACGGTCAGAAAGGAAAATTTTCTTGAAGAGAAAGTTTCCTTCTCTCTATAAAAGGAAGGCTGCTCTTCTTCAGCAGATACACACAACTACACAAGCTAAAACAAAAAAATATCAGAGGCTATCAAGAGCATTATCAATCTCCTTTTAAGCTTTCTATAATCTTACACTAGATCATTGTTTAATCTGTGTAGAAAGTAAATCCTATCAAACTACTTCATATCATCTTTAGAACTTCAAGTGAGAAACACTTGAAGAGAAATCAGAAGGAAAGAATTGTAAGCTTGGTGAAGCTAAAGAATATACAGTTTGTAATCAACCTCAGTGAGAGGCTAATAGCTTTTGATACTTAGTGAAAACTCACAAGAGTGTGAGGACTGGACGTAGCCATCTTTGGGTGAACCAGTATAAAACTTCGTGTGTCATTACTCTCTCTCTCAACTTTCAGCTTCTGATAAATCATCCTCTGAAAGAGGACAGCAGATTAAAAACAGTAACTGAATTTTAAAAACCTTGAATATCTCTATTCAACCCCCCTTCTAGTGATATTCTAGCCACTTCAGATGAAATTTGTATTATATATATTGAAGAATATAATTAATTTTGTGGGTTTTGGTTGAAAATTTTGATGAATTTTTTGAATTTTTGTAAAAAAAAAGGATAACACTATTAACATTTTAAAACATAAAAGATCAAATTGTCACTTAAAATTAAAATAAAGGACTAAATCGGGAGAAAAAAAATAGATAAAGAACTAAAATTAAGTTAAAGACCATGAGTGCTATTTAGCCTATTTAGAATTACTTACAAAGTTTTTACTATTAATTATAATTTTAATGCATTAAAAGCTTCACCTAAAAAATAAAACGGTTATTATAGAAGCTAATTCAAAGAAATCAAATATTACTACGGTAGAGATATTACAAATTTCATAAATAATTAATAAAGTTCGTGAAGAATAGATCTTAAAAGAAATTATGGAAGTACTAAAAATAGAACACATAAATATTCAAGAGATAATAGAAGATAAAAACAGTTCTATAAGAATTAGAATGAACTTGAATAAATCAATTAAAATTATCCATTTACAAATATTAAGAAATATTTCGTCTAATCATTCATCAGATTCTAATGTATGTATTAACTTAACAGGAGTCACTTTTAATCATAATATTCTTCAACCAATTTACAATGATTCTTCTCAATTATCTAATTCGCCTACAAGAACTTAAGTTCTATGTGTAATACACGAAGAACCATTTGAAATAAATAAAAATTAGATTAGAGAAAATTTTGGAACAAATTATAATAAAGAAAAACGAGATTGATACTATGATATCTTTAGTAAAAAAGAAACTAAAGAAATTTTAGAAAAGTTTTCTAATTTTCTAGAATCACAAGAATTAAACATTTACTTTGCACATAGTTTGAAGTATACCGTCAACAAACGATATTAATAATCCATTTCTAACGTATTTACATGTAGATGTTAATGTTAGATTAAATACAAGATAAAAGTCAAAGTGAAAAATATTTTAACCATGATATTCATCCACCTCTAGAAGCTATATTAGTCCCAACGAAAAAGGGATATAAGTTGAAGCTTCTCCCTTTAAAATAATTAATAATCCTAGAAGATAAAAAAAGAATTTAAAAATATTTATAGTCAATTAAATTTTTCAAATCAAATATTATATACTATTTCTCAACAAATAGATAGAGTTGAATTATAAGTCAAAATTTGAAAAAACCTAAAAACTATAAAGGTTATTTTTAGACCCCAAAAAATCAATATATAAATACATTAATGTTCCAGAACAAGATTTAAAGAGCCTAAATTAAGGAAATAAAAACAATATAGTAGAAGACTAAATTAAAAAAGTAGAAAAGTTATTATTATCAAATAATATTTCAAGTTCAAATATTAAAATAAATTAAAATAAATGTTGTAAATTATGAAGAAAAAAATTAGTTCAATAAAATAAAACAATCCAAAACCCACTGTGGTAAGTTATTATTATCGTGGATCTTCGTTTGTTGATGTACAATTTGAAGAAAGATCCAATTTTATAGAAGATAGTTATTATGGATATGCTATATTAAATGAAATACAACAAATGACGATGGTTTAGGAATCTAGAGGAGATAGTTATTATGGATATGCTATATTAAATAAAATACAATAAATGACCATGGTTGTTGTCACCGCTTATAGATCTAGAGGAAAGTTAGATAAAAAAAAATAGTTGTTGTAATAATCATGGTATTTATGGGTCAATTAAAATGCTAGTGCAATAATAATTTGTCTGACTCGGATAGAGAAACTATACAAAACTTTACATGAAACATGAAGTTAATGGACACGAACAATATATTACTACATTATTATATACTATTATTGAACATTTTATTGGATAACCTCTAAAAATGCAACCAAGAGTAGAAAATCAATTATTAAACTTTTTTGTTCACTCCAACCACTCATTCCTCCATTTTCTTGAGAGAACAACCGACAAAAAAACATAAGTCAATGCAGCAGTTCAACTCAAGAGGGAAGCACACTTGCTACTGTTCCTGTCTATGATGCGTATGCGAAATTATGAATTATGTTACATTAACTTCTTCTTCTAGCATGAGGGTTTTGGGAATTTATTTAGTGAAATTCTTTTAAAGAAAATGTTTTGCTTTATTACGGGTTAGGAGAAGTAGAATGTGAGGAAATGAAATTTTTCGCATATAGGTGTTATAAAACTGCATCTAAATGATTTTTCATGAATCTGATGTTGTTACTATTTTAATGACTCTGATGTTGTTATTATTTTCATGACTTTTATGTTGTTAATATTTTTATGACTCTGATGTTTTTTTTTTTTTTGCCTCTGGTTCTAGTTTCGAATTAGGGACTTAGTATTAAATTATTATGGATTTAGTATATTGTTAAGTTATTTATAATTGTTGTGGATGAATGATGCATTGTATACATGACATAATAAAGACATTTCATACAAAACATCTCAAGTTCAGTACAACCTCTTTAATCAAGTCATGCATGGCCTTATTCACGGTAGGACATTCAGGTTGTTCTAGACATGAAATAATAGGTAAAGACGAACAATCGTTGATTGCGGTTTGACAAGACCACTTTTACCAATCAAGACTCAATCATCTTGGTGACCCACATCAAGATATTGATCGACTTTTCCTTATTGTCGTGACCTAAAATTTTGAGTGTTTCTCGAATTCAATGGAGTCGCCACCAAAGTTTATTTAAAATAGGGAAAATATTGGGAAACTCTTAAATAGAAAGATGGTCTTTAAAACCAAATTTTGAGTTTGGGAGTCAATTATGCATAAGGAATGTATTATCACCCTACGACATCCGTTAAAATACAATTTACCTATGATTAATTGTGCAAAATTAATATTAACTTAAATATATTTATTTCTCTTTATTATTAAATATGAATATCAATTATTTATTTTTAATGTGATTTTGAAATAAATATGTGCTTAAAAAAAGAGAGGGAAAAAAAGAAATTTTTTATTAATGTACTTGACAAGAGTGATCTTGCTCCTACGTATCTCTCGGTGCGATGGAGAAATCAAAGCTACGTAATTCTTGGATAGAAAATGCGGATGTGTTGATTACTTTTAAAGAAAAATGTGTTTTGTTATCAATAAAAAAAAATTTGGCGAAAGAAAATGAGTATTTTTTACTTGAATAATTATTTTGAAATGCGAGTTTTAGGATTATCAAGCTATACAACTCGTGTCTCAAAAACTCAAAGAGTAAAAAGATGTCTCATCTGGTTAACCTTTATAAGAGTATTTTATATTATTTGTTTTTTTTTTTAGTTGAGTTTTAAAACACCAAGTGGTACAACTTGTGTCTTAACAACTCAAAGATTAAAAAGATGTGACATCTAATTAATCAGATTTAAAAAAAAATTGATTTTAAATTAAGTTTTTTTTAAAAAAAGTTTTAGATATATTGAATGGTTTGACTTGTGTCCTAACAATTCAAAATTTAAAAAGATATCATATGTAGTTACCCTTTAATAAAAAAAATTTATCTATGTTTTTTGTAAAATTTGGTATTTAACTAATACATAAATTAAATTCAAATTTTTAAAAAGATTATAACTATAGTTTAGAATAACAAAAAAAAAGGTTTATTTGTTAGGCTTAATTTTAAAAAATAACACCAAAAGATATTATCAAAAGTACTAAGAGTAGTAACATCAACAGAAGGAATGGGCATAGCAGGGTCCAGTAAAGAAGGATGATAGGAAGGCATCTATCTATCTAGCCCTTAAGTACACATTACGAGTTCTAAGTCCTCTATTTCTCTGTCTTAGTTGTCCGAAAGTTGAGCATAAGATGGCAGTTTCGCGTACTCCTCCGTCTTTTCCTACCTTCTCTTGGAATTAGGTGTAGCTATATCACAAGCTCACGATTGACATAGCAAACATAATAAAAATAAAAAAAATTGAGAAAGAAAAAAAAAAGAAAGGGAGAGAAAGAGATTCAAATAGAGAAGTAGGAAGATCGAAAAGAGAAATGGATTGGGAGAAAGAAAAAAACATTGAGAAATAAAAAATAGATCGAGAGGTTAGGCAAGGCGTCACAAAAATACTATTTTTCGGCGACACCATTGGAGGTTTGAGTTTTTAGTCTTATCTTTTCTGCTTTTTTCTTCATAACTTATCTTTGTTCTCACAGATCAGAACATTACATTTGTATAACAACAACAAAATTTATCTTTCATTCATAACTCATTTCATGTAGTAACATTACATCTGGATAAAGATTATAAAGGATAAAAAAAATACCTTAACCCAGTTTGTTGTTTGTTTTTCTTTGCTACTACCTACTTATTTTCTTCTTATTGTTTTTTTGAGTGTTTTTGTTTGTATCAAATCTCTTATAAAAATCATGATTTGACCTTTTACTGATTTTTTGTCTCAATTTATAGGTAAAGTAATGAATCTTTCCATTCATTGGATAAAATTAAGTTTTGGTTTTTTGTATTGTTTTTGTAAATTTTTTTAAGCAAAGTCAGATGATTAGGAAAATAGTGGCTTACCCTTTTTGATTGAGTGCACAGGTTCTATAAACAATGACCTTATTAAGATAAAAATGAACCAAAAAACCAATTTGTAGAAGACATGCAAACAAGACAAGGTAATCCACAAGATAAAAATGAACCAAAAAACTAGTTTGTAGAAGGCATGCAAACAAAACAAGGTAATCCACATAGTTGAACCAACACAACATGAAAGATTGACACATGGGGAAGAAGAAAACGTGTACTACATAAATATATTTTGTCTATTTTGTTATTATTATTTTTTTTGTCGTGCTAAATGGAAACATTTATGTAAATTATGGATTTAAAATTGGGTCAGATTTATAAAAGTATTATTTTTAGATTTTTTTTATAAAATATTTATTAAATATATTATTACTTCTTTTTTTTTATTAGTCAGACAAAATTGAGGTACTAAACTTATTACAAATGAAAATATTTGAAGTCATGCATATGTTTTTCAGAATTAAGAAAGAAAGATTATTACAAGTAAAACTTTAAAAAATTAAAGGTGATAGTTTTAACTTAGAGATGCATAATTGTTTTCATCTTTTATACATATTTGTAAAAGAAATTCTTTCAGACTACTCTCCCTTTATTTTCAGAGCTCACTAAGATATTTTTATCGTACCCCATATATTTTTATTTAGTAGCTGAAAAAACATGAAATATTGATTTAGCATCAAAAGATCAGTTCTAGACTTGTGGAATTAAAATTTGATGTTTTGTTTTATTTTATGATATAATTAGACAATTATAGTTTATTTTCAAGATGTAATATTTTATGAATCTATTGAATAAGTTGTAAGCTATATTTATGAATGTAATTTTCAGTTATATTGCTAATTATAATTTACTAATTTTGAGTTCAATTGTCATATTCTAGCTGGCAATGGATCTTACAATTACCTAAATTATTTGCAGAAAAATTAAAAAGTAATATTAAGCATCACAAAATTATACCATATAGTAATTTAAGGATGGGTGAAATATCTAATTATATAGTAGAAACTGGAATACAAATTTGTAATGATTATAAATTCCAAAATTAAATTAAATTTGAAAGTGTTTAGAGTAGAAGAGAATTAGGTTTTTTTATGAGCAGTTTGGAATAAAATCAGTTAAATTTACTAAAAAAAAAAAATCAACAGTCAATCAACATTTTATTAAAAGAAGGAATTTTAGAAATTATAAAAAACAATTGTATAAAGTTTAACAAAATTATAATACTAACAAAATTATAAGACTAAGGAGAAAAGAAAAACTTTCAAGATATTAAGTTTTATAAATGTGGAAGATTTGGTCATTATACAAAAACATGTAGAGTTAAAGAAAAGATTAAGAAAATAAATAACCTTAGTATTCAATTAAAAAAAAGTCTTATTAATATCTTAGAAAATATACTGATTTATAGTGATATCGAAATTTCTTCAAAAGAAGAATTTTGTTATAAGGATATCATTAATCGAATAAATGAATCATCATCATCATAAGAATTAATCAAATAAATGAATCTAGAGATAAACATATGTGATTGTAATACTTGTGTTAAAAGAATTAATCTAATTACTAAAGATCGTGCTAATGCATTAATTGATATATTAGAAAAGACTCGGAAACAAAGCAAAATTTTACGAAACAAGTTAAATATATTATTGTTGAAGAAGAAATGAATAAATGAATTATTCATAAGATAGAATTTAAAGTCAATATGGATAGATTTAAAAAAACTACAATTATATATGTAACCTTAGTTGATTTACAAAACGAAATAAAAATTTTAAAATAAGAACTGACAACAAAAAGATTTAGAATTAGAATTTTTAATCTAGAGTTAAAAGGAAAGAAAATAATTAATAAGCAAGAAAGTAGTTGTAATACTTAGTCGTATATACAAAATTTAGATAGATTAATTATGCATAAATGGTATTGTCATGTAGAATTAATAATTAAAGAGGAATAATGTCCCCCAAAAAATTGATTCTCAAGCTAAATAATATTTCAAAAAATTCCCTACACAACTTGATCAAGACAAATATTTTTCGAAACGCTTTAACGCTTTAATTTTTCAGTTTTAAAACGATCAAACAACCGTAAATATTTTTTTCATTTATTAATATATAAAAACGATTTTCCACCTATTAAACGTTTTAAAAATTTATTTTTAATCAATAAACTGCACAAAACTAATTTCAATCGTTAAAATCATCTTAAAACTATTTCTAATTAATTGAATTATCATAATATATAATTTCAAAGTGTGATCCATATTGATTCTAGTAATGAGTATGAGAAGGATGACCTTAATAGGGGTCAAGTGCTAAGTTAAGGACCAAAAGGAACCGGATTAAACCTAAATGATTGATGGATTGTGTTTCCAAATAGTGATAGTTCCCTAATATTCAACATAGTATCCATATCATATCTAGGAGAATGAGTCATCTATTTTATTGTGCTAAAGAGCGCCTTGCATGTCAGTCCTAGAATTTAGCAAATTTTGTTATCCTAGATATTATAAATCCTAAGGTTGCAATTAATAAAAGCTACGATGAAAATTAAAGAAAATAGCCTAAGTTTATTCCTTCTCTATGCAATTTCATTACATCAACAGTTAAAAATTGAGTTTTTAACGAATATGGGACATTTAAAAACATTTTTTATCGCACAGAAATTAATTCTTGACACATATAAGCACCTTTGATCAATTAAAATAGTTTCATATACCAATAGCATCAAGTAAATCAAGAAAAATTTGAAAATAACAATATAATATTAATAAAGTTTAAAATTAAATATAAAATATAAAAATATCACAAATTCGCAATCATAATGCGATTTCTCTTACTCTACAGACTATGACTCTTGAAAATAAATAATCATGAGATTACAAACATTCTATTAAAAATGTAGATTAGTCTAACGGTGAACGAATGTGCAGTCGTAATTCTATTGTGTGAATTGAAAAAACGAGAAAAACTTTTTTATTTTCTATTTTTTTCCCCTTTTACTGATAGAAACTTGAGGACTTAAAATTGAGCGAAGTAAGCATGAGAAGGGGAATAGAGAGACAATAATTTGAAGGCCAAGATTATATATGTTTTGGTGTTAATTAGCATTTAAACCAAATAATATTCTTGTCTAGGAATTTTTTTGTTTGCATTAAAAAGAAAAATAAAACCTTGGTTTAAGAGAGAGATATGGGTGTGAGAGGCAAGATAAGATGGATGAAAAATTTTCTTCTTAAATTTTGGTCAAGGTAAATAAAAAGGGGATCAACATCAAATTTTGGTATTACTAACAATGATGCCAAATAAAATAAAATAAATGGAAACAATTCAAATTTGTGATCAGCTTGTAGCACAAGCTTCATTGAGGGTGTGGAAGGCAATACTAATTTACCAACCAATATACAATTATAATTTTGTTGAATAATATTACCTCCAGTCTTTGTTTTAATTACTCAATATACCCTTTATTTAATTACTCTACATTATATACGGCAACATATGACCAAACGATATTTCGGATTAAATTCCTAAAATAAAATTGCTACTCATAAATAAAGGAGATTCCAATTCTTAAATTTGCAAACAAATCACCAGAAATGAAAATGACCAAAAATAGAACAATACTGCAAAATATAATGGAAATCCAATGCTTAATGCCATTAATGAAAGATTTATATGGAATTACATCAGATGTGAAAATTGTATGAAGAAACATAAATAGGAAGGCAATGAACTCATTTGTCCATCATGCAAAAAAGCCTTCCAAGTACCGAACTCCAAGGTGGAGATGCATTTACAAACTTCTACCATATCTTATTATCTAATTACTATAAAATATAATGAAGTTTTGATTTGGGGTTCAAGCTTCTCCTCAAAATGTGCGACGAAACAATTCTGCAGCAACATTGACATTGTTTCACAAAGATTCCCAAAAACTACTCCAACACAACAACATCTAAGCTCATGCAAGAAGATCCTAATACAACTACACCGCCAAAGGGCTCAACCAAGACAATGATGTTAGAATCAAATTGTTTTGAAGAACAATGACTCGTAATTGTTTTGATGATAATAGAACTTATTTTGTGAGAACAATTTATTGTGCTAATAATTTATTTAAATGTGGAGATTTTTGTCACGATAATTAAACGTTTTTACCTTGCATCATCTTATGAATAAACAAGCTAAACAAAACACTTACAACAACAATACTATGTTACATCTGTTTTAGTATAACTGATTCTAAAAAATTCGCTTTCAACGCATCTCTGCTGAAATTTCTAAGACAAATTCACTATGATGATTATGCGTCTAATAATTTGAACATCTAGTTTGACATCGAGTAACGTCAACATTCTGATTAAAGTCAACACTACAATTAAAGTCAATACCCTTGATAAGTAGTCTACCCTAATGGACTATTTGATACTCTATAAAAGGATTTGTGATCATCACAAAAAATAAGAACAACAACAAAAAACAAGAGAATCACTTCTATCATTACAAACACTTGAAAATTCCTTGTATTAGATCTAAGTACTGAGAAACTTAAGAAATCTACTGAGAGCAAAAATCTGTGTAAATAGTCTTGTGTAAGTATTAGTTCCAAACCTAATCTAAACACTTTGTAATTTGGTCTAGTAGCGATTGTTGTCCTAAACAACTTGACCATACTAAGCTAGAAAGTTGAGAAGATAGATGTTCACTAAATGTGTGATTCCATTGGTGAATAGTAGATTAAATCCTTCTATATAAAAGGAATAAACGTAACTACCGTATTAGTAGTGAACTAAAATGACTACATTGAATTATTTCACTTTTGAAAATTAATTCAACTAGTATGTATTGTCATGCAATACACGGAAAATAATGTATATGTATTATTAATTATTGTTTTGAAAATTTTAAACTTAAAAACGAAAAATGAGAAAAATATTTTTATAAAAAACGCCAACAAAAAATTATTTTAGTTTGTTTTATTTGACAGAGTTATGGTCTCTTTTTTAGTAACCGAATAAAAATCTGGAAATGTCATCAGTGTGAGTCACTCGGAAATATCATACCCACAACTTGACCATTGAAATTCTACCATTGTGAGCTCATGATGAACTACCACACCAAAAATTAGATCCCACAACAGCTATGGAGAGCTTGCAATTTGGGTATTTGAAATTGCAAAGGGTATGCAAACAAAGTGCAGAGAAAGGTTTTCTAAGATGTCAATAATTATTATCAATAATTAAAAAAAGAAAAATGCTAGTAGTGGGGGAATCATGCTTCAAGCCTGCAGCCACTTGCTTTTATCTGTTTGATTGCTAGAAATGAGAAGTATGAAATGGTTATTTTATTAGAACCAGTTTTATTTGGTTTTTGCTTTGTAAGGGTCATGAGATTCTTGTAAACTAGTGTAGTTGTTTTGTAACCTGTCACCCATTGTGATCAGGTTTGTGGTTTTAATAAAAATTGCTTTTTGCTTATTCAAAGATATTACCGCTCACATAGTGAAATTCAACGTGGTGGGATGAATTCACACTATAAAAAACTGCAATATGTTGAGCAATAGCTCTAAATTTTAGCTTATCATTCTTTGTCCATATCTCCAATAGATGTATTTCCATAGAATCATGATTGTCCATTTTCAAAACATCCTGCACAAACAAAATAAATTAACATGTTGTATTTTAAATTTGATGGGTATGATATGAATCTATAGAATATGCTAACCTTATTTGGGGCAAGTTTGCACCCAATAATTGAATTTGGGTAACATTGCAACTATCAAATATTAAAAAAATGTATTGAATACTCCCTCCCTCCTTGCCTAAATTTTGGTCCTTTTAACCTTACACATACATATTAAGAAATTTACTCTTTATTTATTACGTAAAAACAAAATTTATAAAATGCATGTTTTTGAATTTTTAACAGTAGAAAAAAAATTCATTAATTTTATCTTTATTTTTTAAAAGAATTAAAATTTTAAGATAAAAGTAATATGGTTAAAGATCCAAAGATCAAAGTCTAAGGAAGTAATAAAATTTACATGAAATAAATGTTATCGCAAATGATTACATCATTTCTTTTAACTCTTTAACTTTAAGGCCAATTTGAAAACATGACTAATACAACCAATATTAAATGGTATGGTATAAAATACATCACAACTTATATTTATGATACATATAATAAAAAACCTTACCAAATTAAGAAACAAAAGACAGAAGCAACACAAATGAAGATGTGTATATATTGGATGATAAAAAAACTTACCGAATTAGTACAAATATATATGACGTTCACAAAAAAATAATTTTTTTACCAAAACAGAAAACATAAGCAACACAAAAGAAGAGGTTGATGGAAAAAACAAATATAAAAACCTAAACCCGCAATAAAAAGAATATGTATATATCTAAAATCGTATGAATATTGCTAGAATATTCCATACTTAGCTTTCAGTTTTTATCGTTATTCCTTAAATTAGTTATTTTGTTATTATTTCAATAAGTTAGTTATTTTTGTTTATGCTTGTTAGTTAAGTCATTGAAGGAAGTTGACTTGTATATTTAGAGGCTTAACCTTCCTTTGTATTTCAGGATGTGTAATCATCATTTTAGATTAGTTCAGTTTTAACACTTTAACATGGTATGAAAAGTTTTCTAGATTTCTTGATCATCTTTTGCAACTTTTTCCCTTTTTTCTTCATTTTGTTTTTCCACTTCTCTTTCGTTCTTTCTCCATGGAAGATCACATGGATATGGCGAACAATACAAATCCATTCTTCATTGCAAGTTCTAATAACATCGGGTTGGTTCTTGTCACTCATCCTCTCACCGGTAACAACTATGGGTCTTGGCGTTGTTCTATAACAATGGCATTGATTGAGCGAAACAAACTAGAATTTGCATATGGTTTTTCTCCATCTGACTTGGCGAAGAAAGGATAGTATTGTTGCTTCTTGAATCTTGACCTAAGTTTCCAAGGACATTCAAGCTTCAAATGTATACTCCAATTCAGCTTTTGAGATTTTGAATGACCTTCACATGTGTTTCTATCAAAACAATGGGCAACATATTTTTTTATTTGAAGAAAGAACTTCTAAAATGCAATCAATCTTCTTTGTCTATCAATGCTTATTTTGAAGGTACAAACTCAAGAAGGGGGGTTGAATTGTGTTTGTACTACTTGAATTCTTTTTCTGTTTTTGATGATTATTTGAAATCTGAAATATAATCAAGTAGAGTTAGAAGCGGATAAAGTAAAATAAACAACAAAATGATTTATCCTGTTCACCATTAACTAGGCTACATCCAGTCCCTTCAACTTGAAGGATTTTCCACTAATTCAAAACCTTTGCATTACAACAGTACTACTGACCCTCCAAGTTAGTCTTCCCAAATAGTCTAACAATCCTAGACTTTTGAGGAACACAGCACCTTGACTTCTCAAGTCAAGTCTTCTCCTACCAATCTGACAACCCCATATTGCAGAAGGAATTACAACACCTTGAATCTAATTGCTAAGTCACCTGCTATTTCTTCTGACTCTTCAGATTGTAGACTCTACTTCAACAATATAGATTTAACACAAGGGGAACAAAAACAAGAGTGCTTGCTTCTAGAAAGCTGATACTCGCAATTAACCTCACTGAAAACTCGAGTGTTTGCTTCTGGAAGTTTATGACTCTTTTACTGATTTTTGATACTAAGTCTTCTGCCTTGAGCCTCCTTTTATAGATGAAAATTAGGGTTGCTTCCATGATCAAATTCGAGCTGTATCTATCCAGATTCTCTTGCAAAAATAACTTGGCCAATCCTGTTTCACTTAAATAAAAATCGTATCTTTTTAGCTTCAGATTGCATTTGAAAATTCTGTTGACCAATCTTGTTTCTTTTAATTTCAAACCATATCTTTTTAAGCTTCAGATTGCATTCGAATTTCTTCAAGTCTTCAGTAATTTTTGAATCAATTCCCCTTAATACTTTGATCAAATTTCTATCAAAATTTAATCAAGTCTTTTTCGAATTTTAATCAAGTCATCAGTGATTTTTGTAAGACCCTTAATTTTAAATATTAATATTGGAATTAATGTCAAGGGCATTTTGGGAATTTTTGTAAATATTTAAATATGTATGTTTTGAGAATATATATATATATATATAAATATTTAATTTGAAGTATGAATTAAAATTATTGGATGAAGAATTAAATTAATTTAATTTCAAGTAATTAAATTAATCAAGACCATTAAGTAAGGATTAGTGGCTAATTGCAAGACAATTAAAAAGCTGGAAAATCCGACAAGTGGCAAGTGAGGTGGCACCTTGAGAGCCTATATATAGGAGTGAGAAGGATGGTAAAGTCAGAACACCATTCCTTCCTCCTTACTGCCCATATTGCATGTACCAACTCCATCTCCTCTCCCATTCTGTCTCTGTTTCTGCCATTCCCGAATTCAAATTTGAAGAAAGGGGAATTCCTTCAAACACCATTAACTGAAATTCCAACCATCAAACCAGAAAACCCTCAGTAGTAAAGTTAATCCCCATCTCAATACAAAGAGAAAGAACCCAGTTTTGCAGCAGCAAACTCAGGGAACAGCTTCACTGTTTTTGGACGCAAAAAAGGGAACGCAGCAGGAACAAGAGAAACAGCAGAGCACGCTACAAGGGTAAGGGCACCTTCCATCTTTTAGCTGCATTAGGGCCATAAATTGTGCTATTTCAGTTCTGCTTTTAAAAGAAAAGCTATTTTCGAAAATGACATTTTGAGAGAAAATGTCTTTTGTTGATAAGTGAATATTTTGATAAGTTGTTGTTGGCTGTTTTTACTGGTAAAAAAAATGTTGTTTTACTTCTGTGTGAATGCTGGAAAATGTTTGCATGCCATTTTAGTTATGATTACAAACGCATGTTTTAAAACTGTTTTGAAAATGGCATTAAAATGCAAAATGCATCCTGTTGGTGCTTAGAGTTCTGTGATGTTTGCTTGTCATTTTGGTGTTTTGGGAAAACTGAATGCACGTATGTTGCATGTTTGTTCTGATGAGTGTGAACACTGAAATGTTGCATGTTTGTTCTGATGAGTGTGAACACTGAAATGTTGCATGGTTGTTCTGATGAGTGTGAATACTGAAATGTTGCATGTTTGTCCTGATGAGTGTGAATATTGAGATGTTGCATGTTTATTCTGATGAGTGTGAACACTGAAATGTTGCATGTTTGTTCTGATGAGTGAGAACACTGAAATGTTGCATGGTGTCCTGATGATTGATCATCTGTCTTTGTTTTGGATAAACTGGTTTTGATTCTGTTTTATGTTGTGGAATTCTGGTGATGAAAATGATTCTGAATCTGGTCTTGTTTGTGATGATTCTGGTGGTGTTGATGTTTTAAAAAAGGAAAAAGGGATTTTAAATGAGGGAAGTGTTTTCTGGAAATGCAGAATCTGTGTTGATATTTGGTTGTTGTTTTTCAAGAAAAAGATTGAAAAGTGTAGATGTTTCAGGAAGTATTTCACTGGTTTTTCGAAGGTGTATTCGAATACAACCAATGTGTATTCGAATACAACCTGTCAAGTTCTGTTTTAACTAAAGTTCTCAAACTTGTATTCGACTACGAGCCCCTGTAGTCGAATAGAGGTAAGATTTTGCTTCTGTCTAAGCAACTGCATTCTACTACGATCATGTCGTATTCGAATACATAAGTGAAATTTTTAACATTGTGTTCGCATCTGTAGTCGACTACAGGCATGCTGTATTCGACTACAGATTCGAGTTTTCCAGAAACTCTGTTTTTAGCTTCTGTATTTGAATACAAGGAAGCTGTATTCGAATACAGATTCATATTTTCCAGAAAAACAAGTTTTAATCACTGTGATGTGAGTTTTGAAGTGTTGAGAAACTCTGAGAAGGTTTAAATGATTTGAAAATAATCTGTGAAATGGTTTTAAAGAGGAGAGAAAGATGTTTGAAAACCTTTAAGTGACATGGGAGAAAAGGCTGAATTTTCCAAAGGTTGACTCCGGTATTCGACTACAGTCATGCTGTATTCGAATACAGAATGTTAAATTTCAGTTTCATGCTTCTATATTCGAATACAGGGGGTCTGTATTCGGATACAGATTCGAGTTTTCAGAAAATTTCAAGTTTTAAGAATGTTTTGTAAACCCTGAGTGTCTGGGGAATACTGGGAATGTTATGGTGAGTTAAAGTGGAACTTTTGATGAGATTTTGAAGTAGTGGTGATGAAGTTTTAAAAACTTTACTGATGTAGTGGAAAAAGTTGATTTACGCACTGAAATCTGCCTCTGTATTCGAATACCAGAGGACTGTATTCGAATATAGAGAGTGATTCTATACTGTTTTTGGCTTCTGTATTTGAATACAGAAGAGCTGTATTCGAATACAGATTCGTAAATCCTAGAAAAATCCCAGTTTTAAATATTGTAATTGAATGTTAGAGTCTGGGAAAAACATTTCAGAATGTAATGAATATTTGGCTGTCTAGTCATGTTTGTGATGATGAGAATTTTGATTATGCTGAGATGTGTTAATTATGATTGAGAGGCATGAATTTCTGTTTTGGTATGCTGTTTCTAGAGAAGTGAAACACTGCATCTTTCATGCATTGCATAGTCAAGTGGTACCCGCGATGGGCCACAGAGTAAATGCGCAACCACGTGCTGATCTGTTGAGCGATTGCACGAGTGTTGGACTGTTGAGCGTCTGCACTAAGTACTGATCTGTTGAGCGATTGTACTTTGGTATATAAGTGCTGGACTGTTGAGCGTCTGCACTAGTACTGGACTGTTGAGCGTCTGTACCCTGAAATGCGCAACCCCGTGCTGATCTGTTGAGCGATTGCACGAGTGCTGGACTGTTGAGCGTCTGCACTAGGTACTGATCTGTTGAGCGATTGTACCTTGGGTGATGTCAAACGTGCTGGTCTGTTGAGCGACTGCACGATGTGCTGGACTGTTGAGCGTCTGCACTGGTGCTGATCTGTTGAGCGATTGCACCCTGGTCATGAGGGCCGTTAATTGTGCTGGTCTGTGAGCGACTGCACCTTGGTGATTCCAAGAAAATTATGCATGAGCATATATGCATTACATTGAGGGATTTGACCGGTGTGTCACGATTGTTTATATGATGAATGTTGGAAATTAATGTGTGTGAGTGTTGTCCAGTATCTGAAATTCTGAATTAATGATTGTGTTTTGTTGAGGTGTGTTTGTACTTACCGCATACTTCATAATCATTGACTGCTGTTTTGAAAAGGGCATGAAAGTCATAAATTTTCAAATGAGCATGATTATTTCCTCATCATCACATGTTATACCATGATTATACATGTTGTTTGCAATATATGCTATGTGATTATCTGTTATTTTCGGTCAGTGACCCCTTGCTATATATTGTGGACTTTGGGCTTTGCCCTCAGATGTTACCCGAACCTGTCCTACCGACGGATACACTAACGACGGAAACGTCATTAGTTTTCCCTGATTTTTACGTACGAAGTCTACGTGGACAACGCAGAGGGAGGGACGGTTGACTGAAGACAAGACTTATAGAGGATACGGTGGAGACCGTGCTACTGTAGCTTAGTGCAGGATCAGTCTAGACTTCTGTATAGGGCTTTGAATTTTGGGAAATGTAATTTTATTTTGGGGATTAATGTATTACTTTTTCCGCTGTATTTTTCGCACTCTAACATTGTTAACATTTTAAAAAATGCCTTAATGTTTATTATTAAATTTCCCGAAATGGAGTACTTATTGATTCACGGAAACTTTATTTTAATTCCTTTCGAATTAAATCAGGAAAATCATTTTTATTATTGATTTAAAAAAAAAATGCAATTCGCGCTGTGTTTTAAATTTGGGGTGTTACAATTTTCATCATGATTAAAATCTGGACCGTATGATCTTCTGATGTTGACCAACTCTGGACTTATGTAATCTGATCTGCCCCAATTCAGTGATCCTCTAATGTCGGCCAACACTGGACCATATGATGATCTTCTGATCTCGGCCAACACTGGGCCATATGATATGATCTTCTGATCTCGGCCAACACTGGGCCATATGATCTGATCTTCTGATCTCGACCAACACTGGGACATGATACTTAAATCTGGACCATTGATCTTCTGATATGCATGAACAAGTTTTACGAGATTTTATTGTTAATGGTATGGAAAGAAGCAAATATGCTTCTATGATCTATGGAGTTAGTAACAATGGTAAAAGGGGCATATGGTTTGATGAATCTGTAACTGTAACTGAACATATTCCTTCTAATATTTTGTGTGTTGTTTGTGCTAAGAAAGGTCACTCAAAATTGTCTTGTCCCATGATAAAAACAAGAAAAGACAAGAAACCTTTCAAGACTAACAAACCTGGACCCAACCAGATATGGGTACCAAAAGATAAAATTGTTTATGTTGCAGATGTTCTGAGCAACCAAAGTGAAACACCAGTCATGGTGCCTGGCCAATGGATGCTGGAAACATATGAAGGGAAAAAGGTGTATGTTCCAACATCTGCCAAACAGAAGCAAGCTGACTCTTGTGGAAGAAGAACTGGTCAACAAAATAACTATCAGAACCATAACCATATGAAGAATCATAAATATCAAAGAAAGCACACTGATCAACCAAATCGAAATAGGTAGAGGAATCACACATATCAACAAAACTCGAACTACCAGAGGAATCAGAATTATCATCACTTCCAGAACTATAAGAGGAACCTGATATATCAGCAGAAAGAGAAGTGTCAAAATCTGGAGACTTCTTCGAACACTCCAGTGAAATTCGTCAAGACTACAAATCTGGAAGGGAATGCAAAGCCCTTCATCAAGACCCTCTAATCACAGAATATGGAGATTCAGAATCTGAAAATCAGAAACAAGAGGATTTTCAGAATGAAACTGAAGCTGTGACATATAGGTTATATCTATCTTTATATATTATTATTGTTTGATATTTATGTTTACTATGATAACAAGAAGCTTGATCTTAAAAATCAAAGCAAATTAAGTATTCTGCAAGTTTTCAAACTGTCAGAGGAACCAAGTGATCCACGTGATGTGAACACTTCAACAGGAACAGTATTTCAGTGGTTTCAAAAACAAGCAGAAACCACCAGAAGCATAATTAATGGTTTGGCTGTATTGAGTTCATTTTTAAATTATTTGATTTGTATTATGTTATATGACAAATAGTTTGACCTGAAAAGTCAAAGCAAGATGAAGTTGATGCAGGTTAACCAGAACCAGAGGAAAACTGATGCTGGTTTACCAGAACTAGAGGAAGCTGATACATGTTTACTAGAACCAGAAGCTGATTTACTAGAACCAGAAGCTGATTTACTAGAACTAGAAGCTGATTTACCATAAACAAGGCATGATGTGTTGCACAAGGATACAATCAGCAAGAAAGTATTAACTACACTGAAATATTTTCTCTAGTGGGCAGGTTAGAAAGCTATTCGTATCCTACTTTCCTTTGCTGCTAATAATAGTATTTCATTATTTCAAATGGATGTTAAAAGCGCATTTTTAAATGGTTATATAAGTGAAGAAGTCTATGTTAAATAACCCCCAGGTTTTGAAAGTTCTGAATTTCCAAACCATGTTTTTAAACTTAAAAATCATTGTATGGTTTAAAACAAGCACCTAGGGCATGGTATGATAGACTTAGTAACTTCTTACTTAAAAATGACTTTGGAAGAGGACAAGTAGAAAATACACTTTTTAGAAAATCAATTAAAGATGATATTATGATCATTCAAGTTTATATTGATGATATTATCTTTGGATCTAATAATGGCACTCTCTGCCAAGAATTGTCTAAATTGATGCAGCAGGAATTTCAAATGATCATGATAGGAGAACGTAAGTTCTTCCTAGGGATTCAAATTTAGCAAAGTAAAAAAGGTCTATACATTCATCAAACAAAATATACAAAAGAGCCTTTCAAGAAGTTTAAGATGAGTGATTGCAAACTTATGGCTACCCCAATGCACCCTACCAACTCACTTGAAAAAGGATGAGTAAGGCAAAAAATCCTATAGAGATACCTAAAAGGCACTACCAATCTCACCTTGTTCTACAAGAAAACTCCTACATATCAACTTAGTGGATATTGTGACAACACTTCAACCATCAACCTAACCAAAAACCCTATCCTTCATTCTAGAGCCAAACACATATAGATCAAACACCACTTCATTATAGATTATGTTCAAAAAGGGACACTCAACATTCACTTTGTAGACATTGACCATCAATGGGCTGACATATTCATCAAACCCCTACCTGAAGATAGGTTTGACTTCATCAAGAAAAACCTTAACCTTACCTTCATCCCTAACCAAATAGCTTAGTTAATATTTTTTTTGTTATATGTATTTTATTTCTTATTATTATTTTTGTGTACTCATGTTATTTAAAAAAAAAGCAGAAGATGAAAAAAAAAGAAGAGGAAAAAAATCAGATGATCTCCTTTATTCCTTAAATCCTTTTTGTCTAATGACAAAGGGGGAGAAGATGTATTTGATAAAGTATCTGGGGCATTAGACTTAGGGGGAGAAAAATAAAATTGGAGCTTAGTCTTAGGGGGAGTCAATGTCAAAAGAAAGAAAAAGAGTTATTAAAAATACAAAGTTTTGTCATCATAAAAAAGGGGGAGATTGTTGGAACCAAGTTGGTTCTTTTAATTAAAGTTTTGATGTTAACAAAAGTATTTTATGAAAATCATATTTTGACTTAGGAGAAGTATGAAAAATCAGAGGATGACGTCACCAGAGGATGTCATTTGAGGATGACGTCAACAGAAGATACCTCCATAAGATACAACCAGAAGATACAAATCAGAAGCAGAAGATGTCATCAGAGGATGACGTCACCTGAAGATAAAAATGCCACCAGAATATACGATCGGAGGATACCAGAAGATACCTCCAGAGGATACTAGAAGATACCTCCAGAGGATACCAGAATATATCACCAGAGGATACCTCCAGAGGACATCACCAGTGGATCCCATCAGAAGCAAGAATCATAGGATGTCATCAAAGGCAAACATTAGAGGATATCATCAATCAGAGGATATCATCAGAGGGAAAAAACAATGACATCATCAGAGGCTATTATTCTTGGCCCATACCAGAAGGAAACATAAGTCAAACTTGGTCCAGACCAGAAATAGCATGGTCCAAAAGACCTGGTCCAGACTTGGTCCAAACCAGAATATAGCATGGTTAAGAACATAAGACTTGGTCCAAACTTGGTCTATACCAGAAGATAGCATGGTCCAGAACATAAGACTTAGTCCAGACTTGGTCCAGATCGGAAGATTAATAGTCCAGATCAGAAGATCATAGAATGGTACATATCAGATCACATTGTCCAGAGTTGGTCGAGATCAACAGATCATACGGTCCAGAATTTAAATCATGATACAAATCAGTGAAGACTTGATTAATATTCGAAGAAGACTTGATTGAATTTTGATAGAAATTTATTCAAAGTATTAAGGGGATTTGATTAAAAAATCACTGAAGACTTGAAGGAAATTCGAATGAAATCTGAAGCTAAAAAGATACGTTTTGAAATTAAGAGAAACAGGATTTGTCAACAGAATTTTCAAATGCAATCTGAAGCTAAAAAGATACGTTTTGAAATTAAGAGAAACAACATTGGCCAACATAATTTTCAAAGGAAATCTGAGCAAGATTCATCTCAAAACTAGGCTTGGACAAAGCCCAAATTTCAGCTATAAAAGAAGGCTCCAGGCAGCAGTAATAAGTATTGAAAAGTAGAAGAACTCAAGCATAAAATCCACATTCATCTTAGAGAGCATAAAAGAAGGCTCCAGCATAAAATCCACATTCAAGCATAAAAGAAGGCTCCAGGCAGCAGTAATAAGTGTTTTCGAGCGATAAATTCAGTGCAACAATCAGCTTTCCAGAAGCAATAAAAGAGTGTAAGAATCAGTGCAACAATCAGCTTTCTAGAAGCAACTTTGCAGAGTTCCAATCCCTTGTAATATAACCCGATAGTGGTGTAGATTCCTTCTTCAATATGGGGTTGTCAAATTGGTAGGAGAAAACTTGACTTGTAGAGTCAAGGTGCTGTTATCGTTCCTCAAAAGTCTAGGGTTGTCAGACTGTTTGGGAAGACTGACTTGGAGGGTCAGGTGTTGTAATTCAAAGTGTTTTGAATTAGTGGATTAAAGCCTTCGGAGTGAAGGGACTGGATGTAGCCAAGTTAATGGTTTACCAGGATAAATTATTGTGTTCTTATGCTGTTATTATCTGCTGCTTAATCTGATTATTTATTCAACAAGTAACTTAAATCAACATTCATCAAAAACAGCAAAAATAATTCGAGTTTGGCAAACACAATTCAACCCCCTTCACGTGTTTGCACCTTTATGGACTACATTAGAACTTCCACTCATCTCATTAACAAAACCCTACCTCTCTTCTCAATAATTAGTCTCCTTATTTTGTTTTATATAAAACTAACCTTACCGATGACCTTCTCAAGGTGTATGGATGACTTGCTTATGCAACTACCATTCCCACCTTGAGAACAAAATTTTCTTCAAGGGTTGATTTATGTGTTTTTGTAGGATATCAACTAGGCACTAAAGGTTACAAGTTGTACAAATTCTCTACATGAAAATTCATCATTTCTAGGGATGTGGCATTTCATAAGACAATTTTTCCTTTTCACAGTCAACCTGCATCAATCTGTGACCCATATATTTTCACACCATTTTTCATTCCTCATCCCATTCCAGATATCACTTCAAATGATCCTACTCAACCTGTTGTCATTGTTGCTCCTAATGATCCTTCTAATTCACAACCAAACTATCCTTCTACTCCCGTAATTCAGCACCATCATTAGCCTCCATTCAGCCTCCCATTAGAAGGACCACCAGAGATCACATACCTCCTCCTTATCTTGATAACTATGTCTGCACCGTTACTAAATCTATTCTACATTATCATTCATTCTCTCAACTAAGCCTTCCTTACAAAGACTACATCATGAAAGTCACTTTAGTTTATGAGCCTCAATTTTACCATCAAGTTGCTAAATTCAATTAGTGGAGGTCAGCTATTCAAGAAGAATTACAAGCCTTAGAATCAAATAATACTTGTGCCATTGTTCCCTTACCTCTTGGAAAAACTGCCATTGGGTGCTAATGGTTGTACCAGGCTAAATTCAAAGTCGGTGGATGCTTATAAAGATATAAAGCTCATTTGGTTGCAAAGGGATAAACTCAACAACCTATTATTGATTACTTTGAGACCTTTCACCTATTGCCAAACTTACTTTTGTCAGAATTTTGTTGGCTTTGGCAGCACAACATCAATGGCACCTACCCCAATCGGACATCAACAGTGCCTTCTTAAATGGGGATTTAGTTGAAGAAGTCCACATGGAACTGCGTTTGGGTTATCCAAAGAGGGGAGATAACCAATATGGTATACAAGTTGCATAAATCGTTATATGAATTGAAACAACCTTCTAGGCATGGTACACCAAATTTTAAACTATCATACCAAACATGGGTATATAAATATTACCCATTTTTACTTATTTGTAAAAGGTTCAACTCATTATCTTGTCATTCTTTTAGTTTATGTTGTTGACATAATCTTAGCTTGTCCTAATAAGGAAAATCTATCTCACACTTAACAAAGCCCATAAAAACACTTCAAACTTAAAGTCTTAGGTGATCTGAAGTATTTTCTTGGACTTGAGACCACTTCAACAAAGTCATTTGTGTTAATGCAAAAGTAGTTCTTAACTACAGTCCTTTGATTAATTTTTTGATGATAACAAAACAAACAAATAAGAATAATTATCCCCTAACTATATTTGCTAAGCTATATTAAGTTAGAAGACAAAGATTTATATTAATGACTATCTATTTTAAGGTAGCATAAATTATGAGTAAGTTAGAGATAATAATCTAAGTGTTTTTAACACAAAGAATATTATCTCCTAATAAACACGTAAGAATATTAAATTATGAGTAAGTTAGAGATAATAATATAAGTGTTTTTAACACAAAGAATATTATCTCCTAATAAACACGTAATTATATTTACTAATAGAGTAAGTCATGGCATATCAATAAGACGTTTTGCAACAAACATTTGATAATCTATAGTCCGAGTTAAAGCGTTGAAGACAAAGAAAATATAAATCAATAATTGATCCTCTAATCACAAAGAAAAGCACGCTACAATGATCATCTACATATGGCTCAAGTTAACTAGAAGCCAAGACCTCTATTGATCCTTTGACTTAAGACCAAAGAAGAAAGCTTTGAATGAAGCCTCTGTTAGAGTCAATGCTTTGATTTAAAGTCAACCTTGTTAAGTCAAACAATTGAGCCAATTTTTTGAAGAAACCAACATCTCTGCATCCTTTCATGATTTGAAAAGATAAACAAAGAGATCAATGTAATGCTTTGAAGAATCTATTAAAGTTTTGTTTGACTCTGTTAAGCGCCTGTGCAAAATCTGATTACAGACTCACTTAGATGATTATGCGTCTGATAATTTGTGCAAATCAATTTATCGTCTACTCAATGCTTCAAGTCAACACTAAGACAAAAAGCATACTTTCTTAAGTCAATCATCTGAACCTCGAGCCATGGAGAAGACAACTTCCTCTACTCCTTAAAGATGGACTTACCCTCTGACCGAAGAAGAGGATGACATCCTCTAAAAGTGTCACTCTCTATGATTTGTCTTTTTAAATCAAAATACGCTAAATTAACTATATATACACTACGCCAAAAATTGCCTTTTACAGTGCGCATTTTAAAGTGCTTCATAACTAAAAGCGATGTTGTATAATATTTCAAAATTAACAGATGATACAACAGCACTTTAATAACAAGCGCTTTAGAAAAAGTGCTATTGTAGGGTCATGAAGGGTTTAGGATTTACAACGCTTCTGCGAAAAGCGCTGTTGTAGGGTCACATAGCGATTTCACATAATGTTTACAACGCTTTTTACAACGCTTCTTATATAAAAGCACTGTAAAATATAGCGCTCTCACATAATATTTACAGCGCTTTTTATAAAAGCGCTGTAAAATACAGCGCTCCCACACTATATTTACAGTGCTTTGTATATAAGCGCTGTAAACGTTGTAAATGTTTTGAAATTTAATTTTTAAAAGCCTTTTACAGCGCTTATAGACAAAAGCGTTGTAAAATTACCAGCAGTTCAAGTTATATATACTTGAGAAATAAATAAATAAATAAAAACATATTTAATACGTTCTCTCCCTTCGAACCCTATTACGAACCTTCATCTCCTCTACTTTGCGCCCATTTCTACTGAGAGATTGTTGTCTCAGGTACTGTATTTATTAATTTGTTATTGTCTCTAAAACTGATAAATTGTTACTTGATAAATCATATAGAATGTTAGATGATAAATCTGTTCTGTTTTGAAATTTGTTCGATCTGTTCTGTTTTGAAATCACACTTGTATGCATGACCTTGGACCTTGGTTTCTATTTTCCAATAATAGACTATATATACTATAGATTGGTATGATGTTATAGATTGATAAATTTGTGTAACACTGCATTCATATATACTGCATTCATAAATTGTTACATGATATAGATTGATAAATTTGTGTAACACTGCATTCATAAATTCTTACATGATAAATCATATAAAATTTGTTCGATCTTTTCTGTTATGTTTTGTAATTAGACTTGTATGCATATATACTTAAGATTGGTATAATGTTATAGATTGATAAATATGTGTAACACTGCATTCATATAGGTCATATAAAATGGATCGGAAATGGATGTCTGTCAATCGATTGTCAAAAGAGTATGAAAATAGTGAAAGAGTTTGTTGAATTTGCAGTGAAGAATGCAAAAGACCCAAATCGATCATTTGTCCTTGTTTAAAATGTTGTTTTGGAAAACACGTTAGAGCAGATGAATTGGAAGGACATTTAGTTTGGCATGGAATTGATCAAAGCTATACATGTTGGATAAGACATAGTGAGAAAAAAAAGGGAACACTTATTTTTGAGAATGATGTGACATATGATTCAAATGATTTCGACACAGATACATATGAGCAGGACCAAGTTAAGGAGATTGCAAAAGCAGTTGAAGAAGATCTTCAGGATTGTCCTAAAATGTTTGAGAGTTTGTTGAGTGATGCAAAGAAACCATTATATAATGGTTGTACTAAGATTTAGGCGCATATATCGTAGTGAAGAAGATTCAAAACACTTGACATGGCATGCAGATGAAAGAATTAGAGATGGAAAGTTACGACACCCTGTAGATTCTCCATAATGGGCAAAAATAGATCACGAGTATCCTGAGTTTGGTAGACAGTCAAGAAATCTATGACTTGCACTTTCTACCGATGGAATGAATCCACATGGTCTTCAAAGCATATCACACAACATGTGGCCTGTGATTTTGTTGATTTATAACCTAACTCCATGTTATGTATGAAGCGTAAGTTTACGATGTTGTCTCTGTTAATTTCTGGACCCAAACAACCGGGGAATGATATCGACGTATGCTTGGCTTCTTTAATTGAAGATTTAAAAAATATGTGGGAGACAAGTGTGGAAGTTTATGATGTGTATAAGAAAGAATGTTTCAATTTGAGGGCTATGTTGTTCGACACAATTAACTATTTTCCAGCATATGGTAATTTATCAGGATATAGCATTAAAGGTCAGTGTGCAAGTCATATAAGTGAAGAGAGTACAGATTGGATGCGGTTGAAACATTGTAAGAAGAACGTCTTTCTTGGACATCGTTGATTTTTACCTTTTAGTCATCATTATCGTGGGTGGATAAATGCATTCAATGGAAAATCAGAGGAAGATATTGCTCCTTTAGCATCGACTGGATATCAAATATTGGAAAAAGTATAGGGTTCTTGCTTGTCGATTTTAGTAGGGTGGGATACAAAGATGAGCCTTTTATTTTAGCTTCGCAAGTTCAACAAGTGTTTTATGTCATTGATCCTGTTGATGATAAATGGTCTGTTGTCCTATCGACTAATAAAATAAGTGATGATAACAACAAGGTTGAAGATGTTGGTAATGACATTTTCTTTGCGACATCACAACCACGTGAAACTGATTCAACTGATGATGGTTTATATCTTAGAGATGATCATGATTAGGGAATTTGGATTAATCCGTCGTTTCGTATCGTTAAGGAACAAACAAATGTGAATCCCACCAGGAAAAGAAGAAGGGCATCTTAAGGTATTTATGTGTTTTATATAAGTCATGTAATGATCTGTACTCATTGTGTAATTTATACCAATTTCATGTAACTTGACATGCCATAACTGAGTATTTAGCATTTAGCTTGAACTGTATTTAATTTTATGCTTATACTGATTTTCTACCAGAACTTGAACTGATCATGTAATTTAGCATTGATATAAATGCAATGATATACTGATTTTCTGCCAGAACTTGAACTCATCATATAATTTTTTTAATTATATTATTTAATTATTTTATATATGACAATTTGATAAAATTTTTAATTATAATATGAACTCATTATATAAGTTGATATGAACATTTTGATAAAATCATTTTAGAGATAACAATTGGTATCCATGAGTATGGATAGTATTATCTCACATTATAAAAGTATATACATATTCTAAGGCTTTTAAAAATTCAATTTCAAAACATTTACAGCGCTTTGGTCAATAAGCGTTGTAGAAGGCTTTTAAAAAATAAATTACAATTACAAAACAAAACATTTACATCGCTTTGGTCCATAAGTGCTGTAGAAGACTTTTAAAAAATAAATTACAAGAGACAACATTTATAGCTTTTTTGCCCATAAGCGCTGTAAAAGGCTTTTAAAAAATAAATTACAAGAGACAAAACATTTACAGCGCTTTTGCCCATAAGTGCTGTAAAAGGCTTTTGAAAAACAAATTACATGTACAAAACATTTACATCGCTTTTGCCCATAAGCGCTGTAAAAGGCTTTTAAAAAATAAATTACAAGTACAAAACATTTACCGCGCTTTCGCCCATAAGCATTGTAAAATGCTCATATAACGCCTTTTATATAGTGTTTCTATAAGCAATGTAAAAGACTATTTAAGGCGCTTTTATATAGTCTTTTAAAGCGCTTTTTGGAAGAGCGCTGTAATAGGTTAGGTCTTTTAAAGCGCTCTTTGGAAAAGCGTTGTAAAAGGATTTTTTAAAATATTATGTAAATGATAATAAGAAACCGCCTCTTCATTTTCTTCTTCATTACGTATTCTCCCTATGTAACACCCCGAGTTTTAAACAGCGCGAGTGTATTTTTTTTTTCAACCAAAATAAATAAAAGAAAGAATTTTCGAATTAATTCAAGATAATTAAAATTAAGTCATTTCATAAAATAATACGTCGTAATTCAAATGAAGAACGTAATTAAATAATTACATCACAAGTTTAACCGAGTAAGGGGCACATTCCTAGTAAAGGGTCACCACAACAAATTTATCCATGAATGGGCTAAAGATTCTATTCATATAATCCATAAAAATCGCCGGTGCATTCGTAACTCCGAATGGCATAACGAGATATTCATAATGTCTGTAACGGGTCCTGAAAGCAGTCTTTTGAATATCTCCTTCTCTTACCCGAATCTGATGGTATCCTGACTTCAAATCGATCTTTGAAAACATCGCGGCTCATCTCAATTGGTCCATCAAATCATCGATGTGTGGTAAAGGATAACGATTCTTAATAGTTACCTTGTTAAGTTGCCTATAATCCACACATAAGCGTGAACTTCCATCCTTCTTCTTAACCAACAACATCAGAGCTCCCCATGGCGACACACTTGGTCTGATAAATCCTTTCTCCAACAAACCTTCAATTTGACCCTTAAGCTCGCTTAATTCCAATGGTGACATTCGATACGGCGCAATTGAAATAGGTCCAGTTCCTGGGTGTCGATCAATGAAGAATTCCACCTCTCTTAATGGGGGTAATCTTGGAATTTCTGTTGGAAATACGTCCGGATACTCTTTGACTAACACCACATCTTCTATGCTCACATCCATTTTGGTCTCCACGTTAGCTAATGATAAAAATTCCTGAGTTCCTTCTCTCAGTGACACTCGAGCTTGTTAGCAGCCAAATACCGAACGACTCCAAGTTCGAGAAAAAGAACTAATTTGCGAGCACAATCCAAGACTACATAATTATCTCGAGTGATTGTAGGGGTAAACAAATTATATTAACCAAGAAATCTCTATTCTGAATAGTTACAAGACAGCGTAAACATGCAGTATTTACGGTCAAAGTCTTAGCAGGTGTGGAAACAACCAAATCAAAAGGCAAAGCAGACATAAATAGCTTCAAACGATTCACACAGTCCATAGCAATGAAAGAATGGGTTGCCCCCGAATCAAAAAGTGCAGTTAGTGTGTTACATGCAATCTCACAATCTCGCTGGATCAAATTATGAGGTTGATGTCCAGCTTCAGCACCCAAATGATAAACGCGGCCCATAGAAGTAGGACAAGTAGCCCTAGTCGCGTTCACCGTTGGTTCCACCTTCGGAGCCTTGCAATCCTTTGCAAAATGTCTTGGCTTCTGGAAATTGTAGCATGAAGGACTCATAGTGGTACAAGCAGTAGCATAATGTCCCTCTTTTCCACATCAGAAACATCGAACCCCTTGTCCTAATTGTCTTCCAAAATTTTGGTTTCCCGGCCGATTCTGGCCTCTATTGTTCTGCGGCCGGTTATATGGCTTAGCAACTTGCTTCCCTTTATTATTCTGATAATTCATCCAGCTCGGCCCTCCTAAATTAAAGTTACCTCCTCGGTTGGCCCTCTTGTTCTTCATATCCTCAACCTCTCTACATTTCTCCACTAATGCTTGGAAACGTTGAATTCCCAAGGGTAAAACTGAGTCTTGAATCTCATACTTCAGCCCACTTTGGAAACAATGACACATAAACTGTTCATCCACCTTTTCATGGAAAAATCTGAAATGCCTTGACAAAGATTCAAACTTAGCTGCATATTCACCCACCGTCATGTTTCGTTGGTGTAATTTTAGAAAATCATCACCCAACTTAGTTCCAGTACTCATCGGGAAGTATTTGTCCAAAAACTTCTTTTTGAATGACTCCTAATTCACCTCCTCATGAGCTGATCCCATCAGAAGTCTGGTACTTCTCCACCAATATTCTACATCCCCTAGTAGCAGATATGTAGCATAGTTGACCTTCACCGCTGCCGGACAATTAATCATTTCAAAAAATTTCTCCATTTCCTGAATCCATTGGTCCGCTCTTTCTGGACCTTCATCACCCTTGAACTTTGGAGGATTATGACGACGAAAATCCTCTAGTCCTCTTGATTCAATAGCACAAATCTCTCTTTCTCTTTTCTCTAGATCCCGTTGAGTCTTCGCAGCCGTCTTTGCAGCAACAAACGCAACCATGTTATTCATCGCTTCAGCCATCATATCCTCCCGGCTGACGTTGGCTCTTGCAGTGTCGTCTCTCCTTGGAGGCATTGTTTCCTACAAAACCATCATCAAGTAGAAATCTCACACCACTTAGAATAATCCCAAAATATAACTTTAACAGCATCATTACTTCAGCACACCACAACTATACAAGACTTAACACTCTAACTACTCACTTCTATGCATGATCACATAACGACTCCCAACCAACAATCTAACCAGAGCCTTACCCAAAAGTTTAACCAAAAGTCAACCAAAAATTTAACCAAAAGCTCTGATACCAAAGCTATAACACCCCGAGGTTTAAATAGCGCGAGTGTATTTTTTTTCAACCAAAATAAATAAAAGAAAGAATTTTCAAATTAATTCAAGATAATTAAAATTAAGTCATTTCATAAAATAATACGTCGTAATTCAAATGACGAACGTAATTAAATAATTACATCACAATTTTAACCGAGTAAATTAGTTTTGGGAAATTGATCTTCAAAATATACTAAAATAAAAATACATCCAAAAGCTGTATCCTGGACCCACCAAAACGTTATCTGAGTGCGGAAAAATATACAACTATCCCAAAATAAATAATTACATCCACCGATCTCAAGACCCTATACAACAAGTCTAAATTGATCATGCACTAAAGCTACAGTAGCACGGTTTCAACCGCATCCTCTACAAGTCTCGTCTTCACCCCAGCTGTCTGTCCCTCTGCGTTGTCCACGAATACTCTGTACGTGAAGATCAAGGAAAACTAACGACGTCTCCGTCGTTAGTGTAACCGTCAGTGGGAAGGGTTTGGGTATCATCTGAGGGCAAAGCCCAATTTTCCACAATAATTGTAAAGGATCACCGACCGAAGATAACAATTACCACGTAGCAATTATTTCTAAGATAACAATGTACATACATGGCATGCTCAAATAATATAACAACATTAATGATGAAGTATGCTTACTTATGAAACATATACATTAACATCTTCGCGAAATAGCCAATTTACATATTAATTATATTGCAAGTACAACAAAATCAGCAATCAGAAACACCCATTCGGCGCTCAAATTTCAATGGATACTTGCCACCCTCGGTTTCAACTCATCAACTCATATTAAAACATGACTCATAGTCAACTACCCCGATGCAATATGTAAATGCCAATGTACACAACTCTTGGAATTTCCAAGGTGCAGTCTCTCAAGGACCAGCACACGCGCAGTCTCTCACGGACCAGCACGATTTTACAAATGGAATGGACCGTCAAATACACGCGGAACCATTCCGTAGCCCAGATAGAATAGATCATCTAATACACGCGGAACTACTCTAAACCCGGATAAAATAGACCGCCTAATACACGCGGAACTATTCTACAACTCTTCACGGTTACTACATTGACGTGTATTAGCCTTTCACAGGCCAAATACACAGAAGTTAAATCCTCGCACGAATAGAATGGGCTGTCTAATACACGCGGAACCACTCCGTAGTCCAAGTAGAATAGACCGTCTAATACACACGGAACTACTCTGACCCCAGATAGAATAGACCGTCTAATACACGCGAAACTATTCGATAACCCATGGTTACTACTTAACTTCGCGGCCCATCACGGTCACCGCATCAGCTCTGTGGTCCATCGCGGTCACCGCCTGACTATGCAATGCATGAACATGCAATGTTTTCTCATCACTGAAAACAATATGCAAATACCAGCTGAAAATCCAGCCACTCCATTACCACCTTAAACCATCTCAAACCATCTCAACAACTTCATTATCACCACATCAACAAAAAAAATCTCAAGAACCTCATCATCACCACCTCAAACCATCTCAAAAATTCCATTTAATTCATCAAAAGCCTTCCCAATGTTTCCCCAACTCTTTAAGTGCATAAACCACTGTTTAAAATTGGAACTTTTGAAAAAAACCAATCTGTATTCGAATACAGCTTCCTTGTATTCGAATACAGATGCTAAAACAGTGAAAAAATCAGCATTCTGTATTCGAATACGAGGTTGTCGTAGCCGAATACAGATGCAAAGTCAGTGGCAAAACCAACAAATCTGTATTCGAATACAACAGAGTCGTAGTCGGATACAGATGCGAATACAGTGGCAAAAATTGAAATCCTGTATTCGAATACGACAGGGTCGTAGCCGAATACAGATGCTAAGTCAGAAGCAAAAATCACTTATCTGTATTCGAATACGGAGTGTCGTATTCGAATACAAGTTCAAAATTTGAATAAAACAGGAACTTTGCAGGAATGTATTCGAATACACCAGTGCCATATTCGAATACACCCTCGAAAACAGTAAAATTTCCAGAAGACCTCCACCCATTTTAAAATCCTTTTCTTTTGAAAACCACCATCAACACCAAAACAAAATCATAGCTTCTTTAACCACCAACACCAAAATGTTAACAACACAACATGATCGATTTCCTTCACCACAATAAAACCATAAAAGCATCCTCCACTTAACAACAAATCAACAACAACAGCAAAGAGCAATCTTACCTTCCTAAAACAGTCATAAGACAGTACAACCATATCCCAACACATGCATTTTGATCATCCCCAAAACGACATGCAAAGCACTTTCTAGTATCCACACACAACCAAAACATCATTGATGTATCAACCAAAACAGCAACAACACAGATCATAAAAAAAAACATCGACATCATGCATTTTCATCATCCATAACAACATGCACAACAATTTCATTTTCAAACCAGAAAAGTCAAATATAATCACACATCAACATGCATTTACATCCCTAAATGCAATCTAGAAAGTTGGAAGGTGCCCCTTACCTTAGTTACGTTTTCTTCGCTCGTTCTCGTTACCGCGACAAAAGTCGGCGAAACTCCCGTTCGCGTCATCGCTACCAAAGTTAGTTCTTTAGCTCCGTAATGATGAGAGGTACAACTTTCGTTCTTGACACTTTCTGGTTCGGCGCTTGGATTTCCAAGTAATTTGACTTTTGAGCATGCTCTTTTGTTACCACTAACACTGAAACAGAATGAGAAGAGGAAGAAGGAAACTGGCGCAGTAGTGAGGAAGGAAGGAAATGTTTCTGATTTCTTTTCTTGCTTCTCACTTACATATATATAGGCATATATGTGCTACCTCACCCAACACAGTAATATTATAATATTGTTTGACCATCAAGTACTTAACCACTCTCGTCGTAATTAACAGATAACATCTTAATTAACTGCCCGATATTTAATTACTCGTAATTAAATTAATTTATCCTTCATCCAATAATTTTAATCCAACCTCCAAAATATATATATATATATATATAAATATACATATAATAAATATTTTACAAATATTTCCAAAATACACTTAATATTAAATCCATAATTTAATTTTAAATTTAAGGGTCTTACACCCTGCGAACAACTTGGCAGTGTGAAACCCTTCTTCATTACGTACTCTCCATCTTCATTACTCTTCATACGAACCCGACCCTCTTCTCCATAGTGCGAACCCGACCCTCTTCTCCATAGTGCGAACCCTACTGTCCATATCTTCATTACGTACTCTCTGTTTTCATTATTCTCCATTTTCACTACGTATTGTCCCTCTTCTCACTGCACAAGACATTTCTACTTGTATTTCTGTCATGTTGTAACCCTAAACTACAAGTATTGTTACTAATATCTTGTTGTCACTAAACTTATAGTGCATGTTGTATTTATTCAATCTGTTGTTGTCACTAAACTGCATGTTGAACTTATACTGTGTGAAATGTGTAGATAAATGGATTCCAATAACGATTTAGGTCGCCAAAATGATGAAGTTGTAAACACTGACGTTGTAAACACTGAAGTTGTCAACGCTAAAGACTATGAAAACGAAGTGAAACGTGGGGCAACTATAATGCCAAAAGTCATCAAAGCAAGAAGAAGTGGAATAAAATTTGAGGTATTTATACTATACTTTTGTTTAGATTTTCTTTTTTTTCTTTTTTGAAAGCAAGAACTTACACTCAATGACTTTATTAGGTGGGATGGAATGAAAGTGGCCAGTCGATTGAGCTTAACAGTTCAATGATGGTAAGTTACATCAGTGCTGTTGTTCATCAAAATATCCCAATAACAATTGATGATTGGAGAGACAAAGCTTTGTAGGATGCTAAAGACATATTGTGGAGTGATATACAAGTAACTTTTTTACTCCACTTTTTTGTTACTTATAATTTTTTCCATTGAAATACTTTTATTCAAATTCTTTATTTATTTGGTTTGCAGAGCGCTTTTAATATTGAAGATATGCGGAAAAATTACGTGCTTAGAGTTGCTGGTAAAATTCACAGAGGATTAAGATCTCATCTGTCGAATTGTTACTTAAGACACAAGTGTGGAAATTTGAATGTTGAAGCTCCAAAAATTTACAAACACAACATATCAACTGAAGAGTGGACCTCTTTTGTAGCTCAACGTTCAGACCCCGCATTTGTGGTAATATTTATTTTATTAGCATGTGTGCTTTATTCATATTCATATCTTATTTTTTTACACGATCGTTATTTTTTTTATTTATATATAGAATATAAGTACAGCAACTCGGGAGCGAGCAAAGAACCCAATGCATCCATACAGAAGATCGCGTATGGGTTATGCACGTTTAGAGCAAAAAGTTGTAAGTAAACATCACTTTTATACATTGTGGTAGATTATAAACTATAGTTTCTAACTAATATTTTGTTTATGTCTTAAGGAACAACTGCAAGAGATGAAATCCGATCAACCATTGGGTCATCGTATCTTGTGGAAGGAGGCTCACGTTAATAAAGATGGAATAGTGGATAATGAAAATGTTCAACAAGTTGTCCAACAATGTGTAAGTATACTATCACTTTAATATTTTTTAATATTATCTTTTAAAAATGATATTGAACTTATCTTTTTAATACTACATGTATTTTAGGAAAATTTGGAAAAATGTCTTGAAAATCAAAATGAGAATAAAGAAGTTAGCTGCAGGGACATTCTTGGCAAGGTATTCAATGTTCTTGAATATTCTGGCCGTGTGAGGGGTAAGGGATTTGGCGTGACTCCCAAAAGTTATTTTTCACATGAGAAGCGCACAAATCCATCGAATGATCAAGTATTAGAAGCGCTGAAAACCCTTTCGGAGCAAGTTGCATACTTGGTTAAAATTATAAGGAAAAGCAACTTCCAGAGGGTCATCGTGAAACGCAATAGATAGTGAAAATGGAAGTTGCAACATTGGTCATAAAAGTCTCCCGAAGGTAATTAATTACTTAACGAAATAAGAAATTCATTCGACCTAATCTCGTCCCTGCCGACTATGTTAAAGTGTCACATGTGATAGCTTTAGAACCACTTGCACCGTTGCCTATCCCCGACAACGAAGAAGATATGAAATTTTTGGGAGAAGCAATAGGTAGCTACGTGGCATGGCCGAAAAATCTTGTTGGCACTGAGGAGGTATGTTTTAATTGCTATGTATGTTTAGTTGTATGATTATGATTGATTATGTTTAATTGCAAATTTTTCCGCTTTGAATTTCACGTTTATTTATATTCTTGCTAAAGGGAATGATAAAAATATCCCTCGCAACGAGTGTGTCACTTGACCAGAAATGACAGAAAAGGTTTGACATATACATCAATTGTATACGAAATGATTATCTTACTATAATAACTAACAAACTAATCAACCTCATTTTATTAGATTCAACCAAAAAATAAACGCGCTGCACCACAGGTGCAGGTCCGTGGTAAAAATAAATCTTCCAAAATGCAAAAACTGGATCGAGAAAAATTAGTTGCTGCTCCTAAAATAAGTCAACCATGCCTTTCTCGATTTGAGTCGTGTCTTGACATAACAACAAAGATGAATATGGAGAACAATAATGATACACGTATCATAAACATGGAAAAAGGTATTTTCGGAGATGAGTATGTAGAAATACTAGGCAAAGAGCAAATATATGAACTTCTCGATCATAAAGAGATGAGTGCTACTGTCATCAGCATATATATCAGGTAATATAAATATTTTATTTAAGATAAAAATTACCTTTTAATTGCATCACTGCCACATTAACTTATTGATAATTAATCTAATTTTATATTTTCATTGAAGGTTTTTGTATGAGAAGTTGGAGTCCACGCGGAAATTGACAAGTAGATTTGCATTATTATCTCCCCATAAACTATCCATGTTTAAGCTCGATTCAGTTAATGTAAAAAAATATGTAGGTGATATACTTATAGAAAATAAAGAGAAGGACAAACTGTTTCCGACACTATATAATTCAGGGTACGTAATTAGATACTTTATCTATATCTTTTTTAATTTATGATACTTTATGAGTTGTGTAAACAGATTGCCAACCAAATTTTTGTTGTTATAGGCAACATTGGGTGTTGTTTGCCATAAATGTGACTTCTGAAATTATATATTATTTAGACCCACTTCACGGTCATTTCAACAATCACCCTGATATAAAGATCATCTTCGACACGTAAGTAATATTCATTTATTTCTTACATATATAAATAATGTGCCTTGTCATTGAATAATAATCATATTTATTTGATAGTGCTCTGGAAATTTTCCGTGCTCAAAGGGGTGCTTTAGTGTCGAAAAATAAGTCAAACAACATCTCAAGGCTTCCAATAAAGGTTTGAAATTTTTGTTATAGAACTTAATTATATGCCTTTAAATTTTCATTTACAATCAATGCATAAATATTTATTGGCGTACATGTTTTATTTTATAGTGTCCACGTCAAACTAAAAACATAGACTACAAATACTATATAATGAGATTTATGAAGGAGATTGTTGATTTGAATCAACATATAATTCCAGAACCGGTAGGTTATTTTCATTATATTTTGATTTTCATATATAAACTATATATATATATATATATTTGATTCTAACTTATTTATGTTCAAATATTATATCGCATAGTATTTTGGCAACTTCAATCCAACATACTTTGAAAGTGATATCAAAGAAATAAAAGAAGAATGGTGTCAGTTTGTCCTCGAACTAAAAGTCATATAATTTGTTAATAGGTGAGTTTTACATTGCTGGAAATTGTAATTTATTATTGTATATTTTTGTGTGAACTGATCATTATTCAAATTAGTTTATTTTATTTTTTGTTACAGTAGGGTAAATAAAGAAATTGCTACTGGACTGACATGTAATTTATTATGTGAATTTGTAATTCGTACTGTGAATATGTTGCTAATGTCAATAACTTGTAATTTGTTGTTTATTGGAATTTGTTGATGTGAATATATATGTAATTATAATTTGTTGCTGTGAATATATATGTAATTGATATTGTTGATGTGAATATGAAATTTGATATTTGTGAATGTGAATTTTAATGTTGATAAGACATTTGAGTATGATACTATTTGATGTTGATAATAATTCCATAAAAAAGACAACGCTTTTTTAAAAAATACCATAAATTGAAATATCTTCCTTTTACAACACTTTTTTAAACGTTTTACAACGCTTTTCTAAGCCTTTTACATTGCTTTTTTAAAAAAGCGTTGTAAAACTAGTAAAACTAATATAAGAAGCGCTATATGGACCTGACCTATTACAACGCTTTTTTCAAAAAGCGCTGTAAATCTAGTATAAGAAGCGCTATATGGACCTGACCTATTTCTACGCTTTTTTGAAAAAGCACTGTAAATCTAGTATAAGAAGCGCGCTTTATATATGGACCTATTACAACGCTCTTTTGCAAAAGCGCTGTAAATCTAGTATCAGAAGCGCGCTTTATATATGGACCTATTACAGCGCTTTTTTTAAAATAGCGTTGTAAATCTAGTATAAGAAGCGCGCTTTATATATGGACCTATTACAACGCTTTTTGTATTTTCAATAGCGCTGTTGTATCCTTTTACAACACTAGATACTACAGTGCTTAAAAGCGCTATGAAGGGCTTAAAAACGTGCTTTAAATTGATCTTTTTGGCGTAGTGATATATATATATATATATATGTGTGTGTGTGTGTGTGTGTGTGCGCGTGTGTGGACATGTCTTATAAGTTGATTGGCTTTAAATGTTGATTCAAGGTCTCCAACAATAATATCCTCAACGAATACATTCCTCAATATTTAAGTTGAAACCGATCATATGAAGAAAAAAAGAATGAAAAAGGCAATGTGTTACGAAGAATTTCTGTTAAAGGCCTATAACACATCAAAATAAAAGAATAAAAAATTCTCTCAGTAGAGAGTTGGTAGAATTGATGTAAACCAATCATGTCATTTGATACACTTGAATTGAAATGGAATTTGAAATGTAATATCCTTTCTATGAGAGTTAGAATCATAGAAACAACTTTGTGTCAATTTAGATACAAACTATAACTGATGTAAATCAACCAGATAGTGGCAATTTCTCATTCATCCATAATACTTATCAACCTCAACGACAACTTTCTAGAAAGTTTAGAAGGGTGCTAATGATAACGTCCTGGAGAGGCATAAGAAAAATACTCATAGCCTGAAGAGGCAGAGTTAATAATACTTGCATGATATTGTTTAATTAGTAGATTAAGTCATTGACTATACTGGGAAAAATCTCTCTATTATAGGAGGATAAGATGTCACAACAATTTTTTTTGAACTAGTATAAAAATATTTGTATCCCTTCTTTTTCTCTACTCTGTTATTTTAATTTAAGTTCTTTATGGTTCAACTTTTTAATAATTTTTTTTTATAATCATAAGTTTAATGATTTAATAAAGAATGTATCTTTTTGGTTAAGCAACTCAAATAATTTTCAGAAATGGCAAATCAACCCCCTCATTTTCTTGTGTTTTTCACCACCTTCAATTTATGTTAGAGAAAATACACTCCAAAATTGCTCAATGACACAGGATTCCCAACAACAAAACCCATGCTAACACCAATGGAAACCAATCTGTCTTTTCTTGAAGATGATACAAATTTACTTGAAGATCCCATTGTCTATAGAAGACTTATTGGTAGACTAATGTATTTAACCATTTCAAGACTAGATATACCTTTTGCAGTAAAAAAAAAGAGCCAATACATGAGCAAGCCTTGCAAGAATCGTCTTAATGCAGTTCACCACATACTGCGATATCTTAAAAATGCACCAGGATTAGGATTGTTGTTCTCATCTAAAGCATCAATGAAAATTTCTGCATATGTAGATACAAATTGCGACAGTAGTAAGACCACAATAGGCTATTGCATTTATTTAGGAGAATCCTTAATTTCTTGGAAGTCAAAGAAACAAATAAACAGTTCCTTAGTCATCAGCTGAATCAGAGTATAGATCTTTAGCTTCTTTAACTGCAGAGTAATTATGGATTAAACAACTACTTCAAGCAAATGATTTTAAGATAGAGAGTACTATGATATGTTAGTGGAAAGTGGTGTTAACTACAACACTTTTGTTGATATTTTGATGATAACAAAACAAACAAATACGAACAATTATTCCCCTAACTGGAGTTGCTAGGTGTGCGAATTAAGTAAGAAGAGAAAAATTTATATTAATAACTATTTACTTTAAGGTAGTATAAATTATGAGTAAATTAGAGATAACAATCTGGGTGTTTTTAACACAGTATTATCACATAATAAATAAGTAATTATGTTTACTAATAGAGTATGTCATAATATAGCAATAAGAAGTATTGCAATATTCTTCTGATAATCTACAGTCCGAGTCAAAGTATTAAAGATAAAGGAAACATAAGTCATTGATCGACCCTCTGAAGACCAAAGAAGAAAGTGTTAAATGAAGCCTCTCATAAAGTCAATGTTCTAGTACAAGCTAAATCATTTGGTGAACAAAGAGAGAATTAACTAATCAAGTGCACCATGACTCTTGAAGAAACTTTTGAAACTGTGTCTGACTCCGTTAAACGTTCTCTCAACGCGCCTCTGACGAATCTGATCTTACAAGCTCACTCTGATGATTCTGCATCTAATAATTCTAGTAAATCAATTGATCGTTTGATCAATGCTTCAAGTCAAAACTCTAATCAAGTCAACGCTCTGGTAAAAAGTCAACATTCTTAAGTTAATCATTTGAACCCAAAACCTTGAAGAAAGTCTATATCTCAACATCATGTGCTCATCAGAATTTAGACTTATCCTCTAACTGAAAAATCGCATGAAATCCTTTGAAATTGTGATCCTCTAAGATATGCCTTCTAAAATCAAGATATGATTAATTAATTATGAAGGTATATTAGGACATATCTTAAAGGTTGATTTTCTTTAAATGTTGATCTCCAACAGTAATATCCCCAATGAATACCTTTTTCAGTATTTAAGTAGAAATCAATTAATAAGAAAAGACATAGAGAGATAATGATATATGACTTGAAATGTAATATCCTTTCAAAGAGAGTTAGAATCCTAAAAACAAACTTTGTGTCAATTCAAACACAAATTGGAACTGATGTAAATCAGTCTGCTAGTGGCACCAACTCTTTCATCCATAAGAGGTACCTGAAGAGGTATAACAATGCACATGAACCTCAATGATAGCCTGCCAGAAAGTTGAGAAAGATGTTAATGGTAACTACCTAGAGAGGCATAAGAAAAATAATCAAAGTCAGAAGAGGCAGAATACGTAATACTTGTTTGATATTGCTTAAATAGTAGATTAAGTCATCGACTGTACTGAGGAAAAATCTCTACATAATAGAGAGATTAGATGTAGCAACAATCTATTGCGAATTAGTACAAAAATCCTTGTATCCCTTCTCGCTATCTTTTTTTTTAATCTAAGTTCTTTATGATTTTATAAAGAACATATCCTTTTGGTTAAGCAACTCAAATAATTTTCAAAAATGACAAAACACAAATGGTCTTTAATGATAACATTTCAGCTATTCAGTTGACATCAAACCCCACAACCCATGAAAGATCCTAGCATATAAACATAGATTGTCATTTTATAAGAGAACATGTGGAATCCGAATTTATCAAGCTTTTTCATGCCTTTGCTAAACATCAATTGGTTGACCCATTAACCAAGGCTTAGTTTTCAGTTTTTATCATTATTCCGTAATTTAGTTATTTTGTCATTATTTCAGTAAGTTAGTTATTTATGTTTGTGTTAGTTAGTTAAGTCATTAAAGGAAGCTGACTTGTATATATGAGGCTTAGCATTCTTTTGTATTTCAGTTTTTGTAATCATCATTTTAGAATCATATCGAAAATGAGGTATTTCATATTAGTTTAGTTGTAACACTTTAATTAATATTTGTACACCGTTCCTTTAAATATAAGAAAATCAATAACAATGAAGTTAAACAAAGTTGAAGAAGAAGCCGACCATATAACTCTTTCGGAGAACTCTAAAGTTCTTGGAGAACAAAAAAGAGATGGAGTTTAACCTTATTTTGTAGTCTTAAAATCATGATCGTGGATGAAGTGAATGTAATGCTATTCATTATTTGGAAATAATTGTACTTGAAAAGTGGTATACAACAAAGGGTGGAAGATGAATGATGTTATTTATTTATTTGTGGAAAACATACATTTGGAAGGTGAAAGGATGACCATAAGATTCTGATAAGTCTGATGAAGAAGGAAGTGAGGTTTGAGAATGGTCTACAAAATTCTTATGGGTATAAGAAAATAGAAACTTTGGCAATTAATAAGTATTTACTAAACTTTGCAAAACAAAATATATATTTACTAAGATTAAGATGTCTTTTTATTACTCCATTATTATTTTATTGATTGGTATAGTTTTGGAGCATTTAGATAGAATTGGTATCAGGATTATTAATTTAAGCAATTGATAAAAAGATAAATGAAAAAAAAAAGTATATTGAATAATATTCACAATTGAGAGAGTGAATTGCATCAATTGTTATATAAACTTATATAACTAATTGATAAACAACTAATTAATGTAAAATAATTAACTAACTAGTGTAACTAACGGGTAAACTATCATTTTGATCCCTGAAAGTACAGTGCGTTGTCATATTGGATTTTAATTCACAAAAAACTCAATTACATCATCCATTCATCAAAATATCAGTCATTTTAATCTCTAGCGTTAACTAGAACATTCACACTGTTAAGTCGTTAACGTGAATATTGATTTGGACAATGATGTGTCTCACACTTCATGTCATGTGTGTAAATGATGTGGTCTCAGACTAAAATAACATTTAAGTCAAAATTTTCTCCAATAAATTCAAAAAACTCCATCATTTTCTTTCCCGAATTTCTACCTTAGGACTTACTTCCTTAAACCAACACTTCATTTACTTCCTTTCTTGGATTTTTTATTTTTGATGTTTAAAATAAACACAAAATGCAGAAAATCAAGCATATCACATGAATAAGAATAATTCTTGTAAAAAAAAAATTAATTAGAATAATAATAGTGAGAATAAATTGAAAATGCAAAATCTCATTCTAGTCATGTAAAATTTGAGAAAAAATTTCTTCATTTTGATTTTTAAGAAAAAGAGATATTTTATCAAAACAAACATAAGGGATACAAGGATGCAACAATACAAGTGAAGCTAACATCAATTGGTTAGCCACCATAGAACAAGTAGGCCATTACAGAATCCATCCTCGACCAACGCATAAAACAAGTTTAAGTTATAGCATGTCTACAACTCACTGTAATATAATATATTTGAATCAAACCAACATCGCCCTCACAAGCTACCAACTGAAACACACATCAGAACAATTGAAATGACAACATTCGAAATTGCAGCAAATGAAAGATCAAAACTACAAATTACCACTTCTATCACAAACACTCATAAATTAGGGAAAATTGAAATGCCAACATTCGAAATTGCAGCAAACTATCAATCATGATAGATTAAAATTACAAATTACCACTTCTATCAAAAACACTCATAAATTAGGGAAAAATAAAATTTGAGGAAGAACAAAATTCTGACACCCTAAATTCCAATAAAAAAAAAGTATACTATTCTTTAAGCAAAATTTACAGCGGTTTCAAAAAAAGTATTAAAATTTCTTTTCAAATAAATACTTAGAACACCACAAATTAGTAACCATAAATTTTCTAGATGAATCTTTCTAGTATTAGTAACCATAAATTTTCCGGTCATCAAACTCATATCATCCTCTTCTTGTTCCTATTTGCAACAAAAGAGGTACTATTCATGTACCTTGTTCTTCTGCTTCAAAACACGATGATTGCAGTTCCTTGGGTTCCTCAATAATATTGATGATAGGCATTTCCTTATCAATGAGAATAATGTCAAAACATTGACCAGCGCACTGAATGTCTACAGCTTCTTTTTGTGTTATTAGCGAGAGTGATGATGAGAAGAATAAAAAGGAAAATGGAAAATGGAAACAAATTTTCTCAAAAAAAGTTTGATAAACAACTTGTGGAATAATTAACTCTATAATATATTATGATTATTGATTTAATTTAGTTGTTCTTGAATTTCGAAAAACTATTTTAAAATTAATTTATGTCACCGAATATATTATTGGGTTGAATTGAGGACTATGTCGCTCTTTTTAAGACGTTTCATAGTACTGTCCAAATTGTGCAAGATAGACTATCAACTACGAAGTCCTAGAATAAAACAGCTCAAATACATTGTATCGGAGTTCCACTGCACTGTAGAAAACCGTTCTAGAATTTCACCCTCAATATGATACTATGACCACTCGAAAGAAAGAGAAGAAGAAACAAAGGAAGGAGAAGCATAGAAAAGTCATATTTCGGAGAACTTTTGGTGTGCTCCTCCAACTGATACGTGTTCAACGTATCAATGAGATAAAAGTGCACGCATTTATTTAAAAAAATAAATAAATAATTTTTTTAATTTTCTGGATACTAAAAAATAATACACCACTTAGCCCAAGCCCGGCCTGACCGAATCAGCTGGATGGATGGCGGCACACGCGTGTGGTGATCAATTTGCATGTATTCTCACTCTTTCACAAAATTGGACACCCTTTTGGGCACACCCCAATTTGTTGGAACCAAGTTGGTTCTTTCACTTAAAGTTTTAATATTAACAAACGTATTTTATGAAAATAACATATTTGACTTCGAAGAAGAATGCAAAAATCAGAGGATGACGTCACTAGAGGATGACATTACCAGAAGATACCTCTAGAAGATAGCACTAGAAGATACCATCAGAAGCTATCAACGTCACCAGAAGATAGCACCAGAAGATACCATCAGAAGCTATCAACGTCACCAGAAGATATAAATGTCACCAGAAGATACCTCCAGAGGATACCAGAAGATATAACTAGAGGATACTAGAAGATGTTACCAGAGGATACCTCCAGAGGATACCAGAAGATATCACCAGAGGATACCAGAAGATGTTACCAGAGGATACCAGAAGATATCACCAGAGGATACCAGAAGATGTTACCAGAGGATACCAGAAGATATCACCAGAGGATATTAGAGGATATCACCAGAGGATCCCATCAGAAGCAAGAATTAGAGGATGTCATCAAGGGCAAAAATCGTAGGATATCATCAATCAGAGGATATCATCAAATGCAAGAATCAATGACATCATCAGAGGATATCATTCGTGGTCCATATAAGAAGCAAACATGGTCCAGAAGAAGACATGGTCCAAATCAGAAGCAAACATGGTCCAGAAGATAACATGGTCCATATCAGAAGGAAACATGGTCCAGAAGATAACATGGTCCAAATTAGAAAATATGGTCCAAACTTGGTCCAGATCAGAAGAACACACTGTCTAGATTTAAAACGTGATTCAATTTCGTAGAAGACTTGATTAAAATTCGAAGAAGACTTGATTGGAATTTGAAAGTGATCTGATCAAAATTTTAAGAAGATTTGATTCAAAAATCAAAGAAGACCTGATAGAAATTCGAAGGAGATCTGAGCAAAGAAGATTTGGTTCGAAATTAAAAAGAAACAGAATCAGGTTAAAAGAATTTTCAAAAGAAATCTGAGCAACATACATCTTGAAATTAAGCTTGGACAAAGCCCATATTTAAGTTATAAAAGGAGGCTTCAGGCCACAGCAGAAAGCATCGAAAAACACAAGAACTCAAGCTTAAAGTTCAAAGTCATTCGATAGTTCAAAAGAGAGAAACACTTGTGTGAAAGAGAAATATTGTCTAAGTGTTTTTTCGAGCAAGAGAATCATTGTTATAATCAGTTTTCCAAAAGCAACCACTCAAGATAATCATTGTTATAATTAGCTTTCCAGATGCAACTACTCAAGAGAGTCATCGTTATAATCAGCTTTCCAGAAGCAACTACTCAAGAGAGTCATCGTTATAATCAGCTTTCCAGAAGCAACTACTAAAAGTTCCAAACCCCTGTATTAAACCTGATAGTGGTGTAAGTTCCTTCTTCAATCTGGGGTTGTCAGATTGGTAGGAGAAGACTTGGCTTGTAGGGTCAAGGTGGTGTAAGTTCCTTCTTCAATCTGGAGTTGTTAGATTGTTAGGAGAAGACTTGGCTCGTAGGGTCAAGGTGGTGTAAGTTCCTTCTTCATTCTGGGGTTGTTAGATTGGTAGGAGAAGACTTGGCTTGTAGGGTCAAAGTGTTGTTGTTCGTCAAAAGTCTGGGGTTGTCAGGCTGTTTGAGAAGACTGGCTTGGAGGGTCAGGTGTTGCGTAATTCAAAGTGTTTGAATTAGTGGATTAAAGCCTTCTAAATGAAGGGACTGGATGTAGCCAAGTTAATGGTGAACCAGGATAAATCTTTGTGTCCAAACACTTATGTTGTTATTATCTGCCGCTGTTGAATCTGATTGTTTATTCATCGAGTAATTTACGTCAACCTTCATCAAAAAAGAAAAAATATTTCAACTTTGGCAAACACAATTCAACCCCGCTTCTCGTGTTTGCAGCTTCACAATTGTCGTACCTCCACCTTATAAAGTAGTGTGTGTTATCCTTCCTTTGTGGGACTTCCTTATTTTTTTTCAATTCGCACCAACTAGCTCTTATTTTATCATCAACATTTCCAGCAATCCCCCACTTGATTTTAAAAAAGAAGTTTATGAAATAGTGTCAAACGCTTCTATAAGATTGTGCATAAATAGATGTGTCTCCTGACTTGAACTTTTACATAGTAAGTAAGATTCATATTCAACAAGAGTAACTCGTAGTCTTGAATTATATCTCTAACATCAAACTCACACACAACATTTTAATGGGGTGTACTCTCAAAAGCCCGTGCATCAATGGCCCTGCACGTCTATCCTAGTATAGTGAACGCTCTAGGAATTATGCCTCGAAATTCCATAAGAAGCAGCCTCACTTCCACATTCACATAGATGAGTCTATCAAGAGTACTCTTGTAACTAGGTAGTCCACATAGAGTATAGATGTCATTAAAAGTTTCTATTACTTGATCCTTTCATCGCTTCAGGAGTCATGCTTATTTGAGATATAATAACATGTTCATCTCATATCACTATGACTTGTTATTACCCATTGAACCTAATTCATAGGATCTCCAATCTTTTAGGTAAGGTTACCATCATGAGTGACTCATTGATCTATAGGCGATAGTCTCATCCTTTTTTATGTATTTAGTACTTTCTCTCTAGTTAATCCTTTCATCAAAGGATTCGCTAAATTCTCATTAGTGCATATATGATCCACTATAATAGCTCTTTTAGAAAGTAAGTCTCTAGTTATGATGTGCTTACGACGTATTTGTCATCTCTTACCGTTGTAATAACGATTCTCAATTTTTGCGATAGTCGCAGTACTATCACAGTGGATCAACATAGATGGCAAAGGTTTTTCCCATAAAGGGATCTCAGCTAGCAAACATCTCAACCAGCTCGCTTCTTCACTAGTAGTAGCTAGTGCTTTCATTTCAGACTTCATAGTGGATTGAGTCAGTATTATCTATTTATTCTATTTCCAAGTTATAGCACCACCAGCTACACTAAAAATATAGCCACTAGTTGCTTTGCAGTCATCTAACAAGGTGTTCCAATCAGCATCACTGTATCTTTCAAGGACGATAGGAAATCTTTGATAATATAATCCAAGACTCATGGTCCTTTTTAGGTATCTCATGAGTCTTTTGATAGCGTGCGAATGCTCTATACTAGGTCTACTGGTAAACCTGCACAACAATCCCACGATGTAGGCAATGTCGGGTCTAGTATAATCAATGGCATACTTGAGGCTGTCAATTATGCTCGCATATTCAGTTTGTCTACCACCTTCACCAGTGTTCTTGAAAAGTTTCACATTTGGATCGTATGGTGTGCAGCCAGTTTACAATCAAAGTATTTGTATTTCTTTATGATCTTTTCAAGATAGTGAGAATGATCCAAAGAAATTCTCTTTTTTGACCTAGTAATCTTGATTCAAAGGATTACACTCGCTTCTCTGAGGTTTTTCATATCAAAGTTGTTACACAAAAATGATTTCACAATATTTACAGCATGAATGTTTGAACCAAATATGAGTAAGTTGTCTACATAGAGACATATGATAGTGCAAATGTCATTTTTAGATTTGTAATAAATACATTTGTCACTTTCATTCACCTTAAACTCATTCGATATAATCAAGTTATTAAACTTTTCATGTCATTACTTAGGAGTTTCTTTAAGACCATACAAAGATTTATCTAACTTAAAACATTGTCTTCTTGTCCATGAATTACAAAACCTTCAGGTTGTTCCATATAGATTTCTTCTTCCAGGTCACCATTTAAAAAAGTTTTTTTGACATTCATTTGGTGTATCACCGAGTTATGAATAGTTGTTAGTGAAATGAGTACCCTAATGAATGTTATTCTAGTGATCAGTGAAAAGTGTCGAATAAATCTATATTTTTTCTTTGTCTAAAACCTTTGGCTACAAGGCGAGTCTTGTATTTATCAACAGTTCCATCGGGTTTTAGTTTCTTTTTTAAAATCCATTTACAACCTATTGGTTTGCAACCAGGAGGCAAGTTTACTAAATGTCAGGTCCTATTAGACTCTAGAGAATCCATTTCATCGTTTATACTTCTTGCCATAAATCTATATCCAATGATAACAAAGCTTCTTGAAGATTTACAGGATCTTCTTCTAAAGTATAGGTTGTATAATCGGGTCCATAATATTTAGCAACTCTGACTCTCTTACTTTTTTGAGTTTGTGTTTTGTCTTGTTTACTTCTTTTAGTGCTAATTTTCATAAGAACATGACTTGGTTCACTGCCCCACTGTTTCTCGATTTGAAAAGGAATTTATTTTCATATAAGTCAACATCGTTTGACTCTATGATCACTTTTGCATTTAGGTCATAAAACCTATATCTTTTGTTGTTTACTGTATACCCAATGAATACACATTCATAAGCTCTACTGGCGAGTTTAATTCACTTGGGATCGAGGATTCTGGCATTAGCCAGACAACCCCAAGTTCGAAAATAAGACAAGTTTGGTTGTCTTTTCTTCACTATCTCATGAGGAGATGTTTTGTTTTTAGATTTAGGAAATTTATAGAAAACATAGCAAAGAGTCAAAAATAATGTGGTATACAATTTCATGATATAAAACCATCTAGATAAATTAATTATTTATGTGTCATTAATTAAATTACAAAAATAAATAATTTCCGAAGTTGAAACATAAGTTTTTAAAGAGTTTTATTACAATTTGTTAATTATTTCACATTGTCATATCATATGTCGTGTCATTTAAAATATGGCACATTGTCATTTTTAAGTGAAAAATCTTAATGAGAGATCAAACTGACCGCTTTTAAAATAGAGGGAACAATTTTGTGAATTAGTGAAAATAAGGAGAATAGAACTGCAATTAAACCTTAAAAGTTTAACTCTATTTTAGTTCTTTTAATTTTTTGTTAGTCTTTGTAATTTTTTGTTTATGTGTTTTATCCTATCTAATATACCACTTATATTTTTAACCTTATTTTGTTCTACTCGATGTAAAATTTGAAATTAGGTCTTGTAATATATAAAATATCTAATAAATAAGTAAAGGTTAAATAAGTTTTTAGTCCTATAAAATTTTACAATTTTATTTTTAGTCTTTAAAAAATTTCATCAACTTTTAGTCCCTCAAAATTTTTCTATTTCATTTTTACTCCCTGATTTTAATCGAAATATTGTTAATCATTTGAATTTTTGAATGATTTTATGCACTAGTTTATATGACATTTAAAGATATTTATCTACAAAAATTTAGAATTTTTTAACAAGTGATAAATTAAATATAAATTTTTAATCATCAAAAGCTTAAAAATTCATCTTTAATTCATCATTTGTTAAAAATATTCAAAAAATTTGCAAGGTACATGTTAAACATATCCTAAATAATACTAAAAAAAATTTATTCTAAAATTCAAAAGATACACAATAGTTGATTTAAAATCATGGACAAAAAACTTTTAAGGGACTAAAAGTTGACCAAATTTTTTTATAAAAATTAAAAATAAAATAGTAAAATTTTACATTGACTAAAAATTTATTTAACTCTTAGTACAAACTAGATAAAGATTAAAATGAATAATACCCACAGTTTTTTTGACTAAGGTTAATATAATCAAATATTTTGCATAGAGTAAAACATAAAAGCAAATAACAAAAGAAAAAAAAATGATGTGACATCTTTTAAATGACGTTTATATATGATATGATGATGTAGAATGATTAACATCTATGAAATCGCTATAAAACTCTCTAAAAACTTCAATTTTAGTATCGAAAAATATTTATTTTTATAATTTAATTAATGACATACAGACAATGAAGCTTAATTGAAGTTTTAATCCTTCTATTTTCACTATTTCACAAAATTTGTCCTCCTATTTTAAAATCCGACAATTTTGGTTCATCATTATGATTTTTTAATAAAAAAATGACAATGTGAGATGTTTTAAATGACATAACATATGATATGATGAAGTGGAATGATTTACACTCGTGAAATTGCAATAAAATCCTCTAAAAACATCAACTTTTTACTTCAAAATTATTCATTTTTGTAATTTAAATAATGACATATTTATTATTAACACATCTAGATAATTTTATATCATGACATCCATGTTACATCATTTTTAATATGCCACATCATCATTGTTCACTTCAAAAAAATCTTAGTGAGAGACCAAAATTGTCGGATGTTAAAATAGATTACCAATTTAGTGAATTAGAATAAATTGAGGGACCAAAACTACAATTAAGTAAAATAAATAAAATTAAAAAGTATGAAAAACATTTTTATACCAGCATTTTTTTTTAATAAATATAAAAATAAATACAATTTTGCTATGTACACCCCCGTCTTTCTAGTTACACCCCTGCCATTAATGAAAAGACCAAATTGTCCTTAACATTAAAACAAAAGTTGACACGTTTTTCCCCTTTCATTCTCCCCCCATTGTGAACCTCTCCATCCCTCGTATTCATCTTCTACCTTATTTTCTCACACCACACCCCTATCTTCATCTTCTTCCATTAGCTTCATAAAGCATCAAAATTTCCAGCAACTTCATTCATCTTCATCTACTCCCACTTACATCAGGTTTTCTTTCATTTATACAATATTTGGTTAGGTTTATTTGATTGTTGATTTAGTAAACCATATGGTATGATTCATGCATGTGATTTGTTGTTTGAATAGGTTTTAGTGAGAATGAAACTGATTTTGCAAACAGGGTTAGTGAGATGGAACAACATTGTGGATTCTAGGGTTTTAGGATTTTCTATCTGGGATCATATCTATTTTCGTAGAGAGGTGGCATCGAGACACCAACAACTTTCATTTTCCTATCAAGGATATGACGATTACACTTGATGATATTCCTTTCTGCTACGTATACTCATCACTAGAGCATTGTTTACTGTAAATATATTTAACAAATATGAGGGTGCAAAGGTATTAGTTGAACTGCTTGGAGTAACTGAAACCTCTGCTCGTGCTGAATTTCATGTGATGCGGACAACCACAATTTGATTTAGTTGGCTACTTGAAGTACGCAATCAATGTTGTCCTGACCAACTATAGGAGATGGTTGCGAAGGACTTTCTACTATTTTTGGTAGATTGCACCCTTTTCAGTGACAAGAGTGCATTTTTTGTCAATGTTGCCTACCTAGAGTCCTCTAAGATTTCGACTCATGTAGAGGATACACATGGGATGTTGTGTTCTCTTTCTTACTTATATATGATAATTTTTGCGAAGCTAGTATGCATCACACTAGAACATTTTTTGGGTATCTAACATTTTTATAGGTTTATTATGTTGATAAATTATATTATTAATTATAAACTAATGATATGTTATTGTATATGTGCAGGATTGGGTCTATAAGCATTTCGCTATTTTATGTGTAAACTATTGTAGACCTTTTCTGAGATATGTTGAGGACAAACCCAGATCACTTCGAAGAGGGATACTGGTTTGGTTCTTATATTTGGAAAGCCCTTGATGAGATCGATGTTGATCAGATATGTCGGATACCCTATGAAGAGCATATAGCATCGTGCCCATTTTAAGAGATTCCTTTGTTTCTATGGTGGATATGATGGGGTCCGAAGAGGTAGTAGGTCATACGATCATTCCAAAGAAAAAGGACATAATGTTCACGCAATATGTTGTTCATGTAGTTGATGCTAGTGCAATTGTATAGGATCCAATAGACTGTGTGGACATTTACATAGAGTGGTTTCACAAGATCTCTAATCCTTACATCATTTAGCAATAACAAAATCATCGGTTGCAAAACCTTCTGACAATGGTCTATCTATGGCTGATATAAAACGGTAAATGCATTAAAATTTATGATAAATTTAATTAGTCATCTATTGTCTTATATAAACTAATTACTGTCTTTTTTAATGGAGTGTCGAGCATTACAAATTGTAGAGGATAATCTCGGTCGTCAATTGGTATTATCTGATGGTATCAAACTCATCAATGAGTTAATTGTGATGTTGCGTACTTTAAGAGGTGGTGGTGAGATTGAACAAATGTAGTACCATATCGTAGGAAACATAGAGGGGTTTACCCATTGTTTATTATGTTTAATTATTTTGGTTCACACTTGGATATCTTGGTTGAATATTTTGGATATGTTTATGCACTATTTTGGATATGTGTTGGTAAAATATTTTGGATAATACTAAATGTCACTAATTTGGATAATACTGAATGTTAATAATTAGGAAATGTCAATCATTTACGTTTTCAATAGGTCCACTGCTAGTGCGTGGAAATATTTGCAACCAATCATGCATGCGACAATTGTATGTGATCTCCCATTGTCGTGCTTCTTCACTGCAATAATTTTTCCACAAATTTGTTGCAAGTAACATAGGTGAATTTAAGTTCAAGTAAACTTATTAAAATCGATAAGTTATTAAACAATAAAAAGAGGTAGATATAATCAAACTAAATATCACAATTAGTACATGCACAAAGTGACAATTATTAACAAATGCAATCACAATCATACGATAATCTAACATAGATGTTGGCAATGGACTTATAAGTGAAGAAAAAAATTTGCGATTGGTTAAGTGACAATGAGATAAATACCAAGTTAAACTTCAAAGCAATTACATGTCCTATTTTTGAAAGTGTCATCCAATTATCCATAGTTGCAACTTGTTCAACATATACATTTTGTATAAGTTGTTGAACATACACTCTCTATAAGTTATTGAACATAAACTTCTCCACCAAATATTTTCCCCTAACTAATGAGGTATGAATTCATGAAGCTCTGCCAAACATATTGACGGGTGAATGCCCAAAAGTTCTCACCCATTTCAAGTAAAGTTGCAACTGCACGATTTCCACAATTACCATAATCACATAGGTCAATAATGTCATATATGAATTTCAACTGACAACCAATCCTTAAAAGAAAGGGCTCTAGGTTGTTGAACATTACTAACTAATGGCTGAGGTGTAATATTTTTGACTGATGATCTAGGTTATTGTACCTTATTGACAAATGATGTAGTACTACATGCATTTGCGCCACTACATCGAATAGTTGCATCCACGTACTCCCACCAAGATGGATCATGCTTTGTTGATTTTTCAATTTTTGATACCTTACTTTTTTTTCTTTATTGATGCAACCTTTGTTTTAACCTTATCAATAGATGGCCACATTGACGTAGTGGATGGGTAAGCATTCTCGCGCAATTTTCCCTTAAATGCAATTTTGATAGGTACATCAAGCTCATAAATTTTTTTCACTATGACATCTATTTCATGTTTTTGCAGATAACTCTGAAGGTTTACTCGATGCATCATCATGAAAATTTAATTTACTCCACCAAACATAAATAGTGTCTAACAAAATGGGACATAGTACCATACTAAACCTGACTATTTCACATGCACAATGTAGACCATGTGGTGTTCTAATAGTGCTGTGACATTCAGACTTATCAATACTCACATACTTCACATGATCATACTCAACAACAATATGATCTATTGCATTTTTAGATACAACACAAAGCAAATGAGCGCATAATATGTTATTGTGTTGATGCACGTTTTGAATGATGCTTTTTTCAAATGATGTTATAATAAGAGTGTGTTGTAATACAATCACACTAAAAATAGTTTCCCAAACACTACATATATCCTCCATCACTACATGAACAGAGCTAATTGTGGCGTGTAAAAAAGCTATTGGCGACAGTTAAAACCACCATAAAATGTTGTAGCCATCGCGCAAGCACTATGGTTTAAGGCATCAGAGGGTCATTATGTGGCAGTTAGAGGAACCGTTGGAATAACCACCACTAACACTTTGCAGCAGATCTAACTGCCGCCAGTAGCATAAATAATGTTATTTAACTTTCATTTCGTAACGAAATCTACGCTCTGGTTGTCATGTGCATAGGCAATAAAACAAATATAGTTAGGGATTGGACAATCATATGAAAAGGTATATGTCAAATTATCTCCATTACTCTTGTCCAACTGTCGTCCCCTAAGCCTAGTCTATGGTGGATATACATCTCCAGTCCTATGTTAAGTTGTTCAGTCATGTGTGTCATCCAACTCCCACCATTGGTTTATGTTCTTATACACTATCTCGAGGTCGGGTTACATGGAACTCTGCCTCATGATCTATTTTGGCTGCCAATTTTCCATTTATCTCTATAGGATAATCTTCAAAGGAATCTATGCCAAATACAAGTATACAAATAAAGAGAAAACATGGGTTAAAATTCATGTAATATAGAAAAAATGGAATATAAGTATGTAAAATAGGTAAATATGATGTCAAGCACATGCAACACATAAGAACATTCATTCTCGAGTCAAATTTCATGTCAAATCCTATCTCTCTACATATTTAACCTCTATATGCAAACACCTTGACCAAGACCTGATGCCACAAAAATTACGTTAGGTCAAGCTCCATCTCACTTCATGTGGAGTCTAGATGTTATAAGTCAATCACAACCTGAACCATATCAAGATAACCTAACCCTAAAGGATAATCTCGTAGCAGCATAATCTAATATGCTATCGGTGCTAGAATAATAGATGATATCTCAAATAATCAGGACAACAATCAACCTCGTGTTTCCATACACACGACAATAGAGTTATCACAAAACAATGCAACTATATGTTTCTTACGAAATAAATATTTTCTCAATCATAATATCATATTCTCAATATCCTCAACCTAACCATTTCTCATCTCAATATCATATTTCATTCACCTCAAGATCCATTTTTCTCACTCAATGTAATACCCTCTACACAACAATCTTTAACAACATCATCAGGATATAGAAATCAACAATAAAACCCACATAACCAAGTAAAACATATATCAAATCAAGATATACACATATCTCAAACAACACACATAAATAATAAGCAACAATCTACCTCAAATCAATAGATCCCAATCTAATGGTGAGTGGTTATCAATGGTATAACCTTCAAGTAGTATTACTCAAGTGAGATACTACTTGAATGTTAAGGTTTCAAACCTCTAGTAAGACTTGGATCACCTTAAGCATAATATTCAAAGCTATTTTACTTTAACCGTTTCAATGTCTACTAAATCTTTCCCCCTACTGTCTGACGATTTAAACATTAAAAAAACCTCGATCAAAACATTGCAGCACAAATTCACTGCCCTTCTTTGAGAAATAGCCTAAAACATTATACGGTAAAATGATTGCACTGAGATAACTAATATTTCACTAAGAGTTCAAAATCAACAGCAGATTAGGATTAAAGTTAAACCAGAAACAAATTTTCGCACTATAAAAGTGGTGATGTCAAATGTCAAAGTTCGTCTAACAAATCCAAAATAAAATGACAAAGAAAGCCCTTATGTGGCCTATTGGTTGTTTAAAACCCTAAGTGTCGAATAAAACCCTAAATTGACAATAGATGACAAAGAAATGAAGGAAATAGATTTGGGAATTCAAGAAAAAAGTTATAACAGTAAGATAAATGAACTTACAGCCAAGAAAGTGAATGGTAAAAACTTTAGAATCAAAACCCTAACATATACTAAAATTTCAAAATTATATTGGTATGATCATATTCTAACTCGAAAGATAAGATAGATGTTTAGATGATAGTTCACCACCAAATTGTGTGGACACAACCAATGGACTCATTTTGGCAGAGCTTCAATAAAGAATGAGGTGAATGTGTTGTGTAAAATAATGAAGAAATGAAGTATATTTATGGTTGAAAGTTTGTCCCAAATTTGTTATGAGAATTTCCTTGTGTTCAGAACAGCCATTTTCTTTTCTTATTGACCAATTAGAGCATACCTCATCAAATGAATGTCACCGTGACATATTTTTCTAAGAGACTTTACATTCGGTAAGCGAATTTGCCTTGACAAAACCGTCTTGATCAAGAAACCTTTTAGCTCAATGAATTTAGCTTATCAAAACTCATTTACCTACATTTTAAACACACTGTAATGGTCTCCAACACAATTCCTAAACCCTAAACAAACACGTACACACAAGCACATTAAAATATCGTACACCTCACTTCTCAAGAGTGTCGAGGTAGGCACTATGGAGTGACTTAGGGATCATCTACCACGACTAAAAAAGTGGGACTTAGAGAAAGAGGGAAATACTTCTTTCTACACAGGGTGCGTTAGATATGCTTATAGGAGTCCAAGCATGGAATATGCCAAATGGGAGGATAGCGTCCATATTTCTTTAGATTTACCCTTTCATGAGATATGGGACATTCGTGTAAAGAGGAAAAAAAAATAAATGGGACGTTTAAATTGTGTTTTGTTTCAAAAAATTTATTAAAAACAATTTACAAAAAACTAGTGATGTGAAAACAGGAATAAGTAAAACAATAAGTAAGAGATTAGGAAAGAAACACAAGTCAATTTATTATGGTTCACCACTAACACAGTAGCTACGTCCAATGCCTTCACACAAAAGGATTTAATCCACCATTCACCAATGAAATCACAAGTTCATTGAAAACTTTTTAGTCAACTTAACTGTGTTCAAGTCTTCTCAACATTCTAGTTTAGTACGGTCAAGTGATTGAGGACGATAGCCATTATTGGGCTAAGTTATAAAGTGTTAATATTTGGTTTGGAATAAATTATCACCCAAGAGAGATTTCATAGATTTCTCTCAGAATATTTTTTTAAGTTTCTCAGCATTTAGAGCTAATACAAGAGATTTTTAAGAGTTTGTAATTTGTAACGACAAGAATTCCTCACTTGTTTTTCATTGTTGATCTCTATATCTTTGTGAAGATCAGGAATCCTTTTATAGAGAACCATTTAGATATCTACATGTTAATTAATAACTCGTATAAAATCTTATGAGATTTTGAATGAACATTAAAAGCTTTTCCAAATCTGTCTTCATAATAGATTCAATGTATCTCGATTGAAAAGGTAGGATGATCAGAGGATAATATTATCAGAACATGTTATGCACTTCTTCAGTTATAGCATAAGTGTACTATGATGAGAATAGGATGTTGGAGTGTAGACTTTTTATTAGAGTGTTGACTTTAACAAATTATTGAATTTATCAAATGGTCAAATTGGATGCCAAGATTATCATACGCAAAATCACAAGAGTGAACTTGTATCAAACTATTCAGCATAGGTGTGTTGAGACGAGCTTTTCAGAACCAGTGTGATGTCTCAACAAATATATTAGAGTAGTGATGTATCTATTTTGCTTAGCTTGTCTATTCATCAGAGGATGCAACATGAAGACTTTTAAATCTGGTGACAAGAGTCTGCATATTTAATAAATTATTAGCACAATAAATAGTTCCCACAAAATAATTTATGTTAAAATTCTACAGAGATAATTTTTGTTGCTTCCTCAGATTCACTTGTTTCCTCTGATATTTGTAAATTTACAAAATCTTCATCGAGCTTTGACTTTTTATGGTCAAGTTGTTTGTCATCAAATTTGACATGGATTGATTCCTCTAAAAGTAGTTTCTCTTTATTGTATACTCTAAAGGCTTTAGATCTTTCTAAGTATCTTAAAAAGTTACATTTTTGAGATCGTGAATCAAACTTGCCAAGATTCCATTTGGTGTTCAAAATATAACATGTGCAATCAAATTGATGAAAATAAGAAATGTTATTATGGATATAACATGCAGTGTTTACTACTTCTGCCCAAAAATGTTTAGCAACATTCATTTCATGAATCATGGTGTGTGCCATTTCTTGAACAAATCTATTTTTCTTTTATGCAACACCATTTTGCCGTGTAGGATACCATTCTCTTCACAGAAGTTTTTAAAAGGTTTATTTTCAAATTCATAACCATCATCACTACAAAAAGTTGTAATACGACAACCTTTTCATTTTGCACTTGTTTGAAGAAGGTAGCGAACACTTTATGTGACACATCCTTGTGCCTAAGGAACTTTATGTTGGAACCAAGTTGGTTCTAAGTACTTAGGATTTTGATTTTTACAAAAGCACTCCATGTAATCTTATTTTGTACTTAGAATTATTATATTAAATGCCACCAGAAGATGAAGTCACCAGAGGAAGAAGATGAATTACCAGAGGATAAAATCAGATCAGAGGATACACCTCCAGAGATACCAGATAATGCATCCAACAGGTACCAGAGGATGCATCCTAAATGCACCAGAGGATACACCAGGATGTCAAAACACCACTAGAGGATATCTATCTTGGCCCATATCAGAAGGAAGCAGAGTCCAGAAGGAGACTTGGACCAGACCAGAAGGAAGCCTGCCAGAGGGAGACTTGTTCCAGACCATAAAAAATCATAAGTCAGACTTCGTCCAAAATTTATTCTGACCAGAAGATAGCTTGGCAGTGAAATGATAATCAGTCCAGACTTGATCAGAGCTTCAGTTAGTTGGTCCAGAACAAGTGACTTGATCCAGATTTGGCCTAGACCAGAAGATGGCATGGTTCAGCGTATGAAACTAAGTCCAGAGCAGAAGAAATGATGTACAGATTTGATCCATACCTGATCCAGATCCGAAGGTAAATGTCCAGATTAAAATATCCTTTGTCCAGATTTAATTTCAGTTCAATCCAGACCCAGTCCAGAATTGGTCCAGATCAGAGGCAAGATATTCAGATCAATGGTCCAGATTTAAGCATCATGGCCCAGTGTTGGCCGAGATCAGAAGATCAGAACGTGTGGTCCAATATTGGCCGAGATCAGAGGATCACAGCAGATCAGATTGCAAATATAGAGTGGTCGAGATCAGAAGATGAGAAAGTGTGGTCCAATGTTGGCCGAGATCAGAGGATCGCAGCAGTTCAGTTTGTATGGTCCAAATGTGGACGAGAGCAAAATATCAAACGGTCCAGATTTAATCATGATGATAATTAGTGGAGAATTGATTAAATTCGAATAGAAATTTGATCAAAGTATTAAAAGGATTTGATTCAAAAATAAATTGAAGTCTTGTGGGAATTCAGAAGCTATTGGCGGGAAGAAACATTTGATCTAGAAATAATTAAAGACAAGATTAGCCAAAGTTATTTTCGAATGCATATCTGGAGCTAAAAAGATATGTTTTTTATTTAAGAGAAACCCGATTGACCAAGTTATTTTTGCAAGAGTATCTGGCAAGATACAGCTCGAACATGAGCATGGAAGAAACCCTAATCTTCATCTATAAAAGGAGGCTCAAGGTAGAAGACTCAGCATCGAAAATACTTGAGAGTCATACACTTCCAAAAGCAAAATACTTGAGTTTTTAGTGAGGTCAATTGTGAGTATCCGCTTTCCAGAAGCAAGCACTCTAAGTTTTTCCTTCCCTTGTGTTAGATCTAAGTTGTTGAAGTAGAGTCTACAATCTAAATGAGTTAGAAGGAGTAGAAGATTACTTAGCAATTAGATTCAAGGTTCTTTTCCTCAAAAGTCTAGGATTGTTAGACTGTTTGAGAAGACTGACTTGGAGGGTCAGTGGTATTGTTGTAATTCAAGGTTTTTGAATTAGTGAAATCTTTCAAAGTGAAGGGACTGGACGTAGCCTAGTTAACGGTGAACCAGTATAAAATTCTGTGTTTTATATTCACTTTATATCCGCTGCTAACTCTGTTTGATTCATACATCAGGTTTTGTTATAAAACTGCAAAAACAGAAAAAGTAATCAAGTTAGTCAAACACAATTCAACCCCCTTTTCGTGTTTGCACCTTCACTTTACCCATATCCACCTAGAATAGTCATCAACAATAACGAGTCCATACTTTTTACCATTGATAGAGGTAGTTGTTACTAGACCAAATAAATCAAAGTGTAAAAGTTGAATTGGACAAGAAGTGGAAACTACATTCTTTGATGCAATTGATTATTTAATAGGTTTCCTTTTCTAACATGCTCACGAAGAACATCTGACTCAAATTTAAAATGTGGCAAGCCTCTGAATAGGTTATGCCTTTTCAACTTTGATATTAATCTCAAGTTGGTATGTCCAAGAACCATGAATGATATTTCAACTTTGTTGCTAAAGGTATCTGCAAGATAGAATACTTTGTTATTAGATACCCACATTTGATTAGGTCCCGGTTTGTTAGTTCTAAATGGTGTCTTGTCTTTCCATGTTTTCAACATAGGACAAATTTATTTATCATGACCTTTCTTTAAGCAATATACACATATATTTTCAATTGAGTTAATCTTTGGACTTTCATCTAATTCCTCAAAGCCAATACATTTTCTGTTGTTTCTACTAACACCATGGAATAGGGAAGCTTATTTGCTTCTATCCATGCCATTTGCTAGAAAATCTTGAAAGCTTTTTCATACTTAATAGAATTACAAGAACTTACTTCTGAGGCTTTAGAGATATTTTCTTTCAAAGTTAGATTGTCTTTTTGTAAGTTTTTAAAGTCTTTTTCAATGGAGTTGTACTTGTCTGTTCAGATGCAATGATCTTTTTTTGAGGTTTTTTTAGTTTTGAGGAGACATTGTGATTCTTGTATAAAAACTCATTTAACATAATTATAAGGTCATTGCAAGATAGATCAGATAGTACCTCAGTTTCCACATGAACAGATTCGTTGTCAAAGTCAGAGTAGATATCGTCCATAAGAGCCATGCTCGCATGTTTTCATCTTTATCGTAGGATTCATCAGATTCATTCCAGGAAACCATAAGACTCTTATTCTTTATATTGAAGTTTTTCTTTAAGAGTTTTCCTTATCAAGCTTAGGACACTCTGATATGAAATTTTTTAGTTCTTCGCATTCAATGCAGATGATTTTCCTCTTTTTAGAAATTTCTTTAGTTTCTTGGCTATTTGTGGATCGTCTAAATTTGTTTCCAATAAATGATTTCTTCATGTTGTTCCACATCTGCTGGATTTTCTTTGAAATGGATGATAACTCTGCTGGAACCAAGAAGATATGAATTATTCACAAGAAGCTTTGATCAAGATTTCTCTACAAGAGGATATAATAAAGAATTGTTTACAAGAGGATATAATAAAGAATTGTTTATAAGAAGATACATTTATTATTTGCAAAGATATGATTCAAAGTTTGACAAATGACAAAATATTAAATTGGACTTAGTCATATTCCTACTTGTGAAAATTCAAGAACCGGTCCAACACTATGTTCCCGCCCAGATCAAAGCAAGCAATAGGAATGAAGTTTCATCTGAAGAATTTGCGAAAGCAATCTTAATAAAATACAAACAATATCAATCTGAAGAATTTACCAACTCAATCTTAACAAAATAAGAACAATATCAATTTGAAGAATTTACAAACTCAATTTTAACAAAATAAGAACAGTGTCATGCTGAAGAATTTACAAACTCAACCTGAACAAAATACGAACATAATCAATCTTGAATAATTGCTCAAATTGGATTCAAAAATAAAGAATTGGCTAACGAACATAGTATCAAAAAGCATCTTATTTAGAATTATTTTTGAATAAGATCATTGTTGACCAAGCTAGGAATGAAGATACAATTCAGAATTAAATAATGACTAAATTGAAGCCCTAACTTTATTTATAGATAGATACTCAAGGTTGAAGAAGAAGAAGAAGATCATCGAAAAATTAGAAAAGTGTAGAAGAACTCAAGCTCAAAATTTCAAATTCATCTTAGAGTTCAAGGAGAGAAATACTTCTCGAATGAGAAATATTTTCAAAGTGTTTTTGTTTGAGTGTGATAGTCATTATTATAATCAGCTTCTTAGAAGCAACTACTCAAGTTCCAAACCTTTGTATTCAAACCCGATAATGATGTTAGTGTGCCTTCAACAATTTGGGGTTCTTAGATTATGTGGAGAAGACTTAGCCGGTAGAGTCAAGGTGTGTGTGTTTCTCAAAAGTTTGAGGTTGTCAAGCAATTTGAGAATATTGTCTTGGATGGTCAGCTGTTTTGTAATTCAAGTTGTTGAATTAGTGGATTAAATCCTTCTGAGTGAATGGACTGGTTGTAGCCTAGTGATGAAACAAGATAAATTACTTGTGTCACACTATTCCTGCACTCCTTAGTTTTGTTATTTCTTCTACTCCATGGAATCATCAAGCCTGAACCATTTTAATCGAATAATGAAAAAAATTATCAAATTAGTCAAACACAATTCGACCCCCTTCTTATGTTTGCACCTTCAAACTTCGCAACATCTAAGTCTTCACTCTAATCATGTAATTCATTTTCCTCTAAGTCCTCCTTAGCTTGCAAAGCCAAGGAGTTTGAGTTGTTTCCTTTGGATTTCATAGGAAAGGACTTCGATTTCCTTTTTGGTTCATCTTTCATTAGTTCAATCTCATGGCATTTGAGTGAACTCATCAAATTTTCTAGAGGCAATTTGTTAAGATCTTTAGCCTTTTGAATTGCAGTTACCTTTGGTCTCCACTTACTAAGTAGATTTCTGAGGATCTTCTTAATATGACAAGATGTAGTGCAGCACTTTTGGAAAACCGTTCATCTGAAGACTAGAGTTTGGAATCTAGAAAACATTGTCTCAATGTCTTTATCTTCTTGCATTTCAAATAGTTTGTACTTCATGATAAGCAGATTTGCTGTAGCTTCCTATAGTTGTTTATTTCCTTCCTTATTGCTGCATTTTTTTAACTCTTTGAAGTTAATAGCATTCATCATAAAGGTTATGGCTTTGTTATGCATCCTGTATTGTTTCGTTTAATCAGCGTTGAGATTCTTTCTAGATATTTCAACATCAATATTATCTTCAGAAGCTTCATAGTCTTCTTCAACTATGTCCCAAAATTTAGGATCATGTGAACTGGTGATGTGAAAAAAGGAAGTAAAACAATAATTAAGAGATAAGGAAATAAACACAAGCCAATATCCTAGTTTACCACCAACACAATAGCTACGTCTCATCCCTTCATAAGAATTCAAAGGATTTAATCCATTATTCACAAACGGAATCACAAGTTCACTTAACACCTTCTAGTCAACTTGATTGTGTTCAAGTCTTCTCAATCTTCTAGCTTAGTACAGTCAAGTTGTTGAGGATGGTGGCCAGTACAGGGGCAAGCTACTAAATGTTTAGATTGGGTTTGGAACGAATTCTCACACAAAAGTGTTAACACATATTACTCTTAGAACATTTTTTTAGGTTTCTCAGCACTTAGAGCTAATACAAGAGATTTTCAATTTGGTTTGAAGAACAATGTTAGAACCAAGTTCGTTTGAAGAACTATAGACCTTACTTATTTTGATGATAACAAAACCATTTTGTGGGAACAAATTAAAGGCTAATGTTATAATTAAGTGTGCAGTTTCTAGATCAAGATAATTTTGTACGATCCTACATTATATCTTCTGGTGATTGGACTAAGATGAAGAACCATCATGATCAGTGCCATCACATTCAAGGAATTTGACAAATGCACAGATAAAGAAATAGCAAATAGCATATTTGCCAGTCTGGTTCTGACCTATGAAGGAAGCCAACAGGTTCAAGAAGCAAGGGCTAACATAATGGTCAAACAGTATAAGATGTTCAAGATGGAATATGATGAAGACATTGATGGAATGTTCTGTAGATTCCAGACTCTGATATCTGGACTGAAGTTCTTGAACAAAAGCTACACAACAGTAGATCATGTCATGAAGATTCTAAGAAGCTTACCAACCAAGTGGAGACCAATGGTTACTGCAGTTCAACAAGCCAGAGATCTGAATAACTTAAGACTTGAAGATCTGATCAGCTCACTCAAGTCTCATGAAATAGAACTAGAGGCAGATCAACCAAAGAAGAAGAAAAATTTGGCCCTGAAGTCGAAACAAAAGAAAGCTGCAAGGGCAGCACAAGAATCAAAGGATAGCGACAGTGACGGTGATGATATGGCTTACTCAACCAAACAGATGGTTAAGATCTGGGAAAACAGGAAGAGGAGAGGCTCCAAGAAGAAACATAACAACAAAGGAAAGGAAGAATCTGACAAGAAAAGCATCATCTGTTATGGATGCAATGAACCTGGACATATCAAGCTAGAATGTCCAAATCTGGAAAAAGGCAAATAGCACAAGAAGATTTCCAGATTCAAAAAGAAGGGTCTGATAGAAGTCTGGGATGCATTAGAATCAGAAGAAGAATCGTCTGATGACGAAGAGGCAGAAACAGCAATGATGGCACACGTCAGGTCTACCTCTAGACTTCATAAAGGCACGGTTTCAGGAAGGAAAGCAAGCAGACGGAAGAATGATCAAAGCAGTCATTCAGGGAAGTTTGGAAGCACATCAGAGGAAGAAATTCTGGCTCTGATGGCTCATACCAACTCAAGTTCTGGATACAGCTCAGGCTCTGGAACAGATTCAGAAGATGAAGACAGTCAAGAATTTTCTGATCTCACTAATCTGAATTAATTTAGGCTTTATATGATTTTTTAAATGCAAACAATATGATGTATTTAAAACTGAAAACTCTTAGGGAAGATAAGAAAAATCTAACCAAAGAAGTCCAAAGTTTTTAAAGAATCAAAATTCTCAGTATGCAACTGAAAACAAGGATTTTAAAACTGAAGTTGCGAGACTCAAAATTGAAAACCAAACTCTCAAAAGTAATGTTTGTTCCACTTCCAAAACTGTTTGTGAATCTGATATGCATGAGCAATTTTTTCAAAACTTTAATGGAATGGAAAGAAGTAAATATGCATATATGATTTATGGAAACAGTAACATTGGAAAGCGAGGTCTTGGTTTTACAGAAACTATTGTTGAAACTAAAACGGTTCATTCTGATGTTTTATGCATTGTTTATACTAAGAAATGTCACTATGAATTATCTTGTCCAATGGTAAAATCTGAACAAGATTAGAGAGCTGTTAAAACTAACAAACCTGGACCCAATCAGTTTTGGGTACCAAAAGATCAAATTGTCTATGTTGCAGATATTCTGAGCAACCAGAATGAGACACCAACAATGGTGCTTGGACAATGGATGTTGGCAATGCACAAGCATAAGAAGGTTTATGTTCCTGCTACAACCAAACAGAGGCAATCTGAGTCTGATGGAAGAAGGTCGGGTCAACTCAACCAGAATTAGAATCAGAACGAGAATTGGAACCAGAATTAGAACAGGAACTGGAACCAGAACCAGAACTGGAAACAGTATCAGAGGCACAGGAACTAGAACCCGAACCAACAGTGGAACCAGAATCAGAACAGGAATTGGAACCAGAACCAGAACTGGAACCAGTATCAGAGGCACAGGAACTAGAACTAGAATCAACACTGGAACTAGAATCAGAATCAGTACTGGAACCAGAAGAGGTATCAGTATCAAAGGTTCAGGTATGATCATCAGAATTACTCTAATTATCAGAATCATTATAACTACAGGAATCACCAGATTCATCAGAACCACCAAAATGACCACATTCATCGAAACCACCAGAATCACCACATTCATCGGAACCACCAGAATCACCAGAATCATCCGAATCACCAGAATCACCAGAATCATCAAGGTTATCAGAATCACCAGATTCACCAAAGTTACCAGAACCAAAACATGTTCCAGAATCATCAGAGGAACATGGTTTTTCAACCAAAGCAGAATCAAGGAAACTGCTCAAACAGGCCAGAAGCAGAACTGGCTCTGATGGCTCGAACAAAAGCTGATTCTGAGTCTGATTCTGACAGAGAAAAAGCAAGGTCTGATCAGCAACACAAAGCTTGGTATCTTGACAGTGGATGCTCCAAATACATGATAGGAGACAAATCTATGTTTTTGGATCTGACCATGAAAAATGGAGGCAAAGTTTCCTTTGGAGGAAACCAGAAAGGTCAAATTATTGGTACAGGAACAGTTGGTAACAAATCTTCTTCCCTTTCTATTAAAAATGTTCTGTTAGTTAAAAGGCTGAAACATAATCTGTTGAGCATAAGTCCATTAAGTGATTGCAAATATGATGTTATCATTAATCAGAAAACTTGCAAAGCTGTTAGTCAACTTGATGGGTCTGTTTTATTTACTGGCATTAGAGAGGATAATGTTTATAAAATTGATCTTTTTAGTCTTGCTAAGCAACAGGTTAAATGCTTATTATCTGTAAGTGAGCAGAATCTGATTTGGCTCAAGAGGCTAGGGCATGCAAACCCTAGAATTATATCTGAGTTGAGAAAACTCTAGTTGGTAACAGGGCTTCCCAAGGTAAGTTCCAAAACTGAGATTATGTGTGAAGCATGTCAAAGAGGTAAACAAACTAAAAGCTCTTTTAAAACTAAAAAATGTGTTTCTACCTCTCAACCACTTGAACTGCTTCACTTAGATCTGTTAGGTCCTGTTCAAACAGTTTCACTCAGTGGTAAGAAATATGGTTTTGTGATTGTTGATGATTACTCAAGGTGGAATTGGGTAAAAATTTTAAACAACAAAGATGAATCTCACAAAGTGTTTATTTCTTTTTGTAAGCAAGTTATGAATGAACAGGGTATTAAGATCATAACCATCAGAAGTGATCATGGAGGTGAATTTGAGAACAAGTATTTTGAAGAATTCTGTGATGAGAATGGCATCTCTCACAACTTCTCATCCCCCAGAACACCTCAACATAATTGAGTGGTAGAAAGGAAGAATAGATCACTGCAGGAGATGGCTAGAACCATGCTGAATGATATGAAGGCTGCCACCTACCTTTGGGCAGAAGCTTTCAACACAGCTTGCTACATTCAGAATAGAGTCTACATCAGGTCAATCTTAAATAAAACTCCCTATGAACTGTGGAAATGTAAGAAACCTAATATTTCCTACTTTAAGCAATTTGGCTACATCTGTTTTATGTTGAAAACTAAAGATAATCTAGCTAAGTTTGATTCTAGATCTCAAAAGTGTATCTTTATTGGCTACTCTGAGAGATCAAAAGCATATAGAGTGTTTAACAAAGACACTAACACTGTGGAAGAATCAATCCACATTAAGTTTGATGATAAACAGCTTGACTCTAAAAAGTCAAAGCAAGATGAGGAAATTGCATGTGAACCAGAGGCACAGGAACCAAAAGTTGGACCAGCAGGAGAACCTGAGAAAGATAAAGATGAAAGCAAAGAAGAAGAACATGCTGACTCTGAAGACAAGTCAGAGGGAAAGAATGGATGGAAGTACAAGTCTTCACATCCAGAAACTCTCATTATTGGCAGTGCAGCAGAACCATTGAAGACCAGATCATCAAGTAGAGAAACCTATTTGTTTGGTTTACTCTCAACAATTGAACCAAGCAATATTGATGAAGCTTTGGCAGAGGAAGGTTGGATACTTGCAATGCAAGAAAAGCTGAATGAATTTCAAAGGAATGATGTTTGGGATCTGGTATCCAGACCAAACAAAAACATTATTGGAACCAAATGGGTGTTCAAGAATAAACTCAATGAAAAAGGTGAAGTGGTAAGGAACAAAGCCAGACTTGTAGCTCAAGGATATAGTCAATCGGAAGGTATTGATTACACTTAGACTTTTGCTCCAGTGGCCAGGTTAGAAGCAATTAGAATTCTTTTATCATTTGCTGCTAAGCATGATAAAATTATGTATCAAATGGATGTTAAAAGTGCATTCTTAAATGGCTATATAAGTGAGGAAGTCTCTGTCAAACAGCCCATTGGATTTGAAAATTCTGATTTTCCAAACCATGTTTTTAAACTTGAAAAATCTTTATATGGTTTAAAACAAGAACCAATGGCATGGTATGACAGACATAGTAACTTCCCACCAATCTAAATACACTAAAGAACTTCTCAAAAAGTTCAAGATGAGTGACTGTAAGCCTATGGCCACCCCCATGCACCCAACCAACTCACTTCAGAAAGATGAAACCAGCCAAATGGTATACCAGAAAACATACAGAGGTATGATTAGATCCCTTCTTTACTTAACTGCATCTAGACCTGACATTTTATTTAGTGTTTGTGTATGTGCCCGTTTTCAAGCTGACCCTAGGGAATCCCATTTAATTGCTGTCAAAAGAATCATGAGATACCTTAAAGGAACCACTAACCTTACCTTGTTATACAAGAAAACCCCCACCTACAAACTAAAAGGTTTTTGTGATTCTGACTATGCTGGAGATAAGTTGGAAAGGAAAAGTACAAGTGGCAACTGCACATTCTTAGGTGATAATTTGATCTCTTGGTCAAGCAAAAGACAAAGCACCATTGCCATGTCAACAGCTGAAGCTGAGTATATATCAGCAGCAGGATGCAGCTCACAGTTAATCTGGATGAAAAATCAACTTGAAGATTACAACATCTTTGAAACCAATATCCCTTTATTCTGTGATCACACTTCAGCCATCAACCTAACCAAGAACCCGATCTTACACTCTAGAGCCATACACATTGAAATAAAACACCATTTCATTAGGGACCATGTTCAAAAAGGGACTTTAAGCATCCAGTTTGTGGACACTAATCATCAATGGGCTGATATCTTCACCAAAGCATTACCTAAAGATAGGTTCGAGTTCATCAAGAAGCATCTCAACATTATCTCCATATCTGACTAGCTCGAGTAGTCATCTTAGGAGTTTTTAATTTTCTTGTAATTTTACTTTATGTTTTTTATTTTTCTGTTTTTACTTTTTGTAATTTGTAAAGAGAAAAACAAAAATACAAAAATAGTATGACCTCTTTTTGGCTGATGACAAAAAGGGGGAGAGAGAGAAAAAGGAGAAATAAGTAGAAAAGGAGAGATAAAAAGAAAAGGAGGAGCAAAAAAGAAATAGATGAAAAGAAAAGGAGTTGAAAAGGAGAAGAAACAGGCAGAGAGAAAAATAAAGAGAAAAAAAAAACAAAGAGTGAAAAGAGAAGGAGTTGAAAAGGAAAAGAAATAGAGAGAGAGAAAAATAAAGAGAACAGAAAGAGATGAAAAGAGAAGGAGTTGAAAAGGAGAGGAGAAGAGAAGAAAAGAAAGAGTGATTTAAGAAGGAGTTGATAAGGAGAAGAAAATGTCATTATTAGACTTAGGGGGAGAGATTGGTTTGAGGGGGAGTATTTCAAGTACTTCGAATTATAAGCTAGCAAAATAAGTTAAGGTTTTGTCATCATCAAAAAGGGGGAGATTGTTGGAACCAAGTTGGTTCTAAGTACTTAGGATTTTGATGTTTACAAAAGCACTCCATGTAATCTTATTTTGTACTTAGAATTATTATATTAAATGCCACAAGAAGATGAAGTTGAAGGTGCGAACACGAGAAGGGGGGTTGAATTGTTTTGACTAACTTGAATACTTTTTGGTTTTAAAACAAAACTAGTTATGTATGAATTAAAACAGAGTTATCAGCGGATATAAAGTAAATAAAAACTCAAAATTTTATACTGGTTCACCGTTAACTAGGCTACGTCTAGTCCCTTCACTTTGAAGAATTTCACTAATTCAAAAACCTTGAATTACAAAGTACCATTGACCCTCCAAGTCAGTCTTCTCACAAAGTCTAACAACCCTAGACTTTTGAGGAAAAGAACCTTGAATCTAACTGCTAAGTAATCTGCTACTCCTTTTGACTCCCTCAGATTGTAGACTCTACTTCAACAACTTAGACCTAACACCTTGAATCTAATTGCTAAGTAATCTGCTACTCCTTCTGACTCCCTCATATTGTAGACTCTACTTCAACAACTTAAACCTAGCATAAGGGAAAGAAAAAACATAGAGTACTTGCTTCTGGAAAGCGAATACTCACAATTGACCTCACTGAAAACTCAAGTACTTTGCTTTTGGAAGCGTATGACTCTCAAGTATTTTCGATACAAAGTCTTCTGCCTTAAGCTCCTTTTATACATGAACTTTATGACTTCACTGATGCTTTACTTCTGGAGTGTATTTCGATTAATCTGTTTTGAGAATATTCTGGAGTAGTTTGCTCAGATTCTATTTTGAGTCTTTTGCTCACTGATGCTTTACTTCTGGAGTGTATTTAGATTAATCTGTTTTGAGACTTTTGCTCCGCTTCTGATTTGAGCATGCTTTTAGCTAGATTCTATTTCTCGAGTCTTTTTCTCCAATTTTGTTTTGACTGTTTTTCTCAGATTATGTTTTAAGCATATTTCTAGCTAGATTCTGTTTCTTGAGTCTTTTTCTCCAATTCTATTTTGAGCATTTTTCTCTAACATATTCCTCTGATGATCATCCTCTAGTGACGTCATCCTCTGATTTTTGCTTCTGGTGATGTTATCTTCTGGCGACATCATCCTCTGATTTATGCTTCTAGTGACATCATCTTCTGGTGACATCCTCTGGTGACGTCATCCTCTGATTTTTGCTTCTGGTGACGTCATCTTCTGGTGATATTTTATAAAATAATTCTAAGTACAAAATAAGATTACATGGAGTGCTTTTGTAAACATCAAAATCCTAAGTACTTAGAACCAACTTGGTTCCAACAATCTCCTCCTTTTTTATGATGACAAAACTTTAACTTATTTTGTCAGCTTATAACTTATTTAAAAAGACTTTGAAAAGCTTGAAAAAAAAATTCCAAGTACTTGAAATACTCCCCCTCAGACCAATCTCTCCCCCTAAGTCTAATAATGACTTTTTCCTCTCCTTTTCAACTCCTTCTTAAATCACTATTTCTGTTCTTCTCCTCTCCTTTTCAACTCCTTCTTTATTCTCTCTTTCTTTTCTCTATTCACATTGCCTCTCCTTTTGACTCATTCTTTTTCTCTCTTTATTCATCTTTCTCCCTGTTTCCTCTCCTTTTCAACTCCTTCTCTTTTCATCACTTTCTTTTTCACTCCTCCTTTCTTTTTATCTCTCCTTTTCTACTTATTTCTCCTTTTTCTCTCTCTCCCCCTTTTTTTCATCAGCCAAAAAGAGGTCCTACTATTTTTGTATTTCTCTTTACAAAGTTCAGAAAGTAGAGACATAAATTAAAATTACAATAAAATTAAAAACTCATAAGATAACTACTTGAGCTAGTCAGATATAGAGATAATGTTGACATGCTTCTTGATGAACTCGAACCTATCTTCAGGTAATGCTTTGGTGAAGATATCAGCCCATTGATGATTAGTGTCCACAAACTGAATGCTTAAAGTCCCTTTTTGAACATGGTTCCTAATGAAATGGTGTTTTATTTCAATGTGTTTGGCTCTAGAGTGTAAGATAGGGTTCTTGGTTAGGTTTATGGCTGAAGTGTTATCACAGAACAAAGGGATATTGGTTTCAAAGATGTTATAATCTTCAAGTTGATGTTTTAACCAGATTAACTATGAGCTGCATCCTGCTGCTGATATATACTCAGCTTCAGTTGTTGACATGGCAATGGTGCTTTGTCTTTTGCTTGACCAAGAGATAAAATTATCACCTAAGAATTTGCAGTTGCCACTTGTACTTTTCCTTTCCAACTTGTCTCCAGCATAGTCAGAATCACAAAAACCTCTTAGTTTGTAGGTGGTGGTTTTCTTGTAAAACAAGGTAAGGTTTGTGGTTCCTTTAAGGTATCTCAAGATTCTTTTGACAGCAGTTAAATGGGATTCCCTAGGGTCAGCTTGAAAACGAGCACAAACACAAACACTAAACAAAATGTCAGGTCTAGAAGCAGTTAGGTAAAGAAGGAATCCAATCATACCTCTGTATCTTTTCTGGTCTACCTTTTGGCTGGTTTCATCTTTCTCAAGTGAGCAGGTTGGGTGCATGGGGGTGGCCATAGGCTTACAGTCACTCATCTTGAACTTTTTGAGAAGTTCTTTAATGTATTTAGATTGGTGAATGAGTATACCTGATTTACCTTGGTGAATCTGAATTCCCAGGAAGAACTTAAGTTCTCCCATCATGCTCATTTGGAACTCTTTCTGCATTAGGTCAGAAAACTCCTTGCACAAAGTTCCATTAGTGGATCCAAAGATGATATCATAAACATCAACTTGAATAATCAAAATATCATTTTTAATGGATATCCTAAATAGAGTATTATCAATCTGGCCTCTATCAAATTCATTTTTAAGCAGAAAGTTACTAAGTCTATCATACCATACCCTTGGTGCTAGTTTTAAACAACATAAAGATTTTTTAAGTTTAAAAACATGATTTGGAATATCAGAATTTTCAAATCCAGGAGGTTGTTTGACATAGACTTCCTCACTTATATAGCCATTTAAAAATGCACTTTTTACATCCATTTGATACAGAGTTATATCATGATAAATAGCAAATGATAAAAGAATTCTAATTGCTTCTAACCTGGCCACTGGAGCAAAAGTCTCAGTGTAATCAATACCTTCCTGTTGACTATATCCTTGAGCTACAAGTCCGGCTTTGTTCCTTACCACTTCACCTTTTTCATTGAGTTTATTCCTGAACACCCACTTGGTTCCAATATTGTTTTTGTTTGGTCTGGATACCAGATCCCAAACATCATTCCTTTGAAATTCATTCAGCTCTTCTTGCATTGTAAGTATCTAACCTTCCTCTGCCAAAGCTTCATCAACATTGCTTGGTACAATTGTTGAGAGTAAACCAAACAGTCTGGTTTCTCTACTTGATGATCTAGTCTTCAATGGTTATACTGCACTGCCAATAATGAGAGTTTCTGGATGTGAAGATTTGTACTTCCATCCATTTTTTCCCTCTGACTTGTCTTCAGTGTCATCATGTGCTTCTTCCTTGCTTTCATTCCTGAATCTGTGCCTTTATGAAGTCCAGAGGCAGACCTAATGTGTGCCATCACTGCTGTTTCTGCCTTTTCTTCATCAGACGATTCTTCTTCTAATTCTGATGCATCCCAGGCTGCCATCAGACCTTTCTTTTTGAATCTGGAACTCTTCTTGTGCTATTTGCCTTTTTCCATATTTGGACATTCTTACTTGATATGTCCAGGTTCATTGCATCCATAACAGATGATGCTCTTCTTGTCAGATTCTTCCTTTCCTTTGCTGTTATGTTTCTTCTTGAAGTCTCTCCTCTTCCTGTTTTCCCAGATCTTAACCATATGTTTGGTTAAGTAAGCTATACCATCACAGTCACTATCCTCTAATTTTGGTGCTGCCTTTGTAGCTTTCTTCTATTTTGACTTTAGGGCCAGATTCTTCTTCTTCTTTGGTTCATCTGCTTCTAGTTCTATTTCATGAGACTTGAGTGAGCTGATCAGATCTTCAAGTCTTAAGTTATTCAGATCACTGGCTTGCTGAAATGCAGTAACCATTGGTCTCCACTTGGTTGGTAAGCTTCTTAGAATCTTCTTGACATGATCTGCTGTTGTGTAGCTTTTCTTTAAGACCTTCAGTCCATATATCAAAGTCTGGAATCTACAGAACATTCCATCAATGTCTTCATCATCTTCCATCTTGAACATCTCATACTTTTTGACTAGTATGTTAGCCCTTGCTTGTTGAACCTTCTGGCTTCCTTTATAGGTCTGAACCAGACTGTCAAATATGCTCTTTGTTGTTTCTTTATCTGTGCATCTGTCAAATTCCTTGAATGTGATGGCATTGATCATGATGGTTTTGGACTTGTGATGCAGTTTGTACAATCTACTCTGGTTTGGACTCATATCTGCCATGTCCAGTTCTTGAGTTGGATCTTCTGGAACAGTAGGTGCAGTGTATCCTTTGACTACCAGCATCCATAATTCAGGAACTTGAGATATGAAGAAACTTCTCATTTTGTCCTTCCAATACTCAAACCGTTCTCCATCAAATAGAGGAGGTCTGTTGATGTTTCCTCCAACAGCTTCTTCAAACGTATTGATCCTTGGATCTTTCCTCAAACACGGTAAAGTGCTCAACCTTGAGATCGAGCTCTGATACCAATTGAAGGTGCAAACACGAGAAGGGGGGTTGAATTGTGTTTGACTAACTTGAATAATTTTTTGTTTTAAAACAAAACCATTTATGTATGTATTAAAACAGAGTTAGCAGCGGATACAAAGTATATAATGTTGGAACCAAGTTGGATCTAAGTACTTAGGATTTTGATGTTTACAAAAGCACTTCATGTAATCTTATTTTGTACCTTGAATTACTATATTAAAATGCCACCAGAAGATGAAGTTATCAGAGGACACACCTCCAGAAGTCACCAGATAATGCATCCTGAAATTACCAGAGGATACACCAGGATGTCAAAACACCACTAGAGGATATCTTTACTGGCCTAGATCAGAAGGAAGCAAAGTCCAAAAGGAGACTTGACCAGACCAGAAGGAAGCCTGCCAGAGTGAGACTTATTCCAGACCAGAAGATATCATAAGTCAGACTTAGACCAGAAGTTATTATGACCAGAAGATAGCCTGGCAGTGAAATGATAAACAGTCCAGACTTGATCCAGACTTAATTAGAGGATAAATTAATGGGTCCAGAACAAGAGATTTAATCCAGATTTGACCCAGACCAGAAGATAGCATGATTTAGAGTATGAAACTTAGTCAAGATCAGAAGAAATGATGTCCAGATTTACTCCAGACCTGATCCAGATCAAGAGGTAAATGTTTAGAATTAAATATCCTTTGTCCAGATTTAATTTCAGTTCAATCCAGACCCAGTTCAGAATTGATCCAGATCAGACAGAAAAGGTTCAGATCAATGGTCAAGATTTAAGTATATGGCCCAGTGTTGGCCGAGATCAGAAGATCAGACCATGGCCCAGTGTTGGCCGAAATCAGAAGGTCAGAATGTGTGGTCCAGCATTGGCCGAGATCAGAAGATCAGAAAGTATGGTCCAGTGCTGGCCTAAATTAGAGGATCACAACAGATCACTTAGTATGGTCCAGATGTGGACTAGAGCAGAAGATCAAACGGTCCAGATTTAATCAAGATGATAATCAGTGGAGATTTGATTAAATTTGATCAAAGTATTAAAAGGATTTGATACAAAAATAAGTTGAAGTCGTATGGGAATTCTAAAGCTATTGGCGGTAAGAAAAATTTCTTCAAGAATTAATTAAAGACAGGATTGGCCCAAGTTATTTATGAAAGCAAATCTGGAGCTAAAAAGATATGTTTTTTATTTAAATTAAACCCGGTTGGTCAATGTATTTTTGCAAGAGAATCCAGCAAGATACAGCTCGAATTTCAGCTTGGAAGAGACCCGAATTCACATCTATTAAAGGAGGCTCAAGACTGAAGACTCAGTATCGAAAATCACAAAAGAGTCATACACTTCCAAAAGCAAACACTCGAGTTTTCAATGAGGTTAATTGTGAGTTCCAGCTTTCCAGAAGCAAGCACTCGTGTTATTTTCTTTCCCTTGTGTTAGATCTAAGTTGTTGAAGTAGAGTCTACAATCTGAGGGAGTCAAAAGGGGTAGCAAATTACTTGGCAATTAGATTCAAGGCGTTGTAATTCCTTCTACAATCTGGGGTTGTCAGATTGGTAAGAGGAGACTTGACTTAAGAAGTCAAGGTGCTGCATTCTTCAAAAGTCTAGGATTGTTAGACTGTTTGAGAAGACTGACTTGGAGGGTCAGTGGTATTGTTGTAATTCAAGGTTTTGAATTAGTAAAATCCTTCAAGGTGAAGGGACTGGACGTAGCCTCGTTAACGGGGAACTTGTATAAAATTCTGTGTTTTTATTTTTACTTTATATCCGCTGCTAACTTTGTTTTATTCATACATCAAGTTTTTGTTTAAAACTACAAAAACAGAAAAAGTATTCAAGTTAGTCAAACACAATTCAACCCCCCTTCTCGTGTTTGCACCTTCAAATAAAAACTCAGACTTTTATATTGGTTCACCGTTAACTAGGCTACGTCCAGTCCCTTCACTTTGAAGGATTTCACTAATTCAAAAACCTTGAATTACAAAGTACCACTGAGCCTCCAAGTCAGTCTTCTCACAAAGTCTAACAACCCTAGACTTTTGAGGAAAAGAACCTTGAATCTAATTGCTAAGCAATCTGCTACTCCTTTTGACTCCCTCAGATTGCAGACTCTACTTCAACAACTTAGACCTAACACCTTGAATCTAATTGCTAAGTAATCTGTTAATCTTTCTGACTCCCTCAGATTGTAAACTCTACTTCAACAACTTAGACCTAACACAAAGGAAAGAAAAAACATAGAGTACTTGCTTCTGGAAAGCAGATACTCACAATTGACCTCACTGAAAACTCAAGTACTTTTCTTTTGGAAGTGTATGACTCTCAAGTATTTTCGATACAAAGTCTTCTGCCTAGAGCCTCCTTTTATAGATGAACTTTAAGACTTCACTGATGCTTTACTTCTAGAGTGTGTTTCGATTAATCTGTTTTGAGAATATTCTGGAGTAGTTTGCTCAGATTCTGTTTTGAGTCTTTTGCTCACTGATGGTTTACTTCTGGAGTGTATTTAGATTAATTTGTTTTGAGCATTTTGCTCCGCTTCTGTTTTGAGCATCCTTTTAGCTAGATTCTATTTCTCGAGTCTTTTGCTCCAATTCTGTTTTGAGCGTTTTTCTCATATTCTGTTTTAAGCATATTTCTAGCTAGATTCTGTTTCTCGAGTCTTTTTCTCCAATTCTGTTTTGAGCATTTTTCTCTAACATATTTCTCTGACAGATTCCTCTAATGATTATCCTCTGGTGACGTCATCTTCTTGTGACATCATCCTCTGATTTATGCTTCTGGTGACGTCATCTTCTGCTGTAGTCATCTTCTGGTGACGTCATCGTCTGATATTTGCTTCTGGTGACGTCATCTTCTGGTGACGTCCTCTGATGATGTCATCCTCTAATTTTTGCTTCTGGTGACGTCATCTTCTGGTGATATTTTATAAAATAATTCTAAGTACAAAATAAGATTACATGGAGTGCTTTTGTAAACATCAAAATCCTAAGTACTTAGAACCAACTTGGTTCCAACAGAAGTCACCAGAGGCAGAAGATGAATTACCAGAGGATAAAATCAGACCAGAGGATAAACCTCCAGAACATACCAGATAATGCATCCAGAAGGTACCAGAGGATGCATCCTAAAGGCACTAGAGGATACACATGGATGTCAAAACACCACTAGATAATATCTTTCCTGGCCCATATCAGAAGGAAGCAGAGTCTAGAATGAGACCTGGACCAGACCAGAAGGAAGCCTGCTAGAGAGAGACTTGTTCAAAACCAGAAGGAATCATAAGTTAGACTTGGTCCAGAATTTATTCTGACCAGAAGATAGCTTGGCAGTGAAATGATAATTAGTCTAGACTTGATCAGAGCTTCAGTTAATTGGTCCAGAACAAGTGACTTGGTCTAGATTTGGCCTAGTCCAGAAGATGGCATGGTTCAGAGTATGAAACTAAGTCCAGACCAGAAGAAATGATGTCCAGATTTGATCTAGATCAGAAGGTAAATGTCCTGATTAAAATATCCTATCTCCAGATTTAATTTCAGTTCAATCCAGACCCAGTCCATAATTGGTCCAGATCACAGGGAAGATATTCAGATCAACGATCTAGATTTAAGCATCATGGCCCAATATTGGCCGAGATCAGAATATCAGAACATGTGGTCCAGTATTGGCCGAGATCAGAGGATCACAGCAGATCAAATTGCAAGTCCAGAGTGGTCGAGATCAGAAGATCAGAAAGTGTGGTCCAGTGTTTGCCGAGATCAGAGGATCACAGTTGTATGGTCCAGATGTGGACGAGAGCAGAAGATCAAACGGTCCAGATTTAATCAAGATGATAATCAGGGGAGACTTAATTAAATTCGAATAGAAATTTGATCAAAGTATAAAAAGGATTTGATTCAAAAATAAATGGAAGTCTTGTGGGAATTCAGAAGCTATTGGCGGGAAGAAAGATTTGATCCGTAATTAATTAAAGACAGGATTGGCCAAAGTTATTTTCGAATGTATATCTTGAGCTAAAAAGATATGTTTTTTATTTAAGAGAAACCCGATTGGCCAAGTTATTTTTGCAAGAGTATCTTGCAAGATACAGCTCGAACTTAAGCATGGAAGATACCCTAATCTTCATCTATAAAAGGAGGTTCAAGGCAGAAGACTTAGCATCGAAAATACTTGAGAGTCATACACTTCCAAAAGCAAAATACTTGAGTTTTTAGTGAGGTCAATTGTGAGTATCCGCTTTCCAGAAGCAAGCACTCTAAGTTTTTCCTTCCCTTGTGTTAGATTTAAGTTGTTGAAGTAGAGTCTACAATCTGAAGGAGTCAGAAGGAGTAGCAGATTACTTAGCAATTAGATTCAAGGTTCTTTTCCTCAAAAGTCTAGGATTGTTAGACTTTTTGAGAAGACTGACTTGGAGGGTCAGTGGTATTGTTGTAATTCAAGGTTTTTGAATTAGTGAAATCCTTCAAAGTGAAGGGATTGGACGTAGCCTAGTTAATGGTGAACCAGTATAAAAATCTGTGTTTTATATTCACTTTATATCCGCTGCTAACTCTGTTTGATTCATACATCATGTTTTGTTATAAAAATGCAAAAACAGAAAAAGTAATCAAGTTTGTCAAACGAAATTCAACCCCCCTTCTCGTGGTTGCACCTTCACTTTACTCATATCCACCTAGAATAGTCATCAAAAATAACAAGTCCATACTTTTTACCATTGATAGAGGTAGTTGTTACTAGACCAAATAAATCAAAGTGTAAAAGTTGAGTTGGACAAGAAGTGGAAACTCAATTCATTGATCCAATTGATGATTTAATAGGTTTCCTTTTCAAACATGCTCACGAAGAACATCTTACTCAAATTTAAAATGTGGCAAGCCTTTGAATAGGTTATGCCTTTTCAACTTTGATATTAATCTTAAGTTGGCATGTCCAAGAACCATGAATGATGTTTCAACATTGTTGCTAAAGGTATCTGCAAGATAGAATACTTTGCTTTTACATACCCACATTTGATTAGGTCCTGATTTGTTAGTTCTAAAAGGTGTCTTGTCTTTCCATGTTTTCAACATAGGACAAATTTATTTATCATGACCTTTCTTTAAGCAATATGCGCATACAGTTTCAATTGAGTTAATCTTTGGACTTTCATCTAATTCGTCAAAGCCAATACATTTTCTTTTGTTTCTGCTAACACCATGGAATAAGGAAGCTTATTTGCTTCTATCTATGCCATTTGCTAGAAAATCTTGAAAGCTTTTTCATACTTAATAGAATTACAAGAACTTACTTCTAAGGCTTTAGAGATATTTTCTTTCAAAGTTAGATTGTCTTTTTGTAAGTTTTTAAAGTCTTTTTCAATGGAGTTGTACTTGTCTGTTAAGATGCAATGATCTTTTTTTGAGGTTTTTTTTTAGTTTTTAGGAGACATTGTGATTCTTGTTCAAAAACTCATTTAACATAATTATAAGGTCATTGCAAGATAGATCAGATAGTACAACAATTTCCACATCAACAGATTTGTTGTCAAAGTCAAAGTAGATATCGTCCAATAGAGCCATGCTCGCATGTTTTCATCTTTATCGTAGGATTCGTCAGAGTCATTCCAGGTAACCATAAGACTCTTATTCTTTATATTGAAGTAATTTCTTTAAGTGTTTCCCTTCTCAAGCTTAGGACACTCTGATATGAAATGTTTTAGTTCTTCGCATTCAATGCAGATGATTTTCCTCTTTTTAGATATTTCTTTACTTTCTTGGATATTTGTGGATCGTCTAAATTTGTTTCCAATAAATGATTTCTTCATGTTGTTCCACATGCGCTGGATTTTCTTTTAAATGGATGATGACTCTGCTGGAACCAAGAAGATATGAATTATTTACAAGGAGCTTTGATCAAGATTTCTCTACTAGAAGATATGAATTATTTACAAGAAGATATAATAAAGAATTGTTTACAAGAAGATACATTTATTTTTTTCAAAGATATGATTCAGATTTTGACAAAGGACAAAATATTAAATTGGACTTAGTCATATTGCCACTTGTGAAAATTCAAGAATCGGTCCAACACTATGTTCCCGCACGGATTAAAGCAAGCAATAGGAATGAAGTTTCATCTGAAGAATTTGCAAAAGCAATCTTAACAAAATACAAACAATATCAATGTGAAGAATTTACAAACTCAATTTTAACAAAATAAAAACAGTATCATGCTGAAGAATTTACAAACTCAATCTGAACAAAATACGAACATAATCAATCTAGAATAATTGCTCAAATTGGATTCAAAAATAAAGAATTGGCTAACAAACATAGTATCAAAAAGCATCTTGTTCAGAATTATTTTTGAATAAGATCATTGTTGACCAAGCTAGGAATGAAGATACAATTCAGAATTAAACAATGACTAAATTGAAGCCCTAACTTTATTTATAGATAGATACTCAAGGTTGAAGAAGAAGATCATCGAAAAATTAGAAAAGTGTAGAAGAACTCAAGCTCAAAATTCCAAATTCATCTTAGAGTTTAAAGAGAGAAATACTTCTCGAATGAGAAATATTTTCGAAGTGTTTTTGTTAGAGTGTGATAGTCATTATTATAATCAGCTTGTTAGAAGCAACTACTCAAGTTCCAAACCTTTGTATTCAAACCCGATTATGGTGTTAGTGTGCCTTCAACAATTTGGTCTCCACTTACTAAGTAGATTTCTGAGGATCATCTTCAGAAGCTTCATAGTCTTCTTCAACTATGTCCCAAAGTTTAGGATCATGTGAACTGGTGATGTCAAAAAAAGGAAGTAAAACAATAATTAAGAGATAAGGAAATAAACACAAGCCAATATCCTAGTTTACCACCATCACAATAGCTACGTCTCATCCCTTCACAAGAATTAAATTGATTTAATCCATTATTCACAAACAGAATCACAAGTTCACTTAACACCTTCTAGTCAACTTGATTGTGTTCAAGTCTTCTCAATCTTCTAGCTTACTACGGTCAAGTTGTTGAGGACGGTGGCTAGTACAGGGGCAAGCTACAAAATGTTTAGATTGGATTCAGAACGAATTCTCACACAAAAGTGTTAACACATATTACTCTTAGAAGATTTTTTTAGGTTTCTCAGCACTTAGAGCTAATACAAGAGATTTTCAATTTGGTTTGAAGAACTATGTTAGAACCAAGTTCGTTTGAAGAACTATAAACGTTACTTATTTTGATGATAACAAAACCATTTTGTTGGAACAAATTAAAGACTAATGTTATAATTAAGTGTGCAGTTTCTAGATCAAGATAATTTTTTACGATCCTACATTATATCCTCTCGTGATTGGACTAAGATGAAGAACCATCATGATCAGTGCCATCACATTCAAGGAATTTGACAGATGCACAAATAAAAAAACAGCAAAGAGCATATTTTTCAGTCTGGTTCTGACCAAAGAAGGAAGCCAACAGGTTCAAGAAGCAAGGGCTAACATACTGGTCAAACAGTATGAGATGTTCAAGATGGAAGATGATGAAGATATTGATGGAATGTTCTATAGATTCCAGACTCTGATATCTGGACTGAAGGTCTTGAAGAAAACCTACACAACAGCAGATCATGTCAAGAAGATTCTAAGAAGCTTACCGACCAAGTGGAGACCAATGGTTACTGCAGTTCAGCAAGCCAGAGATCTGAATAACTTAAGACTTGAAGATCTTATCAGCTCACTCAAGTCTCATGAAATAGAATTGGAGGCAGATGAACCAAAGAAGAAGAAGAATTTGGCCCTGAAGTTGAAACAGAAGAAAGCTGCAAGGGCAGCACCAGAATCAAAGGATAGCGACAGTGACTGTGATGATATGGCTTACTCAACCAAACAGATGGTTAAGATCTGGGAAAACAGGAAGAGGAGAGGCTCCAAGAAGAAACATAACAGCAAAGGAAAGGAAGAATCTGACAAGAAAAGCATCATTTGTTATGGATGCAATGAACCTGAACATATCAAGTCAGAATGTCCCAATCTGGAAAAAGGAAAACACCACAAGAAGAGTTCCAGATTCAAAAAGAAGGGTTTGATGGTAGTCTGGGATGCATCAGAATCAGAAGAAGAATCGTCTGATGACGAAGAGGCAGAAACAGCAATGATGGCACACATCAGGTCTACCTCTAGACTTCATAAAGGCACGGTTTCAGGAAGGAAAGCAGGCAGACGGAAGAATGATCAAAGCAGTCATTCAGGGAAGTTTGGAAGCACATCAGAGGAAGCAATTCTAGCTCTGATGGCTCATACCAACTCAAGTTCTGGATACAGCTCAGGCTCTGGAACAAATTCAAAAGATGAAGACAGTCAGGTATTTTCTGATCTCACTAATTTGAATTAATTTAGGCTTTAAATGATTTTTTAAATGCAAACAATAAGATGTCTTAAAAACTGAAAACTCTTCGGGAAGGTAAGAAAAATTTGACCAAAGAAGTCCAAGTTTTTAAAGAATCAAAATTCTGAGTATGCAACTAAAAACAAGGATTTTAAAACTGAAGTTGCGAGACTCAAAACTGAAAACCAATCTCTCAAAAGTAATGTTTGTTCCACTTCCAAAACTGTTTGAGAATCTGATATGCATGAGCAATTTTTTCAAAACTTTAATGGAATGGAAAGAAGTAAATATGCATCTATGATTTATGGAAACAATAACATTGGAAAGAGAGGTCTTGGTTTTACAGAAACTATTGCTGAAACTAAAACTGTTCATTCTGATGTTTTATGCATTTTGTGTACTAAGAAAGGTCACTCTGAATTATCTTGTCCAATGGTAAAATCTGAACAATATCAGAGAGCTGTTAAAACTAACAAACCTTGACCCAATTAGTTCTGGGTACCAAAAGATCAAATTGTCTATGTTGCAGATATTCTGAGCAACCAGAAGAAGACACTAACAATGGTGCCTGGAAAATGGATGTTGGCAATGCACAAGCAGAAGAAGGTTTATGTTCCTGCTACAACCAAACATAGGCAATTTGAGTCTGATGGAAGAAGGTCTGGTCAACTCAACCAGAATCAGAACGAGAACTGGAACCAGAATCAAAACTGGAACCAGAATCAGAACAGGAACTGGAACCAGATCCAGAACTGGAACCAGTATCAGAGGCACATGAACTGGAACCCGAACCAACACTGGAACCAGAATCAGAACAGGAACTAGAACCAGTATCAGAGGAACAGGAACTGGAATCGGAATCAGTACTGGAACCAGAACAGGTATCAGTATCAAAGGTTCAGGTATGATCATCAGAATTACTCTAATTATCAGAATCAGTATAACTACAAGAATCACCAGATTCATCAGAACCACCAGAATCACCAAATTCATCAGAACTACCAAAATCACCAAATTCATCCGAATCACCAGAATCATAAAGGTTATCAGAATCACCAGATTCACCAAAGTTACCAGAACCAAAACATGTTCCAGAATCATCAGAGGAACATGGTTTTTCAACCAAAGCAGAATTAAGGAAACTGCTCAAACAGGCTAGAAGCAGAACTGGCTCTGATGGCTCGAACAAAAGCTGAGTCTGACTCTGATTCTGACAGAGAAAAAGCAAGATCTGATCAGCAACACAAAGCTTGGTATCTTGATAGTGGAGGCTCCAAACACATGACAGGGACAAATCTATGTTTTTGGATCTGACCATGAAAAATGGAGGCAAAGTTACCTTTGGAGGAAACCAGAAAGGTCAGATTATTGGTACAGGAACAGTTGGTAACAAATCTTCTTCCCTTTCTATTAAAAATGTTATGTTAGTTAAAGGGTTGAAACATAATTTGTTGAGCATAAGTCAATTAAGTGATTGCAAATATGATGTTATCTTTAATCAGAAAACTTGCAAAGTTGTTAGTCAACTTGATGGGTTTGTTTTATTTATTGGCATTAGAGAGGATAATGTTTATAAAATTGATCTTTTTAGTCTTGCTAAGCAACAGGTTAAATGCTTATTGTAACACCCCGAGTTTAAAACACAGCGCGGGTGCATTTTTTTTTTTAAATTAATAATTGAAATGAGTTTTCCCAAAATTATTTCAAAAGAATTAAAATAAAGTTCTTCGTAAAATAGTACGTTATAGATTAATCGATGAACGTAAACCAAATACTTCATCAGGATTATCACTAAGTACTTATCTTGGAAATTAGTTTTTAAACATTAACACATCCCAAAATATCATTGTCATAATACATCAACAGCAAATATCAGAATACATGGTTCAGCGGAAAATAGTACAGTATTTCCAAAATAAGACAAATTACAATTTCAACCCAAAACCTAATACATTAAGTCTAACTGATCATGCGCTGAAGCTGTAGTAGCACGAATTCCCTCCGCATCCCACGCAAGTCTCTTCTGACTCTGCAGCTCGCTTCGACGTAACCTCCTCCTCCTCGTGCAGAGAGGGGTCGGTCTCCTCAGAAGTCAAGTCAATACACACTCGTGGCCGCTTTGGCGGTGCCGGAATCTCGTAGCAATCATCGGAGATCCTAGAAGGACCCGGAATCTCAGTCGCTACTGGTCTCAGCTCTTCACGCTTCTCTACCGCATCAGACTCATGTATCTCTCTTCCAATCACAGGGTTCGGAGTCACCACCCCTACAGTCGTCGAAAACTTCGTGCGCCTCTAGCACCAGGCGTGAAGGCACGGGAAACTCTATGCTCGCATGAGTGCGCTCTATGAAGTTTTCCACGCCGTCAGTCCTACTTGTCTGCTCCAGCCACCCCGTATAAGTCGCTCTGCTTGAGAGGGGGTCAAATGCCCAAGCAGTGCGCGAGTAGCGATCAAGGAAATTCAACGACGTTTCAGTCGTTCGGGTACCCACGGGCGGCGTGGTTTTGGGAGGCATCTGAGGGCAAAGCCCAAAGTCCACAATATAATAGCAAGGGGGTCACCAACCGAAAATAACATACATTCACATAGCATATATTACACAGCAATGATTTTAATCATGGTATAATGTATGATGATGAGGAAAATAATAATGCTCATTTGAAAATTTATGACTTACATGCCTTTTCAAAACAGCAGTCAATGATTATGAAGTATGCGGTAAGTACAAACAACACATCAACAAAACACAATCATTAATTCAGAATTTCAGATTCTGGACAGCACTCACACACATTAATTTCCAACATTCATCATATAAACAATTGTGACACACCGGTCAAATCCCTCAATGTAATGCATATATGCTCATGCATAATTTTCTTGGAATCACCAAGGTGCAGTCACTCACAGACCAGCACAATTTAACGGCCCTCTTGACCAGGGTGCAATCGCTCACAGATCAGCACCAGTACAGTCGCTCACAGACCAGCACTCGTGCAGTCGCTCACAGACCAACACGTTTGACATAAACCAAGGTACAATCGCTCACAGATCAGTACCTAGTGCAGTCGCTCATAGACCAGCACTCGTGCAATCGCTCACAGATTAGCACGTGGTTGCACATTTCAGGGTATAGACGCTCACAGTGTAGTACTAGTGCAGTCGCTCACAGACCAGCACTTATATACCAAGGTACAATCGCTCACAGATCAGTACCTAGTGCAGTCGCTCACAGACCAGCACTCGTGCAATCGCTCACAGATCAGCACGTGGTTGCGCATTACTCTGTGGCCCATCGCGAGTACAACTTGACTATGTAATGCATGAATATGCAGTGTTTCACTTCTCTAGAAACAGAATGCAAAATCAGAAAATTCATGCTCTTCATCATGTTTAAACATTTCAGCACAGTCATAAATAACAACATCACAATCATGATTAAATAGTCCATTAATCATAAACACTTTGAAAAGCTTTCCCATACTCTTAAAATTCAATTACAGAGTTTAAAACTGAGGATTTTCTGGAATTTTACGAATCTGTATTCGAATACAGCTCCTCTGTATTCGAATACAGAAGCCAAAAACAGTGCAGATTCACACCCTGTATTCGAATACAGTCCTCTGGTATTCGAATACAGGGGCAGTCTCAGTGCACAAAACAACATCTTTCACTATATCAGTAAAATCTAAAAACTCCATCACCACCACTTCAAAATGTCATCCAAAAGTTCCATTTAAATTCCCCCACAACAATCCCAACATTACCCAAACACTTAGGGTTTACAAAACACTCTTAAAACAGACCCCCTGTATTCGAATACAGAAGCATGAACTGCAGTTTTAACATTATGTATTCGAATACAGCATGTCTCTAGTCGAATACAGAAGACCAAACCTTGAAAAATTTCAGCATTTCTCCCATGTTCTTAAGGTTTCCAAAACATCATCCCTTCCCCTTTAAAACCATTTCACAGATTCCATTTTTAATCCTTTAAACCTTCCCAGAGTTTTCTCAACATCTTAAAATCCACTTGACAGAGTTTAAAATTTGATTTTCTGGAAAACACGAATCTGTATTCGAATACAGCTTCCTTGTATTCGAATACAGAAGCTAAAAACTGAGTTTCTGGACAAACTCGAGTCTGTAGTCGAATACAGCATGCCTGTAGTCGAATACAGATGCGAATACAGTGTTAAAATTTCACTTCTGTATTCGAATTCGACATGATCATAGTCGAATACAGATACGAATACAGAAGCAAAAATCATTCCTCTGTATTCAAATATAGGGGCTCGTATTCGAATACAGGTTTGAAAACTTTAAATAAAGCAGAACCTAGAAGGTTGTATTCGAATACACACATGTTGTAGTCGAATACACCTTCGAAAAACCAGTGAAATACTTCCTGAAACATCTACACTTTTCAAACTATTACTTGAAAAACAACAACCAAATATCAACACAGATTCTGCATTTTCCAGGAAACACTTCTCTCATTTAAAATCCCTTTTTCCTTTTAAAACATCAACACCATCAGGATCACACCAAACGACCAGATTCAGAATCATCAACATCACCAGAACCACACAAAACAACAGAATCAGAGTCATTTTCATCACCAGAATCCCACAACATAAAACAGAATCAGAACCATTAACACCAGTTTATCCAAAACAAAGACAGATGATCAATCATCAGAACATCATGCAACATTTCAGTGTTCTCACTCATCAGAACAAACATGCATGCATTCAGTTTTCTCAAAACACAACAGAATGACATGCAAACATCACAGAACAACTAAGCACCAACAGGATGCCTTTTGCATTTTAATGTCATTTTCAAGACAATTTTATAACATGCGTTTTTAATCATAACTAAAATGGCATGCAAACATTTTCCAGCCTTCACACAGAAGTAAAACAACATATTTTACCAGTAAAACAGCCAACAACAACTATCAGAATAATCACTTTATCAACAAAATGCATTTTCTTTCAAAATGTCATTTTTGAAAATAGCTTTTCTTTTAAAGACAGAACTGAAACAGCACAAATTTATGGCCCTAATGCAGCTAAAAGATGGAAAGTGCCCTTACTCTTGTAGCGTGCTCTGCTATTTCTCTTGTTCCTACTGCGTTCCCTTTTCTGCGTCTAAAAATGGCGAAGCTGTTCCATGAGTTTGCTGCTGCAAAACTGGGTTCTTTATCTTCGTATTGAGGTGGGGATTAACTTTACTACTGGGGGTTTTCAGGTTTGAGGCTTGGATTCTCAGTTACTAGAGTCTTCAGGAATTCCCTCTCTTCAATTTGAATTCGGGAAACTGGGCAGAACAGAGACAGAATGAGAGGGGAAATGGGGTTGGTACATGCAATATGGGCAGTGAGGAGGAAGGAATGGTGTTCTGACTTCACCATCCTTCTCACTCCTATTTATAGGCTCTCATGGTGCCACCTCACTTGCCACTTGTCTGATTTCCAGCTTTTAATTGTCTTGCAATTAGCCACTAATCCTTACTTAATGGTCTGATTAATTTAATTACTTGAAATTAAATTAATTTAATTCTACATCCAATGATTTTAATTCATACTTCAAAATAAATATTTGTGTATATATATATTTTCTCAAAACATACATATTTAAATATTTTACAAAAATTCCCAAAATGCCCTTGACATTAATTCCAAGATTAATATTTAAAATTAAGGCCCTTACACTTATTATCTGTAAGTGAGCAGAATCTGATTTGGCACAAGAGGTTAAATGCTTATTAAACTCCCTCCCTTTCTTGTGTTTCTCGTTTTACAATTGGCATTAGAGCTCAATCTCAAAGTTGAGCACTAACCGTGTTTGAGTAAAAATTTGTGTTATAATGACTAACTATTTTGACGAAGTTACAGGTAGAAACATTAGTAGGCCCACTCTGTTCGATGGAGAAAGATTCGAGTATTAGAAAGATATGCACAGAAGTTTCTATATCTCCCATGATCTTGAACTCTAGGATATAGTTGAAGATAGCTTTGAAGATCCAAAAGACGCTGTCGGCATTGAAATATTCAAAAAGGATCTCAATGTTGATCAAAAGAAACAATACAAAATGCATCATAAAGCCAGAACCTTCATGATGATTGATATCAAGAGTTTGAAAAATACAGTAACAAAGAAATAGCAAAGAATATCTTTGATGCTCTGGTTCTTAACTACAAAGGAAATAAGCAAGTAGAAGAAGCTAAAGCAAATCTACGAGTCAAAAATATGAACTCTTCCAGATGAAAAAAGATGGAAACATTGAGACAATGTTCTCTAGATTCCAAACTCTGGTTTCTATACTAAAGGTTCTCCAAAAGAGCTACACTACCTTTGACTATGTTAAGAAGATCCTCATAAATCTTCCCAACAAGTGAAGACCAAAGGTAACAGCTGTTCAAGAGGCTAAGAATCTAAACGAACTACCTCTAGAAGAACTGATGAGCTCACTCAGATCCCATGAGATTGAACTAGTTGAAGATGAGCCCAAAAAGAAGTCAAAGTCCTTGGCCCTCAATTCCCAAGGAAAGAAGACAATCTCTAAGGCTATGCATGCTAGGAAAACGAATTGGACAATCAGAGTGAAGACTCATATGATGAAGAGTTTTCCATTATCTCAACAAAAAAATCCAGCGCATGTGGAACAATGGAAAGAAATCTTCTCCCAAAAAGGATTTCATACGGTCCTAGAATAGCAGAGAAGGAAGTCAAAAATTGGACAAGAAAAGACCCATCTACTATAAGTGCAAAGAACCAGTTCATTTTAAATCAGTGTGTCCTAAACTTGAGAAAGGAAAATCTCAAAGGAAAGACTTCAAGACAAAGAAGAAAGGCTTATTGCTACTTGGGATGACTTTGATGAATCATCTTATGAAGAGCAGTTTGAACAAACAAATGTTGTTCCCTTGAAAAGGAGTTTGAAAACCTAAATAGTGAAAATCTAACTCTAACAGAAAATGTTTCAAAAACATTAGAGGATAGAGCCTGCAATTTTGTTAAGTACGAAATAGCCTTTCAAGAATTTCTTGCAAACGGCATAAACATGAGCAAACAATCCTCTATGATCTACGGTGTTAGCAGAAACAATAAATGTGGCATTGATTTTGAAAAACCAAAGGAAAATCCTAGGTTCGACCTATCTTGTACTGCTTGCATTTACTACCTAAAGAAAGGTCACAATAAAAGAACTTGTCTTATGCATAAAACATGGAAATATAAGAAACCTTTTAGAACTAATAAACCAGGACCCAAACAAATTTGGGTACCTAAGAATAAAATAATCTATCTTGTAGATATCCTTAGCAATAAAGTTAAAACTGTTGGAACCAAGTTGGTTCTAAGTACTTAGGTTTTTGATGTTTACAAAAGCACTCCATGTAATCTTATTTTGTACCTTGAATTACTATATTAAAATGCCACCAGAAGATGAAGTTATCAGAGGATACACCTCCAGAAGTCACCAGATAATGCATCCTGATATTACCAGAGGATACACCAGGATGTCAAAATACCACCAGAGGATATCTTTACTGGCCCAGATCAGAAGGAAGCAAAGTCTAGGAGACCTGGACTACACCAGAAGGAAGCCTGCCAGTGGGAGACTTGTTCCAGACCAGAAGGAATCAAAAATCAGATTTAGTCCAAAAGTTATTCTGACCAGAAGATGGCTTGGTAGTGAAATGATAATCAGACCAGATTGTTAGAACCAAGTTGGTTCTAAGTACTTAGGATTTTGATGCTTACAAATGTACTCAATGAAAATTTATTTTGTACTTTGAATTATTAAGTTAAATGCCCCAGAAACTGAAGGAAACAGAAGCAGAGATCAAAGGAAAATGAATTCTGGAATTTCCAGAAGATGTTCTAGGATGTCAAAACATCACCAAAGGATATGTTTGGTGGTCCAGAACAGAAAGAAGAAAAATCATAATGAAACATGGATCATACCATTGGAAAGCCTGCCAGAAGGAGAGTTGTTCCAGACAAACAAGAGTCAAATATCAATTTTATTCCAGAAGTTATTCTGACCAAAAGATGGCTTGGCAGTGAAAAATTACACAGTCTAGACTTGTTCCATACTTGACCAGAAGGTATGTTTATGAGTCTAGAACAAAAGGATCAATTCAAATTTGGCCCAGATCATAAGATAGCATGATTCAGGGCACGGAACTAAGTCCAGACCAAAAGAAATGAGTTCCAGAATCAATCCAGACCTGGTCCAAAATTAAAGGTAAAATGTCCAGACTGAAATATTTTTTGTTCAAGTTAATTTCAGTTTGTTCCAGACCAAAGTCCAGAATCTGTCCAGATCAGAGTAAAAATTTCCAGATCAATGGTTCAGAATAATTATTTGGTCCAGTGATGGTCCAGATCAGAAAATTAGACCATGGCCCAGTGGTGGCCGAAATCAGAGCGACAAACTGTGTAGTCCAGCAAAGGCCGAAATCAGAGGATCATAGAATATCAAATAGGCTGGTCGAGATGTGGACTATCGCATTAAGATCCAATGGTGCAGATTTAATCCTGAGGATTAAAGAATCTGAGAAAAATGCTCAAAACAGAATTGGAGAAAAAGGCTCAAAACAAAATCTGAGAAAAATGCTCAAAACAGAAGCGGAGCAAAATGTTCAAAACAGAATTGGAGATAAAGGCTCAAAACAAAATCTGAGAAAAATGCTCAAAATAGAAGCGGAGCAAAATGTTCAAAACAGATCAGTGAGCAAAAGGCTCAAAACAGAATCTGAGCAAACTACTCCAGAATATTCTCAAAACAGATTAATCGAAATATAATGCAGAAGTAAATCATCAGTGAAGTTCTAAAAGTTCAACTATAAATAGAGACTTAATGCTGAAGAATAAAGTATCGAAAATCACAAAAGAGTCAAACACTTCCAAAGCAACAAACACCCAAATTTTCATAGAAGTCAATTCTGAGTTTTAGCTTTCAAGAAGCAAGTATTCGAGTTATTTTCTTTCCACTGTGGCAAATCTAAGTTGTTGAAGTAGAGTCTACAATCTGAGGGAGTCAGTAAAGGTAGCACGGTACTTGGCAATTAGATAGGGTTGTATCTAAGTTGTTGAAGTAGAGTCTACAAACTGAGGGAATCAGAAAGGGTAGCAAGGTACTTAGCAATTAGATTCATAGTGTTGTGATTTCTTCTACAATCTGGGGTTGTCAGATTGGCTGAAGACAAGGTTGTTTTCCTCAAGAAGTCTAGGATTGTTAGACTATTGAGAAGATTGACTTGGAGGGTCAGTAGCAAGGTTGTAATTCAAGATTGAATTAGTGAAATCCTTCAAGGCGAAGGGACTGAACGTAGCCTCCTTAACGGTGAACCAGTATAAAATTTGTGAGTTTTTATTTTTATTTTTATCCGCTACTAACTCTGTTTTAATTATACATCAAGTTTTGTTTTGAAAGTATTAAAACAGGAAAAGTATTTAAGTTAAGTCAAACACAATTCAACCCCCCTTCTCATGTTTGCACCTTCAATTGGCATCAGAGCTCGGTTTCAAGGCTGAGCACTTAACAGTGTTTGAGGAAAGGTCCAAGGGGTTCAATATGTCAGAAGAATTGGGAGGCAACATCAACAGACCACCAATATTTGATGGAGAAAGGTTTGAGTATTGGAAGGACAAACTGAGAAGTTTTGTCATATCTCAAGATCCTGAACTATGGAAGATGATAGTTAAAGGATACACTGCACCAACTGATCCAGAAGATCCAACTAAAGAATTAGACTTGGATGATATGACACGAGATCAGAGCAGATTACACAAACTTCATCACTAGTCCAGAACCATCATGGTCAGTGCAATCACATTCAAGGAATTTGATAGATGCACAAATAAAGAAACAGCAAAGAATATATTCGATAGTCTGGTTTTGACTTATGAAGGAACCAAGCAGGTTCAACAAACAAAGGCTAACATATTAGTCAGAAAGTATGAGCTGTTCAAGATGGAAGAGGATGAAGACATTGACACAATGTTCTGCAGATTCCAGACTTTGGTATCATGACTGAAAGTATTAAACAAAAGCTATACCACTGAAGATCATGTCTGGAAAATTCTGAGAAGTCTACCAAAAAGGTGGAGACCAAAGGTTACTGCAATACAGGAAGCTAAGGATCTGAGTACCTTGAGGCTGGAAGATCTAATCAGCTCACTTAGGTCTCATGAAATAGAACTGGAAGAAGATGAACCTAAGAAGAAGAAGAATCTGGCTCTGAAGTCGAAACAGAAGAAAGCTGCAAAGGCAGTATCAGAATCAGAGGATAGTGACAGTGACTGTGATGATATGGCTTACTTAACCAAAAAGATGGTTAAGATCTGGGAAAACAGAAAGAGGAGAGGTTCCTAGAAGAAACATAACAGCAAGGAAGAATCTGACAAGAAGAACATCATCTGTTATGGATGCAATGAACCTGGACATATCAAGTCAAAATGGCCAAATCTGGAAAAAGGAAAATAGCACAAGAAGAGTTCCAGATACAGAAAGAAAGGTCTGATGGCTGCCTGGGATGTATCAGAATCAGAAGAAGAATCATCTGATGAAGAAGAGGCAGAAACAGCAATGATGGCACACATCAGGTCTGCTTCTGGACCTCATAAAGGCACGAATTCTAGAAGAAAAACAGGCAGAAGGAAGAGTGATAGAAGCAATCACTCAGGCAAGTCTGGAAGCACATCAGAGGAAACAATTATGTCTCTAATGGCTCATACAAATTCAGGTTCTGAATACTGCTCTGAAACTGAATCAGAAGATGAAGACAGTGAGGTATTTTCTGATCTTTCTAAACCTAAATTAATTGATACTTTAAAGGACTTGTTAAATGCAAATAATAAGATATCTTTAAAACAGAAAACTCTTAGGGAAGATAAGAAAAATCTAACCAAAGAGGCCCAAGTTTCAAAGAATCGAATTTGTGAGTATGCAACTGAAATCAAAGATTTGAAAACTGAAGTTGCAAGACTCATGTCTGAAAACCAAACTCTGAAAAATAATAATTGTTCCAATTCTGAGACTGTTTGTAAATCTGATATGCATGAGCAATTTTTTCAAAACTTTATTTCAAATGGAATGGAAAGAAGTAGGTATGCATCTATGATTTATGGAAACAGCAACTCTGGAAAGAGAGGTCTTGGTTTTACAGAAACAAGTACTGAAAATAAAACTGCTTATTCTGATGTTTTATGTATTGTCTGTGCTAAGAAATGTCACTCTGAATTATCTTGTCCAATGGTAAAATTTGAACAAGATCAGAGAGCTGTTAAGACTAACAAACCTGGACCCAATCAGTTTTGGGTACCAAAAGATCAAATTGTCTATGTTGCAGATGTTCTGAGCAACCAGAAAGAGACACCAACAATTGTGCCTGGACAATGGATGTTGGCAATGCACAAGCAGAAGAAGGTTTATGTTCCTGCTACAACAAGACAAAGGAAATCTGAGTCTGGTAGAAGAAGAATTGGTCAACACAATCAGAACCAGAACCAGAATTATAGGAGGAAAAGAAAATATCATAGATATCACTCGAATTAGAACAAGAACTGGAACCAGAATCAGAACTGGAACAAGTATCAGAGGAACAGGAACTGGAACCAGTACCAGAAGCACATAAACTGGAACCAGTATCAGAGGTACAGGAACCAGAACCAGAACCAGAACTGGAGGCACAGAAACTGGAACCAGAATCAACACTGGAACCAGAATCAGAATCAGAATCAATACCAGAACCAGAACCTGAACAGGTATCAATATCAAAGGTTGAGGTATGATCATCAGAACTACTTTAATTATCAAAATAAGTATGATTATCAGAATCACCATAAGTTCCAGAATCACCAGATGAACATGGTGTATCAGCCAAAAGAGATGAATCAGAATCAGAATCAGGAGAGTTCTTCAAACTCTCCAGTGAGATTCATCAAGACTACAAACCTGGAAGGGAATTCAAATTCCCTCATCCAAACCATGTAATCTCAGAATATATAGATTAGGAATTTGAAAATCAGAAGCAAGAGGATTTTCAGAGTTGACATAAAGGTTACATCTTGCTGTTAATACTATTATTATTTAATATTTATGTTTACTGTGATAACAAGAAGCTTGATCTTAACAAATCAAAGCTAGATAAGTATTCTGCAGGTTTTCAAATTGTCAGAGGAACCAGGTGATTCACACGAACTGAACACATCAGCAGAAACAACATTCCAGACAAACTGATGCGAACAAAAACCACCAGAAGCAGAATTAATGGTTTGGCTGTACTAAGTTCATTTTTAAATTAATTGATTTATATTATGGTATATGACAAATTGCTTGACAAATCAAAGCAAGATAAAGATAGTATAGGTTCATCAGAACCAAAGGGAGCAGAAGCAGAAGCAGAACGAATGGTTTGGCTATATTAAGTTAAATTTTAACTTATTTGATTTGCATTATGTAAAATGACAAACTGCTTGATATTAACAAATCAAAGCAAGATAAAAATAGTGCAGGGAGCAGAAGCACAAGAAACAGAAGTACCTGGAAAGGTAAAGGATACAAGCAAGCCAGCAACACATGACAAAATCTGATCAAGTCAAAAACAGCCAAGATAAGTCATAAGAGAAATCTGGATATTTATCAGAATCTAAAGCTGTTACAGATTCACCAGAACCAGAAGCTAATTCATCAGAATCAGAAGCTGTTACAGAACCAGAAGCTGATGCGAACCAAGCATTGTTGATGAAGTTTTGGCAGAGGAAGGTTGGATACTTGCAATGCAAGAAGAGCTGAATGAAATTCAAAGGAATGATGTTTGGGATCTGGTATCCAGACCAAATAGAAGCATTATTGGAACCAAGTAGGTATTCATAAACAAATTCAATGAAAAGGGTGAAGTTGTAGCTCAAGGATATAGTCAACAGAAAGAAGGAGTTCCAAATGAGCATGATGGGAGAACTTAAGTTCTTCTTGGGAATACAGATTCATCAAGGTAAAACAGGTATACTCATTCACCAATCTAAATACACCAAAGAACTTCTTAAAAAGTTCAAGATGAGTGACTGTAAGCCTATGGCCACCCCCATGCACCCAACCTGCTCACTTGAGAAAGATGAAACCAGTAAAAAGGTAGACCAGAAAACATATAGAGGTATTATTGGATCCCTTCTATATTTAACTGCTTCCAGACCTGACATTATGTTTAGTGTTTGTGTCTGTGCCCGATTTCAAGCTGACCCTAGGGAATCCCATTTAACTGCTGTCAAACGAATTCTGAGATACCTTAAAGGAACCACCAACCTTACCTTGTTATACAAGAAAACACCCACCTACAAACTAAAAGGTTTTTGTGATTCTGACTATGCTGGAGACAAGTTGGAAAGGAAAAGTACCAGTGGCAACTGCACATTTTTAGGTGATAATTTGATCTCTTGGTCAAGCAAAAGACAAAGCACCATTGTCATGTCAACAGCAGAAGCTGAATATATATCAGCAGCAGGATGCAGTTCACAGCTACTTTGGATGAAACATCAACTTGAAGATTACAACATCTTTGAAACCAATATCCCTTTGTTTTGTGATAACACTTCAGCCATAAACCTAACCAAGAACCCTATCTTACACACTAGAGCCAAACACATTGAAATAAAACACCATTTCATTAGGGACCATGTTCAAAAAGGGACTTTGAGCATCCAGTTTGTGGACACTGATCATCAATGGGCTGATATCTTCACCAAGGCATTACCACAAGATAAGTTCGAGTTCATTAAGAAGCATCTCAGCATGACCTCCATATCTGACTAGCTCAAGTAGTCATCTTAGGAGTTTTTAAAATTTCTTGCAATTTTATTTTATTCAGTTTTTACTTTCTGTAATTTGTAAAGAGAAAAACAAAAAATACAAAAATAGTAGGATCACTTTTTGGCTGATGACAAAAAGGGGGAGAAAGAGAGAGAGAGAGAGAGAGAGAGAAAGAAAGAAAGGAGAAATAAGTAGAAAAGGAGAGATAAAAAGAAAGAAGGAGAGAAAAAGAAAGAGAGAAAACAGAAGGAGTTGAAAAGGAGAGGAAACAGGAAGAGAGAAAAACAAAGAAAGAAAAAGAAAGAGTGAAAACAGAAGGAGTTGAAAAGGAGAGGAGAAGAGAAGAAAAGAAAGAGAGAACAAAGAAGGAGTTGAAAAGGAGAGTATCAGACTTAGGGGGAGAGATTGGTCTGAGGGGGAGTAATTAAAAGTTTTCGAGTCATAAGTTAGCAAAATAAGTTAAGGTTTTGTCATCATCAAAAAGGGGGAGATTGTTGGAACCAAGTTGGTTCTAAGTACTTAGGATTTTGATGCTTACAAATGTACTCAATGTAAACTTATTTTGTACTTTGAATTATTAAGTTAAATGCCCCAGAAACTGAAGGAAACAGAAGCAGAGATCAAAGGAAAATGAATTCTGGAATTTCCAGAAGATGTTCCAGGATGTCAAAACATCACCAAAGGATATGTTTGGTGGTCCAGAACAGAAGGAAGAAAAATCATAATGAAACATGGATCATATCATTGGAAAGCCTGCCAGAAGGAGAGTTGTTCCAGACAAACAGGAGTCAAATATCAATTTTATTCCAGAAGTAATTCTAACCAGAAGATGGCCTGGCAGTGAAAAATTACACAGTCTAGACTTGTTCCAAACTTGACCAGAAGGTATGTTTATGAATCCAGAACAAAAGGATCAATTTAGATTTGGCCCAGATCATAAGATAGCGCGATTCAGGGCATGGAACTAAGTCCAGACCAAAAGAAATGAGTTCCAGAATCAATCCAGACCTGGTCCAAAATTAAAGGTAAAATGTCCAAACTGAAATATTTTTTGTTCAAGTTAATTTCAGTTTGTTCCAGACCAAAGTCCAGAATCTGTCCAGATCAGAGTAAAAATTTCCAGATCAATGGTTCAGAAATAATTATTTGGTCCAGTGATGATCCAGATCAGAAAATCAGTCCATGGCCCAATGGTGGCCGAAATCAGACGGACAAACTGTGCAGTCCAGCAAAGGCCGAAATCAGAGGATCACATAATATCAAATAGGCTGGTCCAGATGTGGACTATCGCATTAAGATCCAATGGTGCAGATTTGATCATGAGGATTAAAGAATCTAAGAAAAATGCTCAAAACAGAATTGGAGAAAAAGGCTCAAAACAAAATTTGAGAAAAATGCTCAAAACAGAAGCGGAGCAAAATGTTCAAAACAGAATTGGAGAAAAATGCTCAAAACAAAATCTGAGAAAAATGCTCAAAACAGAAGCAGAGCAAAATGTTCAAAACAGATCAGTGAGCAAAAGGCTCGAAACAGAATCTGTGCAAACTACTCCAGAATATTCTCAAAACAGATTAATCGAAATATACTGCAGGAGTAAAGCATCAGTGAAGTTCTAAAAGTTCAACTATAAATAGAGACTTAATGCTGAAGAATAAAGTATCGAAAATCACAAAAGAGTCATACACTTCCAAAGCAACAAACACCCAAATTTTCATAGAAGTCAATTGTGAGTTTTCGCTTTCAAGAAGCAAGTACTCGTGTTATTTTCTTTCCACTGTGGCAAATCTAAGTTGTTGAAGTAGAGTCTACAATCTGAGGGAATCAGTAGAGGTAGCAGGGTACTTGGCAATTAGATAGGGTTGTATCTAAGTTGTTGAAGTAGAGTGTACAAACTGAGGGAATCAGAAAGGGTAGCAAGGTACTTAGCAATTAGATTCATAGTGTTGTGATTTCTTCTACAATCTGGGGTTGTCAGATTGGCTGAAAACAAGGTTGTTTTCCTCAAGAAGTCTAGGATTGTTAGACTATTGAGAAGACTGACTTGGAGGGTCAGTAGCAAGGTTGTAATTCAAGATTGAATTAGTGAAATCCTTCAAGGCGAAGGGACTGGACTAACCTCGTTAACGATGAACCAGTATAAAATCTGTGAGTTTTTATTTTTATTTTTATCTGCTGCTAACTCTGTTTTAATTATACATCAAGTTTTGTTTTGAAAGTACTAAAACAGGAAAAGTATTTAAGTTAAGTCAAACACAATTCAACCCTCTCTTCTCGTGTTTGCACCTTCACATACTAGATCCAGACTTGATCAGAGCATAAATTAATAGCTCCAGAACAAGAGATTTAATTCAGATTTGGCCCAGACCAGAAGGTAGCATGGTTCAGAGTATGAAAGTTAGTCCAGACCAGAAGAAATGATGTCCAGATTGATCAAGACATGATCCAGATCAAGAGGTAAATGTCCAATATTAAATATCCTTTGTCCATATTTAATTTCAGTTCAATCCAGACCCAGTTCAGAATTGGTCTAGATCAGAGGGAAAAGGTTCAGATCAATGGTCAAGATTTAAGTATATGGCCCAGTGTTGGCCAAGATTAGAAGATCAGACCATGGCCTAGTGTTTGCCGAAATCAGAAGGTCAGAACGTGTGGTCCAGCATTGGCCGAGATCAAAGGATCACATCAGATCAGTTTACAAGTCTAGGCTGGCCGAGATCAGAAGATCAAAAAGTGTGGTCCAGGGTTGGCCGAAATCAGAGGATCACAACAAATCACTTAGTATGGTCCAGATGTGGACAAGAGCAGAAGATCAAAGGGTTTAGATTTAATCATGATGATAATCAGTGGAGATTTGATTAAATTTGATCAAAGTATTCAAAAGGATTTGATGCAAAAATAAATTGAATTCTTGTGGAATTCAGTAGCTATTGGCGGGAAGAAAGATTTGTTCCAGAGTTAATTAAAGTCAGAATTGGTCAAAGTTATTTTTAAAAGGCAATCTGGAGCAGAAAAAGATATGTTTTTTATTTAAAATGAAACCCGATTGGACAAGTTATTTTTGCAAGAGAATCCAGCAAGATACATCTCAAATTTAAGCTTGGAAAATGCCCTAATCTGCATCCATAAAAGGAGGCTCAAGGCAGAAGACTTAGCATCGAAAATACAAAAGAGTCATACACTTCCAAAAGCAAACACTTAAGTTTTCAGTGAGGTTAATTGTGAGTTCCAGCTTTCCAAAAGCAAGCACTCGTGTTTTTCTTTCCCTTGTGTTAAATCTAAGTTGTTGAAGTAGAGTCTACAATCTGAGGGAGTCAGAAGGGGTAGCAGATTACTTAGCAATTAGATTCAAGGCGTTGTAATTCCTTCTACAATCTGGGTTTGTCAGATTGGTAGGAGAAGACTTGACTTGAGAAGTCAAGGTGCTGTATTCCTCAAAAGTCTAGGATTGTTAGACTGTTTGAGAAGACTGACTTGGAGGGTCAGTGGTATTGTTGCAATTCAAGGTTTTGAATTAGTGAAATCCTTCAAAGTGAAGGGACTGGACGTAGCCTCGTTAACTGTGAACCAGTATAAAATTTTTTGTTTTTTTATTTACTTTATATCCGCTGCTAACTCTGTTTGATTTATACATCAGGTTTTGTTATAAAACTGCAAAAACAGAAAAAGTATTCAAGTTAGTCAAACACAATTCAACCCCCATTTCTCGTGTTTGCACCTTCAAAAACACCATGTTTGTTTGAACAACTATGACCTTTACTTATTTTGATGATAACAAAATGATTTTATGGGAACAATTTAAAGCACTAATGTTTTGATTAACTGTGCAACTTCCAAATCAAGATATTTTTGAATGATCCTACGTTGTATCCTCTAGTGATTGAACTAAGATGAAGAAACACTAATACTTTACTTCTAAGTACTTTAGTTAAGTCTAGTGAACGCGTCCTAACACGCGCCTCTAGTACTTTTGGCATATACAAGTAATACGCTAATTCATCTGCATATGATGACTACAACAAGCATCTGATCTTATGTCTTTCATAATCTCATCAAGAATTTATTCGCTTGACTCTGATAAACAATTTATGCTCTGATGAAAGTCAATACTCTGATAGAAGACAATGCTATAATGATAGTCTATGCTCTAAAGAAGACACAGTTCATGTGCATCCTCTAATAAACACTATGAAGCCGCTTTGTGTTTGAAGGTATATGAGACATGCTCTGATAATCGTATCCTCTTGTTCTTTTGTCTTTGTAGCAAGAGACGCAGAATTGATTACAAGGACTCTTTTGAAAAAAATTTAATGGAAAATCAATCTCTGAAGATTTGATACAAAACTACATGATACATGTTGATTTCTTGAAATCAAGACAATGGCCATAAACCCTGAAGATCTCCATAAAAGGACGTGCAATTCTTACTTGGAAAACATAAGAAACAATGCACTACAATAAGCATAATACAGTCGTCTTTGCACCTTACTCTTAACTTTTGGTTTACATAGTTCTGAGAAATATATCTGAGAGTACAACTTAGTAAGTACCCTCGTGAGAGATTATTTTTAGAAAATCTAAACCTATTCTTTTGTAACCTAGCCCAGTAGTGGTTGCGTCCCTCAACAGCTTGACTACACTAAGCTATAAAATTTTGGAAATGATTCGAGATATGATGTACACTATGCCAAAAATGGCATTTTACAGCGCACATTTTAAAGCGCTTAATAACTAAAAGTATTGTTGTATAATATTTTAAAAATAATGGAGGATACAACAGCGCTTTAATGACAAGCGCTTTAGAAACAGCGCTGTTGTAGGGTCATGAAGGGTTTAGGATTTACAAAAAAACGCTGTTGTAGGGTCATAGCGATTTCACATAATGTTTACAGCGCTTTTAGAGCACTTCGCGTAAAAGCGCTGTAAAATATAGCGCTCTCATATAATGTTTACAGTGCTTTTTAGAGCGCTTTTTATAAAAGCGCTGTAAAATATAGCGCTCTCACACTATATTTACAGCGCTTTGTATAAAAGCGCTGTAAACTTTGTAAATGTTTTGAAATTTAATTTTAAAAGCCTTTTACAGCGCTTATGGACAAAAGCGCTGTAAAATTACAAGTTCAGTTCAAGTTATATATACTTGATAAATTAATAAATAAAAACATATTTAATACGTTCTCTCCCTTCGAACCCTATTACGAACCTTCCTCTCCTCTATTGAGTGATTGTTGTCTCAGGTACTGTATTGATTAATTTGTTGTTGTCTCTAAAATTGATAAATCGTTACGTGATAAAATTGTTGTTGTCTCTAATGTGAGTTCTCTTCTTTTTTCTTCATTTTATTGAAATTTCTATTTAATAATTAATTTTCTGTTTTATTTTTGTTTTTCTTTTATTATGATAGTTTATATTGAATTCAATTTCGGTGATTCTGTATTTTTTTCAGGTTGAATTGAATTTGTTTATTCAAATCGGAATTTTACGGTGATATAGCGATGAAGAAAGTGACGCCGAATGAGAGAAATTGGAAGGTTGGAAAAGGGAGAAAAAAAATTGAAGAGCTTAGGGAACAAGTATTTGAAACATGGAACTCTTGCTCAGCTAGGATGTAACAAGTCTTTAGGTTGGGGATCGAGTGAGGTTAATGACGGTAAAGTGTTTGATAAAAGTCTGAGGAGAAGAGTGAGTTTAATGACCGTAAAGTGTTTGATAAAAGTCCTCTTATGCTTTCGCTTGTTAATTTGGTTAAATAGAGTGGTTTGCTGGGAACGCCGAAAACTCTAAGAATTGAAGAGTGTCAATCAGAATCAAGGCTCGAGTTTCTTCCCATTGATTTGTTGGTATGCTTGTTGCTCATTTAATTGCACTTAATGTAGTTGCGATTTAATGGCTCGTTACACTCAAACTTGTGTTTATTTGGTATTTATTTTATCATAACAAATGTCTTGTTTATAGGTTGAGATTGCGGTTTTTAATTAACTATCGTGTTGTGATCATTGATATTATGGAATATTACGGTCAAATAATGTGTCGTAATTGCGGTTGTAACATATGTATAAAATTTGTTAATGTGGTTGTCACAAATTGTAGTTGTGAAATGTTATTTAAATATTTTCTTGAGGTCACTTGCAGTAGAAAATTCATGTATTCAGATTTAAATCATTTGTTGCTTTTGTTGATTGTATGGTGCTCCAAAAGCATTTGATTTTATGTTTGACATCCCTCAAATTACTGAATGCGTTATTGTATGACTGTGATTTGTTTTGGTGTTTTTAATTGTTTTGATTTGATAGTTGTAACTAACTATGAAGCATCATATGAAATTAATGAAGTTTGTTGAACATTATTGAAGTTGTTAACAACTGCACAACTACAAGTAAAAGATGTTTAAACTATTTCTTTATATTTTCATTTTACTATATTCAATCAATTGCCTCTAGTCATGTCTTTCTGAGTTAGCTCTTCATTATATTTTGATTTTCATATATAAACTATATATATATATATATTTGATTCTAACTTATTTATGTTTAAATATTATATCATATAGTACTTTGACAACTTCGATTCAACATACTCTGAAAGTGATCTAATTGAAATAAAAGAAGACTGGTGTTAGTATATGCTCCAACTGAAAGTTATATAATTTGTTAATAGTTTCACATTGCTGGAAATTGTAAACTATTATTGTATATTTTTGGTGTGAATTGATCATTATTCTAATTAATTTGTTTTATTTTTTGTTACAGTAGGGTAAAGAAAGAAATTGATGGAAATTGCTACTGAACTGTTATGATATTTGTTGTTGTGAATATGTAATTGATATTGTGAATATGTTGCTACTGTCAATTTGTTATATTTGTTGCTACTGTCATGAACTTGTAATTTGTTGCTGTGATGTAATTGATATTGTGAATTTGTAATTAACATTGTTGATATTTGTTGTTGTGAATATGAATTTGATATGAATCTGAATCTGATGTGAATTTAAATTTGATATGAATCTGAATTTAATATGTAATTGATATTTGATGTTGATAAAAAAATTTAAATTTGGAAAAAAAATTGAAATCTCATTTTAAATACAGCATTTTAAAAAAAATGGCATTAAAAAACATGTAAAATGCAATTTTTGGCGTAGTGGTATCATATTGCTTTGCCTCCAGTCTTTCGAATTTGGATTACATGTTTCATATATCACAACTCAGGAAGTATGTGTGTGATCATAGTCACATGGTGGAATCACACACCGTCCAAATAAAAGATAATCTTACCTTTAAAGCTTTGTCGAAAATGACATAAGCTAGTAAGAGTAAGCAACCGAGTAGAAAAGAATTCCCTTTGGGGAAAATGATTTAGGGAGGACAATGTGATGAAACTCTTACATGAGAATTGGAAGACAATATGAAGATCATGTAACTACAAATGTTTTCTTCTAGTTAGCTCAATGTAGAGGAGAAAATTTCATTTTAGAGGGGGAGTAGTTTAACACTTCTATTTTTAATTACTGATTTTCAGTTCTTAAAGCTATTCGATAGGTGTTCAGATGCTTCGACATCAATATATGATACTCGATTAGGAGATTAGTAAAATCCAGAAATAGTCTAACTATTGATCTATGATGATAAATACTCAATTAATATGTTAGATATTCAATTAAGACGATAGTTGTGATTAATTGATGGATTAAGTAGAATTATAATTGATTAGGTGGTTTAGTTAATCAAATATTTTAATAGAGAATCAATTATGATTTTGAAGATAATCTATTAAGTGTTTAGGAGAAATATTGTAATTGTTCGATTAGTGATTTATAATTAGCAATGATTAAATTTAGCAATTAATAAATAGTTAGTTAGTAAAAGTAATGACTGTTGATGATGATATGTGACTTGATTATTGTATTGATTATGCTACTTATTATTGTAATGTTCTTATTTGTAAAGATGGACTAAGTAAATGTTAAATAGTGTTATTGATGATGTTGGTGATATGCTAAGTATCCTCATCTATGAGTATGATATATTGGAGATTGAACTATGAAAGAATTAGAGAAGATGGTTGAAGAAGTCTCAGAAGTGACATTGGTAGAAATATCTTATATGCAACTGCTAGACACTTTTTGGATTTTCGTTAAATACTAAGTCACTCGAACAAGACTCTTTAATTCGTAGAATAGTAGGTGTTTTTTTTATCCATATCAACACGTAATTTATTAGATCTATATCGTTGAAGTAGATGGTAAGTAATAGTGTGAATAATGGAGTTGTCGTGCATTGACTATGATATGTGTTTCATGCATATATATGATATGATGAAGTGTTTTTATTTTGTTATAATGTTGAGAAGTGCTTTTGAATTATCATACTTGCTCATTTACTCTTTTCAGTACGATGCATTTGTGTAGCAAAATAAAAGTGTTATACCACGACAACGAACAAACCAACGTCATATTTAGATGTAGAAATCAAAGTTTTCAAATTTCAATCAAAATAATTTCTAATGATTATTAAATTGCCTCTAAACACTATCTAAGAAATGACTAATTTCACCACATATATTTAAGACTCATTGAGACTAAATTAATATTTTTATTTACATGAATTAAATAGGTTTTATAAATTTTTTTCAAAATCAGTTAGAAGTTAGAGCCTTTATTATTAAAATTCCTCTGTAAAAAGTATTATAACTATTTTAATGCATGCAATAAAAAAATTATGATCAAGTTGCCACTACTTTTTAGTGTTCATTGCAAAGAGATTATCAAAATAGGCTGAGTATAAAGTCTTGCAACGCTTGCATTATAGTTTCAGCTTCTCGCAAGTTATCCCACAAATCTCAACACTATAAAACAAAATAATGTAGTTCTTTAATAAAAATGTGACAATCATTTAAAAATGGAATCTATACTATTTTGTTCAAAATATAAACAAAAACTAAAAATAAATATAATGTTGAAATGTAAATGGATATTTAAATATTTTGAAGTTTGAAGCCACCTTGTGTGTCTCATTGCTTGTTGGCCGACCAAATTGGGAATAGAATTATGACAAACAGATGACCGGCCATAAGTTAATGTGTGAGGCCGGCCAGGTACTCTTAATTTTTCATTTGCAATTTGCTTAATTAAATGACTTCAATCATTCATTTCGCTCATTACCCTTTTATTCATCAATAAATAACACTCTTTCTTTTATTTTTCAAAAATAACACTTTCTAGGTCACATCATTCATTGCATTTTATTATGTCACATAACTATGATAAATCAAATAAAAAGAATAATAATTTTACTAAAATAATCAATGATATATTTTGATTATCAGAAATGTAAAATAAAGGAAAAATAATTTATAAATGATGCACATGATATTAATTAAATGGTATAATTTATAAAAAAAAATATAGAAATTACTAGAAACTAAAAGTGACACTTTTTTGGGAAAAAAATTATTTATGCAAATGTGAGCATTATTATTGAATGAATGGAATATTATACCTTTTTTTTAGAACAATCAATGTTAAGTAATTAGTTATGTTAATATTTTTAGTATTTTTATTACCGTGAAGATTGAATCATTTATCGTTTTATCACTCTATTCTCCGACTCTCATACCCAAAATCATCGAATCAACCTTATTGTACTTATACGTAACACATTTTTTTTTTAATACATAAAAATTAATATATTTGTCCTTAAATATAAGACATCGTTAACTAAATCTCAAAAATTAAAAAAATCATATTGTAAAATTAAATTTGTTGACAATTTGAATGATTTTACTAGTATATCCCTGAAGAGAGAAAAATCTCAGCGTCTTATATATAAAGACGAATAATAAAAATAATGTTTACATTAAATTTATCAACAATGTATGTTCTCCTTCGAGAATGATTATTGAGTTATTAAGAGAGAAAAATGATTGGTTTCTAAATTCTCTTTATTTAAATAAAGGGATTTTTATGAAAAAAATGATTATTGTGTCTTGTAATTTGGAATGAGTCTTGGGACAAAGTTCCTTAAGAAAAAGGTGTTACATATAGGGTTACAATAATAATAATAATAATAATAATAATAATAATAATAATAATAATAATAATAATAATAATAATAATAATAATAATAATTCAAGAAGTTGAGATAAAAAAATTGAATGTGATGTAATGGACAAAGTATTATTCCATTCATTATTTAGATGATTTTGATAGGTTGAATATTTTACTCTAACATGAAATTTTACCGAGAATTTATTTACTATTATAAGAATAAAATTCACTTAAAAATACTTCTCCATTTTGAATCGTTAGACCGGAAATTTTACTCCGGATTTGAACTTAAAAAATACTTCTCCATTTATCACAAATTAAAAAACGAAAAAAATAAATCTTTTTCCAAAATTATAAGAAAAAAACTCACTTTTACTCTATTAAATTATGTTGTTCCCAAAATAACCTTATAAAATTTACTGAATTTATGTTTAGAATGTTAAATTGATTTTTCGTAACAAGTGTGAATTATTTTGTTTGCGTATAATTTGGGACAGAGTACACTCCATGGGCGTTAGTATATTTGTTCTCCCTTTTAAAATTATTTTCGATTATTTTATTACTAGGCAAAGAAATAAAATTTATTTTACTCTGCCTTATTTAGCATGGAAAACTCAAATAAGGTTACTATTTTTGTCTTTTTACAGGAAATATAATTAATATTTTTTTGTTAGTTTAATTATAACTTGAAAGGATATAACCTCTAATCTTCTGTAAGCCTCTTTCTACAAGACTATATACAACCCAATGACATAGTCAAAACATGTGAGGTTCGAAAATAGCGAGAATGTGTACAAATATATATTTTTTGTTAAGAGGTTTTGACTTTGATTCCTTGTGAAAAGAGATTTTCATAAAAAGATATTACTTCCTTTTTGCTGTGTTAATTTAAATTTAATTGCCTAGTAAGTTACATATAAATTTCACATTAAGAATAAAAAAAAAAGTCTTTTTACTAATGTTTCTTCCTTTATGGCTTGATCATGGGCACATGAAGCTCATAAAAACCGCCAAAAGGTGTTATCTTCTTAGGATAAATGGTGGAAGGGCCTAAGATCAACTACCTCTTGTTCATTTCTCGTTAACGAAGTAGTAAATTAATCTTTTAAATTAAAAAATATTTATCAATTTAGTCTCTCTATAAAAATATTTCTTTATAAAACATCGATCAAAATTGATAAAAGACATAACGTTAATATTTGCCGGCTGAAACTCATGTAATTATGAACATGACTTCTACTTCCTAGAAGCAACAACCCATACATTACTGAAAAACGAGTGTTAACGAAATTTGGAATGTGGGCCCAAATTCCTTAAAATTACTATTAATTCTTGATTGATAAATTAAAGTTAAGTCTAATTCAATAATTCAATTATGTAAATTTGATTTTATAGGATTGAGTCAAAATTTTAAGATAATATTATAATATATCTAAGATCTATTATTTGTTTCACACAAAAAAAAAATCTATTAGTCCATCTATTATGAACTAACTTTAGATAAAAGACTTAATGTGTGAAGGTGCTTGTTAAAAATCTCACTTTAGATAAATATAACCTTAAATACAACTTGAAAAAATATACTCCTTGGATCCCTATTCATATTTCAAGATAATATGGTAGCATTAATAATGATTATATTTAAAAAAGAGTTACAAATGTATCTTAAGAATTTCCAGAGTCTTATAAATATGAAAATTAAATTAGTTTACTCAACTCCAAAGTTACTCAATTAATCTCTTGAGTTAATAGATATTTTTGTTGCTTAAAAAAGTTAATCCGTTGATTCGAAATCATAAAATCAATAGATATCAAAAATGATGAATTGACTTTTTCACTGTCTATATTTTTGTTTTTGTTTCTGCATTCCATACTTTGTTAGACATTATTAAATGGTTTGCTGTTCGGTGTGGTCGATAACCAATATATGATTTGGTTGAATTTTATTTTGTTGACAAACAATATGATTGTGCTTATGTTAGGTTATTAGTTTTTTGAGAACATAAAGTATGGCATATTTGGTAACCTACACTAATTTGAGTAATAAAAAAATTGAGTTTCAACCAATGAACTTGATACATATAATAAGACATGCTAACAGGATGGACTGGCAGATTTTTTCTTCTCCAGCACTCGACTAATCGGGAAAACCCAATTCACTCTCGTATTTAGTGGGTGTGAAATTTAGACTCCATTTGCACCCGCAATGAGTTTTGGGTTTCCTTACTCACACTTACACTCATTCATATATATATAAAATCATATATATTATAATTACTATAATAAAATAAAATAATTATTGTTAAATAATAATAAAATTAAAAAAAAATATTTTTTATAGAGATGAGATTTTAATTTTAATATTTTAAAAAATATAAGTATATTTAATATATGCATGTATGTAAAATTTAAAAATTACAATAATATTACTAGCGGAGCGGGTTCGGGTACGGAGTGGATATATCAACACACCTACACCTGTCCCCGCACCCGAGTTTTAAATCCGGAGAAAATCTGCACCCCTAATTTTTCCGTCCAAATCAAAACGGTTTTGAGTAGATATCTATGGGTCCAGGTTACGTTGACATTCCTATCTATATTGGTCCTTATACATGTATCAGGTGTGATTTCAGCTTAAATTCAAAATTTTCTTATTTACATATGGAAATTTCATGTAAATTTTTGTTGACGTTGGTGATTTTCCTTTGCATTGCTTGTTATTTGCTTCCACTATTGTTGATTTTAATTTATAAAATACGAGGTTGCTTGTAAATAAGTGTTACTAGAAGAATTGTCAAAAAATATATATATAATTTTTATTATAATAAAAAAATATTACCAAAAACTATTGATATGAAATTCAACTTAATTTTTATTAGTTAAGTTTAAACTTAAAGACAAAAAATATTTACTTTAAGAAAATAAATTTTAATTCCATTTAATTGATGTAACTGGCCCTTTGTTTCCCTAGTAATCTTTCAATATACCTATCTTAATTAAGATTTATTCACTAACAGAGTTAGATTGTTCCATGAAGGTAACTTAAAATTTATTCACTAACAAAGTTAGATTGTTCCGTGAATGTTGAAAGAATTTCAAACTATAAAAAAATATTAATTTCTTGGTTAAATATCACCTGTGGTCCTTTAACTTAATTTCAGTTAACGTTTTAGTCCTTTATCTTTTTTTTCTTCTCAATTTGGTCCTTTATTTTAATTTGAAGTGACAATTTGATCTTTTATGTTTTAAAATGTCAACAATATTATCCTTTTTTTTTACAATAAATTAAAAAATTCATCAAAATTTTCAATCAAAACCCATAAAATTAATTATATTCTTTAATATAATACAAATTTTATCAAATTCGTAACTCAAATCTTCAAATAAACTCATATTTTCATTTTTTATTTGATGTTGTTAGAGATGGAATTTTAAAAATCAAATAAAGAATAAAAATGAGTTTATTTAAGTTACGAATTTGATGAAATTTGTATTATATTAAAGAATATAATTAATTTTATGGATTTTGGTTGAAAATTTTGATGAATTTTTTGAATTTTTGTAAAAAAAAGGATAATATTGTTAACATTTTAAAACATAAAAGATTAAATTGTCACTTAAAATTAAAATAAAAGACCAAATCGAAAAAAAAAAAAGATAAAAGATTAAAACGTTAACTGAAATTAAGTCAAAGGACCATGCTATTTAGCCTAATTTCTTAAATAAATTTCAATTATTTCGCAGCAATATGTAACGATATCCGACTTTCCTAAAAAAACAGGAAATTATTAATTTTATGCTGGAAATTCAGTTGTTGTGTATTAAATTAAATTGTAAAATATATCTATTTTGACAAATGGGTCTTATAATATGGTAGCATTATAAAATATATGGTAGCATTAATTTTCATATTTATAAGACCCTTTTGGCTCATTAAGTTTCAGTTGTTGTGTATTAATTAAATTGTAAAATATGTACAATCAAGCTTGTCTCCAAGTTAAGAGAATCTAGATAATATTTTTTAATAACACCATTGCTTATTGTTCATTTTGTATCAATCAAATCACTTTAATCCTCAATTCTTTTTCTTCAAAGAGCTTGAGGCACCTCAATAGCAATGGAAGAAGACTTAAACATGTGGCTTTCTTTCTACATGGATGAAAGTATCAACCATGATTTCCCTATCAGAAGGTTTTGTCCTGCAAGAATGGATCAAGATCAAGAAGGAGAGTTCCATGACAAAGAAACAGTACTTGATGACATTGAATTGTGTACTTCAGAGATTGATGACTTTGTTGATAGTTTCATTAACATGGATCCATATGAAGATCAAGAAGAGTCTCTAGAGAAGAAGAAACATCAAAGTTTTGATCAATTTATAGTGAATGAAGATGATGATGATGGTGATGCATATTCCATGATGGTGGTGAATGATGTCATTCGGTATGTTCCAACCATTATGGAGGATGAAGAATTAGAGATCTGTGAAAACACTACAATCACTGTGGAAGATGAAAAACAAGCCAACAAACTCGGTATGAACCAAGGATTAGACTTGGTTCATACGCTGCTGGCTTGTGCCGAGGCCATGGGATGCAGAGACACACATCAAGCAAATTTGTTACTTAACAAAATTTGGTCTTTGGCAAATCCCTCAGGAGATTCATTGCAAAGAGTTTCTTATTGTTTTGCCAAAGGATTGAAGTGTAGGTTATCACTTTATCCACATAATAATGTGCTTTCAAATGGTACAACACTCACAAAAAGTGCTTCTTCTAATGATGTTTCTTTAATCACTAGGGAGAAAAAGATGGAAGCTTTTAAGCTTATTTACCAAACAACACCTTACATTGCTTTTTGTTATATGGCTGCAAATGAAGCTATATGTCAAGCATCAAAAAGAAAAAGTTATATACACATAATTGATTTAGGAATGGAACATACTTTTCAATGGCCTTCCCTTATAAGGAACCTTGCTTCAAGGCCTGAAGGGCCTCCAAAGCTAAGGATCACAGGATTCAATACCAATGAAGACAACACAAAAAAACTTCAAACTAGCATGAGTTTACTTGTGGAAGAAGCAAGCTCATTTGGAATAGTCCTTGAATTTTGTATAATATCAGAGGCTGCAACTCCTTCTCTTCTTACAATTGAGAACCTTAAGTTGAGAAAAGGTGAATCTTTAGTTTTTAATAGCATCTTGCAATTGCACAAATATGTCAAAGAGAGTAGAGGCCATCTAAAGGAAATTCTCCAATCAATCAAGAAACTAAGTCCCATTACACTCACAGTTGTAGAACAAGATACAAATCATAATGGACCTTTTTTTCTTGGTAGGTTTTTGGAATCACTTCACTATTACTCAGCAATATTTGATTCACTTGACGCAAGTATGGTAAGGAATTGTCCACAAAGGATGAAAATTGAGAGAGTACACTTTGCTGACGAAATTTGTAATGTTGTGGCTTATGAGGGTCCTGATAGAATAGAGAGACATGAAAGAGTGGAACAATGGAGGAGACAATTAGGGAGAGGAGGATTTCAGGTAATGCCACTCAAGTGTACAAGTCAAGCTAGAATGATGCTTTCTGTTTATGATTGTGATGGATATACATTGTCATGTGAAAAGGGTTGTCTTTTACTTGGTTGGAAAGGAAGGTCTATCATCATGGCTTCTGCATGGCAAGTGTCAAGTTTGGAAAAGGGAGTAGAATGAATGATCATGCACTTATTCATTGTCATAATTTGTATTTTTTTTATTTTTACATATAACTTAATTGAGCTAATCATTTTATTATACTCTAGTCAGCATATTTCACCCAATTGAAGTGTGCCAGCTTTGAAGAAACAAGATGAGTTAGTTATTTATGATTGAACTTATTGACCATTTACTTCAGTCTCCATTCCAGTTTTCTTTATTGGTCTAATGGTTCTCTTGGCTCTCTTGCATTGCAAGTTTTTATTCTATAAATATTCTATGCTTAAATACATTTTTAATTTGATTCACAATTATAATCTATTTAATTTTATTTTTAAAACTTCATATTTTTTTCTTAAAATTATACAATTTTAATTCATCTTATTAACTTACCGTCAATTTTAACGGAGATGTTAATATTTAAGTGAAGTGACGATATGACCAATACACATAGAGTTGACATTTTGTTTTGTGCTAATAAGGTTGATTCATGTGTGTTGGTCAAACCATCACTACACTATCATATTAGCATTTACATTATATATTCGATTGGTGAGATAATGTGATAGATCAAAATTGCATAATTTTAAAAAAATTCAAAAGATAGACTGAAATTTCAAAAATAAAAAATAAAACTGAAATCTTAAATTAACAATAATAAAGTGACAAAAATATATAATTAAATCTACTGTTTTTTCTCTCCAAATTGCTACGAAATGATCAAAAAAGTTTAATTTATAATAGCTGCGGTTTTTTTCTCACTAAGGATTTACTATTATTTAAAAAAATGAGATTGATTCATAAGATCTTGAAAGGGACTTGATTCAACGCATTAACTATGTTAAATCAATCACATTTACTATGTTATCGGTAATTAACTTTTGGTAAATCTTCTCTCTTTTTTTCAATAATGAGGTTTTTTCTTTTCAAAGTGCTTTTCTACCAAATCAAATATTTTTGTTAATTCAAACTTGATAAAAATTATCCCTCCAAATCAAAAAAATAAGGTCTGGTTTGGATAAACAGCTTATAGCATAAGCTCTTGTAGTATAAACACTAATGTATAAGTTATTTTTGCAACACAAGGTAAAATAAAGTCAATCTGTTTTAATATAAGCTATAAGCTGTTTTCATAAGCTATCTAGAATAGCTTATGTAGAATAGCTTAAGAAAATTAGATAAAAATAGCTCCATAAACGCTCCCACACAATTTCACAAGAAAGAATATGACAATTTTGCACTTGTATTGAAGTATTGGTGTACAACAAGTACTTTGCCCACCATAGTATTATTATATGTATATATATCTGTTAAAAAACCAAAAATTTAAACCTAAAGGCTATAGCACCAACCCTGGTACAACTTACTTCCTTGAGTACCATTAAATAAATTGAATTAGCCGATATGAATAGCAATAAAAATGCTATCTGTGACTCATTTAGATGTCTTGTTTCCCTGTGGCTTAGTTTGACTAGCTGCTGCAGACATTATGCGCAAGCGACTTGCAATTTCTGTGAAGGAAGGCCTGACTACAGGATTCGGCGCCCAACATTGCTCCATCAGTGTTCTCCATTCGAGATCGCAGTGACTAGGAATGGTTGGCCGCAATGTGTTATTTACAATCCCACCTGCATGTAGAGACAAATATTAATGACCTGTAAAATTAAAAGATAACTCATACTAACTTCAACAGTAATTGGTTTCTTATATTGACTTGATGGTATAGGAGAAATATTTTAGAATGCTGCTCTTCATAGGAGAATCCTCTGATAAACCTAAAGAACTCCGTCACCAAAGGATTAGCCCAGTGTTTGGATTGGGAAAACCGAGGAAATCCAAAATTCGACACCTGCTACGAACATTTCCCCCTCCCCCTAACAAATTAACCTAACATTTTCCTAGAAAAACATAATAACTCCTGTAGCGATAAGTGGTCATCTCACTCAAGTATCAGACCCTAATCTATGTTTATGTTCTTTATTCTCCTCATGAAGACTCTATTTTTGAGAGCAACGATATCGAAACAGCGTGATGTTGCTTCAATATAAAGTACAAACCCATTTGAAGATGATGCAAAAGACTATATAGTTCATATAGCTCTTCAACAGAAAAAAATAAAAGACAAGCATGAGAAAAAAATATTACCTATAATTGCACCATAGTGCATATTGGCATATGGCTCCTCACCAGTTAAAATTTCCCATAAAACTATGCCAAAGGAGAACACATCAACCTACAAGATCAAAATGCAAATTCAGCAATCAATAGCTGCAACCCCACAAGAAGGTAAAACAGACATGGAAAACAAATAAGGGTGAAAACTAAAACAGATTTGAAGACTTTCTTTGCCAGTTACTTTTTAGTGATAAAGTCCAAATATAGGATATGAACATAGGGTTTTCATCCGTAAATAAATGAAACTAGATGCTAACTCATGCGTTGCGCGGTAGAATTTAATATATTAGTGAGTATAAAAAAGAAGAAAAATAATAATAATAATAATATGTAATTTAAAAGTAATATAATTTTTGTTTATAGAGTAGAATATACTTCAACATTTATGTGTCAAAAAGGTAAATATATTTTTAAATAACTATATATAGACTAGGTTTGCTTTAGTACAAAGGAAAAGGTAAAACTTTGTTAACTAATACAATCTATACAAAGTATATTGAAATATGAAACTATTCATAAGATTTTGAAACTTTAGAGATGCAATCCTAGTCTTTAATTTTTTTTAAATGTGGAATTGGTTTATTTAAGTTTTTTATTTTCATTGAAGTGTTCCTTTCAATGATATATTTCTTAAATAGTTATACATTTCTTTATTGTTAAAGTTGTACATCTAACTATAATATGTTCTTCATTTTATATGATTTATTAGTTTTGAAACATTAATTTTTATAAACTTGGGTACTTTTTGACATTTTCAAATTTATATGCTCATCGTAATTCGGTTAATCTCATCGTCAATCTAAGCATGCACTAAATGATGTTGTGTAATATGAGGTGTATAATAACATTCATATATGAGTGGTAGTTTGTTAATAACAATGTTCATAATAGTATTCAAAACATTGAAACAATTTTTCACGTGTGTAAATATAGATGATATATATGGAAGGAACACTACAAACCAAAATAGAAATTTTTTAAGGTTCAAAAAACTTAAACAATAATAATGTTTTTTATATAATAAAATTGTTAGTTACACAAAACTGTCAAGCCAAATGAAAATTCAATACAAAATGTAACCAAATTATATAGTTATGGTATTTTGGATGGAGAACAGTTTCAATTACTTTAACTATTATTTCATCTAAATAATTAGAATGTGAAATGGATATTTTTAAATAATTATTTGATATAGTCAAGAAACTTCAAGAGTGAATTACAAAAAATTATAGGCAACAAGAGTTTGTGGATGTCTAAGTCGTAGAAATTGAATAATAAAATGGTTAAAAGTTAGTGAAATGGTTAGAGGTTATTTATTTCCAAATATTTAACATTATTCATCTTTATGTTGTTTTCATTATGATTTGATTTGTGTTTTTTTAATTATAAAAAGAAAAAAAAATGTTATGAGAGACTCATTCAGCATCATAGGAAAAAACTCACCTTCTATGCAATGATAGTTATATATGAGATTCAACAATAATTGATAATAGATTAATAATATTATTGAAGTATATGTGAACTGAGAATGTATCACACAAATGGGTGTGGCTTGGTTGCATTTCATAATATTTTTCATTGGTAAGTGACTTGAACCAAATGCAAGAGAGTGGTTGAAAAACAGTGGTTGGATCTTTATGTGTGTAAGTAGTCAAACTTGCATTGTGATGCTTTGAAGATATTGGGCAGTTTGTTCTTTTTTGTATGAGTTATACTAATTAAAGGTTTGATGAATAATCAGAGCTTTTAAGTGTATTGATGGGTCATTGATTGATAAGTTGGAGCTGAAATTGCAAAACGTATGGAATAATTGTACTTAGATGGGCAAGTGAAAAGGTTTGTGTTACATATCAGTGAAACAAAATAGATTGAAAGTAGAAGATGGAATAAATAATGTGGTTTGAAAGGTGCTACATCAGAATTTTTGTGAGTTGGCAAATATTAGAGTATATGGCATAGTAAAATTGAGTTGTCACTTATAGAATTTGAGACTCTTGTTTAATATATTATAATATTTAGATGTGTAAGATTAAAAATGGTCAATCAAACATAAATATATTTCCAATAATTCTGAGTAAATGAACGTAATTATATTTCCAAAAGTTATGAGTAATAGAGTTTTGTTGCCATATGAATTGAAAGAAAGTCCAACATCAAGAAGGGACATCAATACGAACTCATTTCCTTAGTTAAATTTAAATTTTTAGTAACATAACAGCAAATCAGAGAAAATCAGAATAGGTAGATTTGAGAAAATTTTAAATTTCCGTAGTTAAATTTCCTTAGTGGATTGGAGAAATTTGTTTGATTAGAGATGGCTTAAAAAATTACCTTTTCTGAGACCTTGTTGCTGCTTCCATTCAGCAGCTCTGGCGCCATCCAAGGTAGAGTCCCTCGCACACCACCAGTGACCAAGGTATTTCGTTTAATTTTTGACAAGCCAAAATCACCAACCTGGGAAAGAAATTTTCTGATTGTTTTTAACATGAAAAAACCGTGATATATCAAGTTCGTAGATGAATACACCAGTATTGATACCTTGCATATTGGCCTTAAAGGATCTTTCAAATTCACAAGCAAATTGTCGCATTTTAAGTCGAAATGCACAATGTTTTTGGAGTGTAAATATTCCATTCCAAAAGCTGCGTCCATTGCAATTATCAGCCTTTTGCGACGATCAAGATACCTAAAAACCCATGTTCAGATTCCATAGCCAAACTCATCCGAAAACAGGACATGATATTCATCACTTAACATTCTTGCCAACAAAATAAGCTTTAGCAAAGTAATGCTTATCACAAGCATCCAAATCATGAAAGTTATCCTAACAAATTTGTGCCTCCCACCCATCCAAGAAATAAGTTATCATAAAAACTAATTTTCATCAAATTTGATGCAGTAGTAAACATTGATATAATGAAAGTGCTGCACGGTTAATAGGTAATAGAAATGCAAAAGCTCTTTTTAAGTGTATTACCTATCCTTGCGAAGTAATACGTGCCTAAGAGAACCATCCACCATGAATTCTGTAACAGTAGCCATTGTACCTCCTGGTCCATCCTGTACCACACCGTAAAATGCAACTACATTTGGATGATGAAGCTTCGAAAGAATGTCAGCTTCTCGCCAGAACTCTGCAGTCTGAGAAAAGATGCAAATATAATTTTACTTGCCTCAAAATATATGCTTATCATTATATAACGTCATAACAATAAGAAGCATTCTCTCTTTAATTTTAAAGAAAAAGAAAATAGTACATGCAATCAAACAGCAATGAATGACAAGTTACCAGTCTCTCTTGCTCAGATGATCGACCAGTGAAGCAGCTCTTCTTTATTCTTTTGATAGCAACATCTGTTCCTCTCCATTTTCCATGATACACAGTCCCAAATGTACCAGAACCTAGTTCCCTCAACTCTTCAAGATCTTCATTCTTAATAACCTACCAGTTGCGCCGAAACAATATAATAAACAAATGAATTTTTTTTTTGGTAACTATTCAAGTATGACATTATACGTAAGTGGAATCTGTGAAAGTTCATAAAAAGTATATAAAACAGATCAATCATACTGTAACCAAATAACCATAAAAGTCACATGTAGCAACGTCAAATGAGAGGACAAAAGTCTAAAACATCATATCATAGAAACCATCCATGATTCTAAGGAGTCTAAAACCAAAAAGCAATTTCAGAAAGGACACTCATTGGAGAGTAGAAAAATAGTGATTCTAATTACTGTTGTGACAATCTCTACAGAAATGATATGCTTTAAATGAAAGGATGTGTGTCGTGTTCACATCTAGAATGTATTTGTATGGATCCAAATCTAAACAACTTACTATCAACACACTTCTGAATAATTCAACTGAAATTATGAACCTCAATAATCATAGAAATAACTACGAACCAGGCGCACCAAGTGTAATCTTGTTAGTTCTAATGCAAATTATATGGGATATGTATACGTGAAAAATATATCTGCCTCTCTCTGTATTGCCGGCATATTTCAGCAACTTATTGGATTGCATGTGATCAACAAAGATGTGGCCAGGGATTAACAGATTTGAAACCAAAACCCAAGGTAATCAAAACCTGACTGGACCAGCCAGTCCGACTACTTGAACTGGGATCAGACCTGCATCCAGTCCGATCAGCCTCTAAACCGCTGCGACACTAAACCGTGGATCAAACTGGAAAAACCGGTTCAACTGGTTTCCCAAGTCCAACTGTGTTTTTCCTTTTTAAAAATAATACCAAAATGACCTAATTTTTAGCCTCGTTTTTAAAAAAATAAACTTGGGAATTCAAGAAAAAAGAATAGGCGCAAGGTTCATAATATTCCTCTTCTGTTGTTTTTTAGAAAGGCAAACACACTTCTATTTATAACTAAATCCCCTCACTGCTTCCCACATAGTCATCGATAGGGGACTGTTAAAACTAATAAAGCATAAGCGCAAGCATGATTTCCTCTTCTGTTTCATTCCAAGGGTTGCTAAGTTGCTATGCTATATCTTGTACTTAGTAGGAAACCATGTTTGCTTGTTCCCTCGCTACTTTGAATTTTCTTGTCAATATAAAGTTTAATATAGAATGTAGCATTGCATATGGGTGGTGGCATTGTGGCAATGCAAAAACATGTGCTGAAAATTTGGGCAAAAAACTGGGAGTAGTGATGAACTATAGCTGTTTAGAGATGTATACTGCTAGCCTGTATGATTGTTTACACTTACGTATTTTCTCCAATTCTCTAGCACAAATTTGCTAGATATTGGCCATTATTAATTCAAACATTTTACTTATAAAAAAAATACATATGCTATAAATATTAAAATTGATAAAGCACAATGCTGTTTATGTTTGTGCAAATGAACACTTATGATATATTTTATGTAGAATTTAATTTTTAATGAAGTAAAACTATAAATATTATGTAATGCTTTATTTATTATTGTTTATATATTATATTAAAAATAAAAATTATTTATTTATTCACTACCAGTCCGACCCAGATTGAACCTTGAATCAATGAGTATCCCAATTCAATATCCGGTCCGGTTTTGATTACCTTGCCAAAACCACAACAGATGGTGTGGAACAGCAAACGAAAAACATGAGGATGGTGACAATATGTTGCACCATACCCATGTCCTATTTTTTTTTAATTGTCATACTTGTAAATCATATCCTATCAGATACCTGTACCTTACCTAGACAACATATCTTGTTATTGTATATATTAATACATATGACAAAGTTCCACTTACAAAAATCCAATAAACAGACACTGGTTTAGCAGCAGGTGAAAAGAATTTTTTTCATGAGGGGAGTTCATGTTGCTGAAAACATAAAAAAAATGTTCCCTTCAATGGTGTATAAATTGTATATTTCTCAATACAGCATTACCAAAGTACACAGAAATTTCTACATAGAGGAAAACCAAAGCAAATAAGAATGTTCAAGGGAAAGAATGAGATTTTACCTGCACAGTACTGAAATCAAAATCTCCTAAAGAAGAATCAAGTGGAGATAGATTATAATTTTTGGTTTCAAACTTGCTATCCTGTTAAAGCATAAGAACTATTTTTAGTTGAAAGGCATATCTAGATTCTAGATAGATACTGAAACCAAGAACAATTAAAATCGTACCTCGTACTCAGACTCTTGTGCTCTTAGGTTTTCCATCATAGCATCAAATTGCATACTTTCAGTGTCAGTAAGTTGGGAATGATCATAATTGGATTTCAGAACATGGGAATCTTCACGATCTAGAGGAACTCTATCAGTTGTTTGAGGTGTAACATGATGAGATCTATTATCCCCTGGTTCTCCTATCACATGTGAAAAACCAAGATGATCTTGATCAATAAGAGAGACATTATCAGAAAGCCCTTGTTGTGCCAGCTTTCCAAAATATGACCAACTTTTAGGTTGATGATTTTCCATATTTACACTTAAGCCCATTCCATCTGCAGATAGTGGATTCAAACTGGAGGGATCTTCTTCAAGTATTGCTTTAGAATACATATCAGAAAGCAATTCACGGGGAAATCGATCATCGATATCAATTAGAATGTCACCTTGTACTGGTTTGGAAACATTTGGAGGGAAATCTTGAGAAACACCTCTGGTTATGTTTGCAGCTAAAGAAACAGGTAGTTCTTGCACCACATTGTTATCATTAGATTCCTTCCCATAGGCTTCACCCCAGTCAATATCTGGAAGATTGGATGCTAAATTATCAAGGCGTTCAACAGAGGAAACATGATGAATAGCAGGAAGATCCGATTTACCATATTTGGTTTCGGTTTCATCAAACAAGGGCTTGATATGGTTATCTTTAGTTTCCAAATCTTTGTTTCCTTCGTTACTCAGCAAGACTTGCTTCAACTCGGGATCCATGTCCTCTGATAGGCTTGACTTTATCGGACTGCTTGTATCAAGCAACGGTCTATTCGTTTGATGTTTGGCAAATCCATTGTCATTGGTATGGTCATCTACAGGAAAAGGCTTTGCCGAAATACTTGGCTTCTCAACTGGACCTAACAGATTACCATCATGCAAGTTGTCACCAGATTCTGTTACTGGATCCTCCGGTTTGATATCGGAGAGCAAATCTGCCACTAGAACCTGAGAGCTGTGAGTATCATCTGACTTTGAGGACCGATTCAGGACCTCTACTTGCTCCCTTGGAGTTCTTTCTGAATAGTAAACTCTTTTAGGAAGTGGAGGAGGATGAAGACAACTCAAATCAATTGCATTGGAGTGGGAATCAACATAAGCAGGGACAAATGAACTGCTAGATGTAGAAGAAGCCTCTTCATAATCCTGGTGCTGAACATTTTTTGTGGAAGGGAACAAAGGTAGATGCTCCTTAGGCACAGTAACTACAACTGATGCTTCGGGACAATTATTTTTCAAGTAATCATCAAAGGGCTCTGACGGAGTTGGGGATGGAGTTTCCAAGGATACAACTTTACTAGGGTCAGTCCCTTGTTTGCCTGAATTATCACTAACCGTTTTCACCCCCACTGTAGATGGTTCCGATTTTTGTATTTGTAATCCACTAGGTGGATGGTCTTCATTCAGAATCCCTGGTTGATTGCTCAGAAGACGAGGAGACATAGAAATAGGAGTCTCTCCAACAACAGGGTTATGAGAGGGATAAAGGCCAGGGTGAACAGGATATTGACGACTAATTTCCCCAGCTTGCGTCATTTGGTCACCATAAGTCAGCCGATCACTTTGATAAGCATTTGAAGGTGTCGGTAATACTTGCTGTGAAGATTGTGGAGCCAATGAAGTGTCAGATTTGTTGTTAGCCAAGGGAGCATTCTGGACACCAATAGCTTCTACAGCAACATTATTTGTCTCCCTTTCGATAGTTTTCCTATCATATTCACGAATATCATCTGCTGAAAAATCGACACCAAGTGGGGTTGAGTTGTTTCTTGATCCCAAATCCATGCCATTAACAGCAACAACATATTGGACCTCAGAATCTTCGCCAATGCTGCTGAGAGCAAACTGAGCATCTTCTAAATCGTTAATTGAGAACAAAAAAATCCTAAGCTTTAGCGGAGGTTCTCTATCTTCTATAAGATTATACTCCTCCATCATATTCTGCAAATCCTCGTCAGATGATACAGATACCAAAGCGTCTAGATCTTCCCCAGGAAGTTGATACTTCAGTATATGAACCAGATTATAGATAAACAATGCTTTTTGCCTAAGCTCCGGCCAAGATATGTCTTTTCTCAAACGAATAATACGTGTCTGACCTCCCACATACCTTAGTTTTCCATCACTTGGCCTTGGTAATATTCTACCACCAAAGCTACAAAGACACTTCATCATCCTTGATGAGCTATCCAAACTGCCATAAGAACCATAACCACGCCCAAATTGACCAGTGTCCTGATTCAACGAAGTTCTTGATGTTGATCGAATTGACCCATAATTGCTTCTGTCTCCAACATGTAACCATGTACTCTGTCGGTTAAACTCTGCTGGACCTTTCTCAACTGTTGAGCGCATAGAAATGCCCGACTCGTTATCAGGTCCTGCATGACTGATTCCTAAAACGCCTTTCAGCTCCATACAATTAGTTGTAGAATTGGAATCATTGACATTTGAAAATACAGGCTTCTTAAGATTTATCCTGTCTCTCATAAATTCAAGAGCGAACTCCTCGCCAGTTTGTATTGAATAATTCAGTACTGGTTTAACATCTGATGTGCTATGGTTAGATTGTCTTCTATTAGAATACATACTGTCCAGATAGTCCTGCATTACTGACTGAGATCCTGGCTGGACTTCCTCATTTCTAGGTTCCATGGTGGTATTGCAATGAAGCTGATTTTGGAATCTTGACTGTTCCATCATACCATATTTTTTCTCTTTACGACAGAATAATACCGACCGAGGTAAAAACAAGTTCTAGACTTCCAATAATGCTGTAGACACCGTACAAAATTGTGGAAGAATCAGAAAACTTTGAAACTCAAGAAATACTACTAACTTTTTGCTTCACAAATCACCACTTAACTGTACAATTTCCTGTGAACAAAATGGAGTGAAGGCAATAAGCTTGAGCAACAAATTGATATACAAATATATGGTTAGTGCAGAAGGAAACAAAGGGATTAAGCTCTTCATTCTGAAGCTGTGAAGCGCGGATACTGACACAAATATCAGACACGCCACTCACACATTGACACCGGTAATAAATTTAGAAAATTAATTAATTGAATGAAATCAAAGTGTCGGTATGTATTGGTGTCCGACACCGACACATGTCAAACATACAGAATATGAAGTAACATACCGGTAAACATGATATTTTGTCAAATAGCATATAAAAAGTGTGTTTTGAAAAGCATCATAAACAACTTCAATTTTCAAAAATTAATAACGAATTTGAGCAAGATAAATACAACACTCACAGAAAACGACATTCAAAGAAAACTCTAACTTCCTTTCCATATCTATAGGCCTATGATATCTCTAAAGTGTGGGCATAAAACCAGTTATAATATCTCCTTGCTCATTTCCCAATATGATTCTCACAAATCATGTTAAGACGTTTGTCGTATACTGAAGATACTTTATCTTCATTCTTCAGGATGAATATAAAAATATATATTTTATGACCTGATCATGTTAAGACACCACTCTAATATGCCAGCTCACGTGTGAAATGATTCTCAGTAAATAAATTCTGAAATAAATTGCACACATCCAGTACTACAACTTAGGAAACTTTAAATATCAGCATTCAATATTAATGTCCTAAATAATGTGTTTTATTTGTGATCCTAGATTAACACAAGATTATCATCAACAACTTAGGGTTCTCTCTTACGTATACCACAAAAATAAAACATAAACATGATGAATAACATTTGAAGCAAAAACACTAACAAAACTAACAAAATAAAATGAGAAAAAAAAAAAACTACATGAATATTATATAACATAATAGAACAAGAAAATTAATCTTGGTACCTACCTGATGGTAACTCAATGGTTGAGAAAAAAGGAGCGATTTTTGAAATGGAAAGAACGATTTGAGGGGAGAAGCGAAAGAAGCCATTTAGAATCTGTGTTACTTTGCCTCCATCACGCTATCTTTTGGAGAGTCTGAATTTGTTTTCCGCTCAATTTTCCCGGAAAATGACGGCACTTTCACTTTATCTCTCTAAAAGAATGGGAACTTTCTCTCTCTACAAATTGCCGTGTTTGTTTGTGCGCCGCTTTTTCTTTCGGTCTTTCTCGCCAAATACATACATACACTGCAGTTCTTTTAGATCGCCGAATATATACACTGCGTAGTTTTTTTAATATAAAATTGGTTTATATTGAAAATGAAAATCTCTTTATTTATTGTTGTTTATTACATCTTTATTATATAATTATTATATTATAGAAGATATATCAATTGATGTTTAATAAATACGCATTTCTACTTTGCTATATTTTATCATATAAGTAAATTGAAGTGGTGGAATATATAAATTATATTGAATTGACAGTGGAGTGAGACTTTTGAGTTTAGAAAAATCAACTAATATGTATTTTCAAATAATTAAATTAATCTAAAATAATTATTTACAAAATAAAAAATTAAATACTTTAAATTATGAAAAAATATATTTTTTAAATAATAAATATTTGATATTTATAATATCCTAAATAAATATTCTTCATTTATGAAATATTGAAGTTTAAAATATAAATGCTTATCAAAAAAACCATATATATGTATAATATGGGTGCTTTCAAAACAAAAGGAAAAGAACACGGGTTGCGTATTGCGTATTTGAGTGTAACAAAAGGAAAAGAACTCGGATTGCGTATTCCCAGATACATGTTAAGGATTTCTTATATACTAATTATATTTTTAAAAAATAGAATTTAAAATTTTCGAAAGAAAAAATACACAATTTTGAAAAAAATTATTTTTAGTACACTAACATATTTCACTTAACTTTAAAATAGATTATATGGTTTGAGTACTCTTTTGTTAATCGTTTCAAAATAAAGCAAATAAATTCTAAAAGTCAATAAGGGCAAGAATCTATTTTTATGGGATGTGTGTGTAAAATTATTTTACATTAATTGTACAATTTCTTTTTCTCTATCATTTGAGTCACCAAATTACAATAAAAGTGAAGTTATTTATTATATTATGTATTACTATAAAAATGAACTGAAGTGGTGTGACGCAGTGAAATATATGAATTACATTGAATGTCGGTATAAAACTATTTTACGTTAACCGAACACATTCTTTTTCTCTATCATTTGAATCGTCAAATTATCCTTTGTCAACTATAGACTTTTCATATATTATTTAGAAAAAATTGTTTTTTTAAGCTAATTTTCAAGAATAAGTTTTTTCTTTAATTGATCTAACTTGCATTATGTTTTCAATGTTAATTCTTTGTTTTGTTTTCAATTGAAAACATGTGACCATTACAAACACTATTAAATGGTGCAAAAACATTTCCATGACATTAATATTAGGCTAAATAGCACATGTGGTCCCTTAACTTAATTTCAGTTAACGTTTTAGTCTTTTATATTTTTTTTCTTTCCGATTTGGTCATTTACTTTAATTTTAAGTAACAATTTGATCTTTTATGTTTTAAAATGTCAACAATATTATCCTTTTTTTTTACAAAAATTCAAAAACTCATCAAAATTTTCAACCAAAACCCATAAAATTAATTATATTCTTTAATATAATACAAATTTCATCAAATTCGTAACTCAAATCTTCAAATAAACTCATACAAAAATTTCATTCTTTATTTGATATTGTTAGAAATAGAAATATGAATTTATTTGAAGATTTGAGTTTCGAATTTGATGAAATTTGTATTATATTGAAGAATACAAATAATTTTATGGGTTTTGGTTGAAAATTTTGATGAATTTTTTGAATTTTTGTAAAAAAAAAGGATAACATTGTTGACATTTTAAAACATAAAGGATCAAATTGTTACTTAAAATTAAAATAAA